>OY757927.1:53877146-53957146 GCA_963585895.1 Sepioteuthis lessoniana | reverse complement strand
TAAAATATCTATATTTTTGTACATGAGAAATGCAGCTCATTTATGTTGCAATTTACAAAGCTTTTTGCTTAGATGTGGCACAAGGCCGAATAAATGGGGCACCCAATGATAATCAAACTCACTTGTGAAGCTTTGCTAGTCTAGCTTGCTAACAATCGCACTAACTGAGGTGTCCGTAGATTGTGTACCATAGCAGCACTAAAGAGACTTTAGATCTCCGTTGTGACCCTGCCGTGGTAACAATTTGACAAATGCAAAACTCTTTTAAACATACACCAAAGGTTTATTTACAACTAGGTAGCAAGCAGTCAACGGGAGAAAGAAAGACAGAATAGAAGCATGAGACAGCCGTCAACTGGATAATTATAAGCGACATAGTCTTGTGAAAAAAAGATGACTAGACACAGACCTTGTATTTTTTTTCTTAGTTCTAACATGCTTGTAGTTTAGGATCCCCTTAAATTTTGAGCACGTCAACTTTCTTCACTTACATCTTTTTCACTGATATCTTCACCTTATCGTGTCCTATCGTCAACTCTCGAAAGGATACAAGTTGTCCCTTTACTTCTTCCTGAGCACACGCGCACGAGATTTCAGACCTCCAGTTTTCCTTAGTCATTTAACAACTACGAGTGCCTCTGCCTTGTTATTCGGCGACTACTGTCTGCTTTATTTATTTTTTATTTATCTATTTATCTGTTCATTTAATTTCTTATGAATCCTTCAATTACGTTTTACTCGTTTATGTGTGCCATCCTAAAAGTATGACTCCGTTGAATTCTGTGATAATTCGTTTCGTATAATTCTTTTTACTATTTGCGAGTTTTTCTCCACTAGTTTTAATTGGTTGTTTTTCACTGAATTCTGAGTGACATCAAGTTTCCTCTGGTCTCTTGGACTCTTATAAGTATTCAAGCTGATTTAAAGAATGCTTTCACGATTCTTCCATTTCTCCCAGTTTTTTTTTCATTGTCCTTAGAAACCGTTACAAGAGTTACAACAACTTGTATTACCGTCATCTTCATTTTCCACAGCCTTTTCATCTCTATTTCTATTCTGAGGTCCACTCTAACGGCAAAACCTACCAGATGACTAGCTATTTTCTTCTTATTAAATTGAAATAAATCTTGTCTGTAATGGGTGAACCATTTTCATCTCAAAATCTCAAAGAATTATATGTGCCTCAATTTCTCGGGCATATTTTGGTTTGTGCATAAACCATTTGTATGCACTGGCGGACGTAAGCCTCTTGCACAATTCTTAGTTGATCACATTTTTTACCAAGTTATGCCTACTCTTGTATTCCTCTTCTACCAAGTATTGCCCAGTCGGTTGGGGCTGTAGAATACACCAACTGCAGTTCTGCTGAGGGGTATATACCTCCCCGCAACGAGTGTCCTGGATATGACACCAATCAATCTGATGTTGAGGTTCCAGTAATAATGTAGGGAATTGCAGATCGCTCCCAGGTCCACTCTGAGCCGGAGTGGTAGCACCTGATAGGGTCCTATCTATGGGTAAAATAAAACTAAACTGCATATTTATGCTAAACTGAATTGTTTGAAATAGATCTGTTTTAACAATTATAATGCGTACTTATGCTAAACTAAATTGTTTGAAATTAAACTGTTTTTGACATTGAAAATGTACTTACGCTAAACTGATTTGTTAGAAATAGAAGTGTTTTGATATTTAACTGTGTGTAAACAAAAACTAAAATCGTACTAAACTGAATAGTTTGAATTTTGCCTGTTTGTCTAAACTGAATAGCTTGAACTAGAAATGTTTTTGACAAACTGTGTACTTATGCAAAATTGAATTTTTCGAAGTAAAACCGTGTATCTGTATAAAAATGAATATGGCATTAAATAACTTACAATGATTGATATGCCATAACAAACAAACAATCAAATCTGCCAAGTTACTGCATTCGCTTATTGTATAATTCGCTGTTTCATTTGTGTTACCACATGACCTAAACATGCCATTCTACAGCATATTATCAGTTTTTGCTTTGATATAATCAGTTTTTAGGGCAATATTTTCAGTTGATTTTAATACAGTTTCTTTCTTTCGGTTTCCCCTTCCTAGCCATGTCAGGTCATCTCATGTACACTTCAGTTAGGATATTGCTTGAAGTATTCATGTAGTTATTTTCTCCCATTTTTGTTTTCTACATTTTTGGTTCATGACTTCCTGTGTGTCCCTAATTTATTTTTGCTGATATTATTTTTACTGGCAGCTTGAATCACTCTTGGTTTTTTGTATATTCCTCAAGTTCCTAAACTCTATTATCCACGCAATCTTCAATGCTAGCCCAAGGCCTGATAGATCGTCATCCATTTTATTATTATATTGTCCATATATCTAAGTTCTTCCTTTGTTCATTTTTAGAAGGCTCCAGTGTATCTTACAAAGGAGACTATCTCGGTACCTTTTTCCTCCGATGGGATTTCTGCAGCACATTTTCGTTTCAAGAGTTTTCTTGTACTTCTCAAGCATCCCTTCTTGTCTTGTTCTTATCCTCCTTCATGTTATTGTTGTTGTTGCTCTTCTTCTTCTTCTTCTTCTTCTTCTTCTTCTTCTTCTTCTTCTTCTTCTTCTTCTTCTTCTTCTTCTTCTTCTTATTATTATTATTATTATTATTATTATTATTATTATTTACTCTTTTAGAGTTTTTCACATTAGTATTAGCTGATGGTTTTTCCCTGGAGTTTGAGTAACAGCAAATCTCCTCAAGTCTCCAGGACTCTTCTCAGTATTCTGGCCGTTCTCAGTAATGCTCTCATTTGGATAGTCTCTACCCGTCAGCCAACTTCCAAGTCCTCCAGGCCTTTTGATAATCCTTCCATTCACATTCTTTCAATTTTATTCTATGGTCAACTGGGACAGCAATGTCGACAATTTTGCAAATTTTTTTTTTTTTGTTGATTATTATAAGGTCTAGTCTTCTGGCCGATATTAGGTGATCCGTGTGTTTGTCAAAGTCCCATATTATCATTATTAGACTCTTTTCACTTCACGGTTGAAAGATGGTTAACTGGAGTCTGAGTAACAGCAAGTCTCCTCAGGTTTTCAGTACTCTTCTCAGTATTCTTGTCGGTCTCAACAATGCTTTAGTTTGGATGGACTGAATTTGTCATCTAAATTCATATTTGCTATCATTATTATTACTATTATTATTGCTGTCATTTCTATAGTTATAATTTTGAACATGACTGTTGAGATAGATAAAGCCTTCTTGCTATGTCTCCTTTCTCTTATATATATATATATATATATATACTCAGTAATCCTATTTGTACTAAATTTATATTCAACTGTTAAAAACTTATTTTAAATTGTGTCATTTTGAAACCAGTATAATTGCGTATCAGGAATTTCTATATATAATATTCACCTAAAAGTCGTTCCTAGAGATAATTAAAACCTTTTCAGTCGTCCATTGAGAACGTACCTAAAACGTAAAACCGAATGACTCCATGAGATAAAAAAGATAGTATAATGGCATTTTGAGGCGCTATCAGGTCATTCAATATGGACCAAAGGAACTATGCTTTGTCATGAAAGGTTAAATCGTAAATATCTCTGTCATGAAAAATTAATATGAAAGAAAATTATATTATACAGATTTGCCTTTGAGAAAGACCAAGAAAAAAACCCGTTGAATAGAATGATGTTCAACAAGAACTAAAGATATATTCAGCTTGACATTTCTACTTTTTAACCGTTTCAAGAATTTTTGCTTTTTGACTATATATATATATATATATATATATATATATATGTATGTGTCGCTCTCTCTGTCAGCCTGTCTGTATCTCTCCCTCTCTCTCTCTCTCTATATATATATATATATATAGCCTTTCCCATAATTTCTGGAAAGTAGACTTTATATGTTCCTCGAAAAATACTTAAAAAGTCTACTGGGACCTTTGTGGCACGAAATGTAAACAGTCTTCTTTCACTGTAGACAAAGGCCTCAAAGGGGGTGTCCTCGTGGTGTAATGGTTAAAGCGATGGGCTGCGGAATCGTAGTACGCGAGTTCGAACTCCAGTCGCACTATTATGTTCACTTTCGAGCAAATACCCTTGGGAAAGGTATGAACCCCCTTATCCTCCCAGCAATGGGTTAAATAGTACCAACACTGTTCTTCTAGGAGAATGGCTTTGGCATTAAATAACCTACAAAGGTTGATATGCCATTAAACAAAGAAACCAACCACACTACAAAGACCTCAATAAAGTTTTTACACCGGGGCAGATATTAATTATTAATTAATTTCATAACATGAAATTAAGGGAAAGATGTGCCGGCCAAGTGATAGGCTAATTCCATGATTTTCATCATAAGATTGATTACATGGGCCGGTATTTTTCTTTAATATATTACTTGACGACACGTGAAATAGTTAAGTTTCACGTATAAGTGACTCATGATGAAAATAACCTTTCTATGTAAAATAAATGATTCTAATTAGTAATAAATAGTTATCTCTACTGACTTTTCTAACGTGGATAGTTTTCGTGATGGGAGGTAGGTGGTCGTATATTTGGTGCCTTGTTGGGTGTTGCCGCCAGTACTTGTTCAATAGTGCTCGCAACATTCTTGTGTAATTGCCGTCTAGTTTCTTCTCCAACAGTTTTGTTAGCGTCCAAGTAGTGCATCCATACAGCAGTATCGACACGACCGCTGCCAGGAAGAAACTGCGTTTTATTTTATCGGTCAGGTCTGATTTCCATATCATCGATAGCCAAGGTCACCGGGACGAGCTCATAAGTGATGTACTCCGATGGACCCCCACATATGGCCGAGTGAAAGCAGGACGATCAGCTCGAACATACATACAGCAGCTATGTGAGGATACGGGATGTAGCCCTGAAGACCAGCTGGAGGCGATGAACGATAGGGAGAAGTAGTGAAAGAGGGTCAGGGATATCTATGTTAGCGGCACGACATAATGATGATGATGATGATGATGATGGTGCAGAAATTCTGCTGGGTTACGCTTATATATATATATATATGTATATATATATTACCAGTAAAGTCTACGAAATTATGTTAATCTTTGACATACTTTCCTTTTTCTATCACCTATATAAACTATAGTTTCACGCTATCGATAAAATAGTATTGTATATGATATCAGTTTTAGAGTGATACTTAATTTCTGTTGTGTACAATATAACCGATAAAAATGCACGAAAAATTTAAGGAATACGATTTTATTCATGATACATACAAATCAGAGTGTGCGTGTGCGTTTGTATGTATGTATGTGATTGTGTGTACATGTGCTGATAATGTAATGTATTGATAGGTTTGATTGGAATTTAAAAAATGTACTAAGTAAGAAGAAATAAAACGTTTTACGTTCATGATTGCTTCCAACATGCGAGACATCTTTGATCCAGGAAACTTTTTTCAATGGGATCACACTGCCCAAATATGCCTCGAAGATGAATAATTTCCCCTTGAAAAAGTTCAAGATCCTAAAGTATTTCCACTTGATATTTTGATCTTTACTATTACGAGGTAAACGTTTATTCCTCAAAAGAAAGCTTTCATTTTTTTCCAAGTTTATATTATTTTTGGCCAATGCACAAAACGAGTTGGCTAATCAATGTATACCATGTGGTCTTATGCTAGTCAAAGAGCCCAATGTGGTGTGGCTACAAATCACAGTACTTGTAGCTGTTTTGTTCATGACTACCACATTTGCTTCCGACTGTTTGTTTTCCCACGCTGTGTTTGAAAGATCCACGAAGGGGGTCGACACAATTCAGTCGGATCTTCTTCTGACGATCAGGTAATATGAGTGGCTAGATTGTATTGCAACTCAAAGAATAGAGAAAACCCGTTGTTAACAAATAACACAATTTTTTTTTTTTTTTTTTTTTTATTGAAACCCGTTTGTGAGACAATAAATAACAAGCAAACAATGTTTGCTTTCCTAGCAAAATGAAGAAAGAATATCGAGAGAGGAAGAGTGACGATGAGGTGCGGTTTGAATGACACTAATATCTCTAAAGTCAGGGACTTTGAATTTTTGTAAAGTCTGAAGGTTGTTTGGATTGTATCGGGTCTAGAATTGAAGGGATGCGTCTTTGGCAGTCTTTAGTTTCTTCTTGTCCCTTTTCTCGTCCTCTCTGATGATTCGTTTGACTATCCTGTTTTTATTGATCAATATCTGGACTAAAAAAAGTTTCTAATTGGTTGTCCTATAAGAGACAATTAGGGGTCATATTCCCATTGATCAGCCAGTCCTAGTTCAGGATTATATCTTACAGATAAAGGAAAAATCCGTTTTAGATGCTTTGACTAATGGGGACAAGTTTAGAGCAATGGGGTGGAACTAAAAATTCCATGCCCAGCTCACCTTTATTTATGGTGGAGCAAAATTAAATCTCCCTTTTGACATTGACCTTTAAGATAAGGACTAGAAAAATATGATTTTGGAAATGACCCGTTTCATCATTATGATCGATGAAGTTAGTTGACAACCGAAAAATTTAAAAAATTCGCTGACCTTTAAAATCAAGAACAATTGTCTCGCACTTAACTGACCTTTAGGAACGGTCAACCATCTTTTTAGGTCAATTTAACCTTGAACAAAAAGATACTTATTTTAAGGACCCTTTTGTTTTTGAGATATGTATATTACTTTTCATATATTTCATAAATTTTAATTTTTAGAAATTAATTATTTAACCGCACATCGTGTCACATACCATATGACTTCCAGTTCTGGATACAAAACCAAACAGCATTCGATAATAAGGCACCCATTCTGGAGTTCTGGTAAATGCGAAATGCCACTTCATTAATATTACTTCCTGGTCCACTCTGGCTCGGATTGGTAGTTCTTGTTAGGTCCCCATTTTTGGCTCAAATCAATCTGATAAACAAATTAATTGTATCCTTCTAGAATACTTACTGCCATGTAAATAAAACCATATAACTGTGCATCAAATGAGCTCTAAGAACTCTTTTCAAAATGAAGCAACCAACAAGCTATTCTTATATGATGTTAAATATTTCTATGTAATACAAATACGCTGTCATATATCAAGTATTTCTATATAACGCAAATCCTCTGTTTTATGACATTAAGTATTTATATACAATGCAAATATTTTGTAAAATGATATTAAGTATTTCAATATCATGCGAATACTCTGAAAAATAAGATTAAGTTTTTCTATGTAATGTAAATAGTTTGTTAAATGATGCCCTGTATTTATAAGTAATGAAAATATTCTGTAATATGATATCAAGTATTTCGATATAGCACAAAGACTGTTTTTTGACAACAAGAACTTCTATATTATGCAAAATCCTTGTTATATGACATCAAGTATTCCTATGTAAAGCAAATACTCTGTCAAATGAGGTTAAGTATTTCTATGTAATTCAAAGACTCTGTTATATAATGTGAAATATTTTTATGTAATGCAAATACTGTGTTATATAACATAAAGTGTTTATTTGTAATGCAAATACTCGGTTAGGTTATATTATGTCAAATACTTCTTTGTAAAACAAATACTCTGTTAGATGATGTTAAGTATTTCCATGTAATGCAAAGAATTTGTTATATGATGTCACATTTCATTTGGATTTGAAATATTTCATATAAGTAGGCGTATTTCACCCAGAGATCAGCTAAGTCGAGCGGGACTAGAATACGCCGCCTGCATCTCTGAAATGGAGGAAGACCCCACTACCAACGTATGTCCTAAGTAGGAACTTATACAGTCTAAAGGCAGGGTTCAAGTCCTGCAGCTGCAGCTCTGAAGAATGTTTACTACACCTTTATTGCCATTATTCCCTGGGATATTATCCACGGGTCAAACAGAACTGTTAAATCAGTTTGTTACATAGCCATATACACGAATATGGCCATGTGCGAGATGGACATCGAATATTGGTAACATATATACATAGAACATAGAAATCTCGAAATTCGAAAACACGTAACGACTTGTTTGTTTAGGTACGAAGCCTTCTTATTACTATTGAGTTAAAGGTTTCGACATAAGGAGAGAGACACAATCTTACTATTCTGTCTTTATCATCTGGTCCCTATCTCGTGTGGCACCCATGGTGCGCAAATTCCTCTCGCCTTTGCGAGCCCCAAAAGTCGAACTTCCTCGTTCGGCGTCTAGTTTCAACTCTCTAATTTTCTTCGAAATCCCCAAAATCATCCGCGTGCTTCCGGTGCGTGACGTCACCCGCACTTTGTCACCCGTTTCATCATCTCAGGCTATTTTGACATCTCTGAGTGATATGTCCGCTCTGTGCACGCACACGCGTTACCAACTGCATCAACGTTGCACCTAACTAACCTATGTGCTGAACCGAAAGGTTCTCAGCCTAACTAAACCCAAAGGCATGAACCGAAATCCTCGGCTAGTATATTGCAAGTTAAATGAGTGCAAGCAAATGACTGATGTTAAATTGAATTGTTAGTGTAACATAGAAATACTTGAATCCATTTAAATATATGCAAGCGAAATATTATTGTTGAAAGAATTATTTGTATGAAATGGCAATTGTTGAAACCCTTTGTGTGCAAACAAATGATTAATACTAAATAGAATTATTCGTATTTGATAGGAATATTTGAAACCATTTATCAGAGTGCAAATTACCAGTATGAAATTGAATGATTAGTTTTAGATATGAATTTTTGAAATCTTTTTACTGTGTGGAAACAAGCGATAAATATTAAAGAGAAATATTTGTGTTAGATAGCTATACTTGAATCAATTTATAAGTGTGCAAAAACAGTGATCTGTTAAATGTTGGTACAAATTATTGTTGTATATTTACCTACGACCCGGCCGGGCTTTCAAAATAGGAAATACACCTATGTAAATAACAGGTGCACCCGGTCGAGGAACAGCAGAGTATAACCTTGACCGTGTATGGGTTAGATGAGTGCAATTTGTCACGTCCACAAAAAGAAGGTGGACGTTAAACTATTATATAACTCGGTGAAGACAGGAAGTCAGTTAGTTTGGAGAGCTGACCCGTTCGTGACAAGATGCGGTAGAGAAAGCCAGCACCCAGCAGAGTTGGCCCCCATGCCCCCGGTTGAGCAGCCCAGGAGAACGAGAGAGAAAGGCGGTTATAGCCAATAGAGTGAGGGTCAATATGTTTCAGTTCTGTTCGGTCTCCAACTCCCTCTCACACTCAACCTTTCAAATATAGTGAGAGGTATATTTTTCTAAGAACTGTGTCACTCGTCTTCATTTCGTTGATATATTTATGCATGTATATGAGTATACCACATTATTTGTTTACAACGCATGTATATTTCATACGTATAAACTTGATCAAGTATTAAATAATCTACAAGGGTAGATATACCATAAAACCAACCAACCAACCAACCTAAGTTGACCTATAGATAGTACCCAGAAATGCAATATTACTTCATGTCAGCGTACACCTGGAAATAATGACAATAAATAAGTACTCTAAACTCTACCCAGCTCCTAAAATGTTGACCTTTGACCAGATGCAGTTCATCATCTAGAACAGAGACTTTTGGTGTAGACGTCTTAGTCCTTTGTTTAGGATACAGTCAGCGTATCTTAATTCCCGTTCAGGGCTACCTTCATTGAGATCGAGTGCAATAAGAACAATCTCACAAGAAATTTAATCCCCCGTTCCACGATACTATTAACTACAATATACCCGCCTCCGAACATTTATTGATACATGTATATCGGTAGAGAGGTAGGTTTAATATTCGTGGATATAATCAATTTTGATAGAGATTTATTAATTTCTGTTTTTATTCCCCACTTACTCGTTTAAGTTTTTATCGTTAATCTTCCGCTAACGTGTTATTAATCAGTACAAAAATAAAAGACTCCGGTGTTTTTCACTCGTTTTTCTCAATGTCTGTAAACGCAAGAGAACAGTAATTTTGTGTTCGGCTTCTTGTAGTGGTGCCCGTTCGATCCCCAAGGCAAAGAACACGACGGAAATAAGTTTTCTTATAAGTGAGTTTCTCTTATCTTCAACTAAAAAATTTCCCAGAATTCTATTCTCACTATTACTACAAGGACTACTGCAACTACAAGAACAACGAATGTAGTATCATTATTATTACAACTCCTACTAATAACAATGAGAAGAGAAAGAAGACAAAAATGGTTTAAAGGAATAACCCCGTGTTTGTATGTGTGCCAATATCCAATTATTCTTTTGTTTTAAACGATTTTTTGTTGTACGTTTCATGAAGGTATTTCTTCATCTTTTTGCATTGTTTATATTCAGAGAGCCGCATTTGCAAGCAACGAAACATTACCTAAAGACAAAGACAAAAAAAAAAGAAGAAGAAAAAAGTCAGTTAAGTCTGGCCAGTTGTATTGATCCGATGCTATGGAAAATGGTTTGAAGTAGGAAAACGAGAAAGAAAGGAGGTGTTTGCCACAAATAGATACGAAAGCTTACATTGAAAGGTGTGTGGGGGGGTTATAGCGGGGTAGGCTTATTTCAGTTTACATTTCTCCCCCATACTCGTGTGGAACTGTCGACTTTTACTACAAAATTTTCGAGTGAAATTACCCGTTTCTGTCACAGACCTGTCTTGAATGTCCTATGCATTAAACTGCACATCATTACAAATAAGACTATGCGCGTTTTCTAGCCCAGGACGCTGGGGCTGTAGAATACACTGTCTGCTTCTCTGCAGAGAGATAAGACCACCCACCCTCTTAAGTGTCCTTGGTATGATACAAAACAATCTGATGGTGAGGTTCCAGTAATGCTGGAGCTTTGGGAAGTGCGGGGTACTCTTTCATTGCCATCGCTCCCAGGTCCACGCTGGCCCGAAGTGGTAGCACCTGATAGGGTCTCACCTATGGATAAAAAAGAACTAAACTCTGTACTTATGCTAAACTGAAATGTTTGAAATATAACTGTTTTGACATTTACATGTTTATACACAAAAAAAAACTATATTCACACTAAACTGAATTTTTTGAAATTAAATTTGACTTTAAAGGAGCCGAAAAGGATTGATACGCCCGTAAAACCAACCAACCAACTGACCAACCGACCAACCTGCTCATAGTAAAAAGAATCGGTGGTTCGATTTCACATTTTTTACCGGGCTGATTGCGTTTCAGAATGTGCTAATACCCTTGAGAAAGGTGGGCATACATCTGTTCTCTCCGTAGCTATAGTTAGTTAGTTGAACAGATTTGGTTGTCACGTCTTGGTTAGGCAACCAGTCAAGAATAAAGATTGAATTCAAATCAGCTAAACTTCGCTCTAAGAACTGACCTCATGTCCCATACTGACCACGGTAAAAGAAAGGGTAAATACGTACATATACGATAGAAAATTGAAATATTGGTCATTGAAAAATAACTCCTTTTTAATTGGAAGTAACTTTTCAATAATCCTGAGTATAAACACCGGATATAAAGCGATGCCGGACATTCGATCACCAGAGCATATTGCAGAAAGGTGAGTAAAATAAATATGTTAAATATCTGTTTTATGCGTTTGAAATATCTAAAGCTAAGAGGTGGAATAGAATGACGTATGGTCCAGTCAGGTTGATTCTCGTCAGATCACCAAAGTTGAGGGAGATTGTGCATTTTATTTTTTTCTCCGTTGATTCACCACAGTTCAAATTCAGTGTGGTCCTTCTTCTTGACAGGATGGGCACCACCAGTTTTAGAGAGCACAAGAAGCAGCTATTTTAGCTTTAGTCGGCGAGATAAGTGCGAAAAGAAGTAAAAACAAGCCTTGTTTTGAATTTAAACTTCGTTCGACGTGTCCATTTTCTGCGTAAATCCCCAGGTTAGCAAATAAATAACGTATATACATAGGCAAAGCAAATACACACTCATGCACACGCAAATACACACATATATAGAGACAGACACCATATATATATATATATATATATATATATATATATATATCTTTTCACAAAGAGAGAGAGAGAGAGAGAGAGAGAGAGAGACACACACACACACACACGAACACAGAAACAAACGCATGCACATGCATCCACACACCCACATACACACACACATACACACACGCACAAACATATATATATATATATATATGTATATAACTTTTCACAAAGAGATACAGAGAAGAAGGACTCACGCACACACACACACACACACACACACACACACACACGTAAATATAGACACAAGTACATACCCATCAATCCACACCCACACCCAACCATCCACACATACATACATACATACATAGACAGACAGAGACACAGATGACGTGAGTTAAGAAGATATGGAAATAGAAGCTGAATTTACAAAGAAAACATAAGTGAATGAAACTTCAATTTTCTTCAAAATGATCCGACTGGCGTTAAGAGACGTCATTAATCGAATATTGCTGGTGTTATTGTTGATCTCTCTCTCTCTCTCTCACTCTCTCTCTCTCTCTCTCTCTCTCTCTCTGTTAGGCTGTCACTCTGTTTTTCTTTCTTTCTTTCTTTCTTTCTCTCTCTGTTAGGCTGTCCGTCTGTTTCTCTTTCTCTCTCTCTCTCTCTCTCTCTCTATGTTAGGCTGTCAGTCTGTTTCTCTTTCTTTCTTTCTTTCTTTCTTTCTGTTGGGCTGTCAGTCTGTTTCTCTTTCTCTCTCTCTCTCTCTCTCTCTCTCTCTGTTAGGCTGTCAGTCTGTTTCTCTTTCTTTCTTTCTCTCTCTCTCTTTCTCTCTCTCTCTCTCAAACACTCTCACAAAAACACACACAAATATTTATACCCGTGTGTGTTTACCTATGCACTTAGGTGCGTGTTTCTGTGTCTATGTGTCTATTAAGAAATCTTGTTTAATTTTTTGTACGTATTGTTAACGATATAAAGTCATGCATTGTTAGGAAAAACAAATACAAGCATAAATGATTAATAAAAACATTGAAAAATGATAGATTAAGAACATAATAAAAACAAAAAAAGACGTCATTAGTTGTTACCTACCGATATATAATAATTTTCTTATACTATATATATACATATATATATATATATATATAGAGAGAGAGAGAGAAACTAATAACTCACAAAAATATTTGATATAACCATGTAAATAGCTAAGCTATACAAACTAGACGGCTTTTCAGAGAATGCCTCATGAACTAGATGACCTTTCTTATTATGAGAGACACAAGGGAACGTAAAGGGTTACTCACTACAAGGGACCCACTTGGTCTGAAGAAGGCATTGACTAGAAACTGACAATAACCCACGGTAGGCCGTTTTATCTCTGGACGGTTCTGCCGGGTGTGCCTCAGCACTGGAGAGTTCCTCCGGCCTCAGGGGGCCATCCCCCCAGGCTTATACCCCCTTCGGGGTGGTTGGGTTTATTGCCTGGCGCCTGAGGCGCCACCAAAAGGGGAATGCCGACGGGGCCGAAGGTATTTTTGGCCTTGCCGGACGCGTTTGGGCTTCGGCCCTGCGACCGGGCCCACCTTAAAAACGGCCTTGTGCCATATTCGTGCGTTGGTGGGACGCAACGATAAATACAGTGTTGTGTCAACGCTAACCTAATTACACACACACACTCACACACAAACACACACACACACATATATATATATATATATATAAAATGAGAAATTTTTACACATGAAAAAAGTTCTTCATATCTGGATTCTATGTTAATTCTTCACAGGAAGTGTTGCGCATGCGCACACACAAACGCACATACGGACACCTCATTCAAGTACTTAACGACAGGCGTGGAGTAACATAATATGAAAAATTGCCGAATAGAATATCAGATGTTAGACAGGAAGACAAAAATGATAACAGATAATCATTCCTTGAAGCTATCGGGGATGAAGATTTCTGTGTCCAGACTAAATTAGGCAGAAAAAGGATTCCCCCATAAGTGGCAATTATGAAGTATACAAGCCGAAAGCAGCAGGAGTTTTTGCTCTGCTTATGGCCAGTCAAAGACGGTCGTGTCAACAAAATTGATTTAAAAATATCACAAAAGGAACCAGAGCAAAATTTCTTTTTCAGAATCATCAAAAATATCTCAGAATACTAACAGAGTTTTTTTTTTCATGCACGAGTTAGATTAACTTATAAGAAATACACGTTTTAGGGATTTGGTAAGTTACCATTAACTTATACTACACAAGGCCTGGAATGAATACTCGTTTATTTGTTAGCATTTGCAAAGTTTGTATTGAACAACGTAAAACTCATGGGGATCAGTTCCTCGTGTAAAGTAGTGAGAGCATCTTAAAGCCTGTGATCCTAATGTTCCCCTGCGTCACCAACAACAAAAGGTCATAATCACGTCTATTCTTGCTTTAACTGCGAGAGACTGTTACATATGAGGGTTAGAATTTTTTGAAAAAGGGCAGTTACTGGTTGAATGACAAGTAATGAATTAAAAAGCGGGGTTGGTGAAACTGCATACTATACTTAATTTGGTGTGAGCTACGATTTATAAAAGAAGAGATTTTTCCTTGATTGAGAGGAAACCATCACTTTGGGTCTTCTAGTTTTTGAGACCGTTCAATGGGGAGTTGTAAGATTGTCAACCGAATAGGATTTTTCTGAGACCATGTGTTCAACGTTTTTCTATTTATTTTGTCCTCATATCTATGTTAGTATGTTTGTGTATGTGTTGTCGCTTGTGCATACATATATAGGAACATTTTCGCATATAGTTGCTTGCATCTTTACATATATACAAATATTTCTGTTATCAGTTGCTGGTGAGGAGCGAGGCAAAGGAAGAGAGAGTGTAAAGGGAAGAGTTGACAGAATTGTTACAAGCAGAATGATTTCTTTTTCTCTTGATCTAACCTCAACTTTCTGATAGCTAAAGATATATTTGATGTGAATATGAAATGTCTCTCTCTCTCTATATATATATATGTATTTTCCAGCTTGTTGCTTTTGTCAGAGAACATGTGTGTCACAAGGCCTTTTAAATGGGGTACTCAATGAGACTTGAACTCACTCTTGTTTCCAGTATAAATGACTCTTGTCTGGTCAGACTGGTTTATATTGGAGTCCTTGTTCCTCTTTCCTGGAGTGTGTTTACTTTGTTCTGCTTTACCTTTCTTTGATATTTGATATGTTTATAGTTGTATGCACGTGTGTGTGTGTGTGTGTGTGTGTGTGTGTGTGTGTGTGTGTGTGTGTTGGAGTGGTTTTGGGTTCATGAACGGCTTTTTGTGTGTGTATCATGGGGCGTTTTGTTGTTTTTAAAGTTACTGGTAGTTCTTTCTCCCTTTTTTTGCATATGTATGCACATGTCTGTATATGTGTGTGAGTGTTTTGATTTTTTATTCCTTCGTCTGTAAACATGTTTGACATAAGGTCTAGTTAATGGGTATTAAATGAGATTTTAATTTACTAGTGTCTGTAGTTTGAATGGTTTTTAAATTACTTATGTTCCTGTGCGCATATATGTAAATATACAAATTCATACATATACTTATATATATATATATATATATATATATATACATTTACACACACTCACGCACACATACATATGTATGTATATCTATTTCCGTTTTTCTGTGTGTATTGTTCATATATTTTTAAAAACATGTTTAAAAGAGAAAATGCGTCTTTATTATATATATATATATATATATATATATATATATATATATATATCGATATGGGGGGGTGTATAAGTTAGGATAGCGTAGGCACCGAATTAACGGTGTTTTGTGACTGAGAATTTCTTGCCTATACGATCTAAGCAAGTTGTGCTCAGACTATCACCAAGTGCCGTTGACCTGTTACGTTATCTTAATGGTTGATTTAAAGTTTTGAAATATCAAATATTAGCAGTGCTCTATACATAGTGTCACTTGTCAACACATTTCCTTGCCAAATGTCTTTACCTTTTCAATAAACTATGTTCTCAAAACCACGTGACATTAAATTTTTTTACGTGGTAAAAAGGTAGCGATATTATATCTTCAATCTGTCTCCAACTGTTTACCATTTTTGTCAACACAAATTTGAAATTCTTTTTTTCTGATGTTTTCCAGAACTATGAAGCACGTATCTTTCATTCTTTTTCGATTGCTGCTGCATTATTTTTTTTTATGCCTCTTGCATTGCACGGTAAAATCACTATCACACAGCAGTTCCCACGTGATGACTGGATGAAAACTATTAGGATTTGAGAGATATTATGGCTTGATTACAAACATGTTGAATTTGTAGTTTTAAAAGTGCCCGTATTTCACTTTTTTTTTAAATTAAAACGTCCCATTCCATCTTGTTGAGAAGGGTGAGTCTCCGTGACAAAGTAGCAGGCGTAATGGACTATGACGTCATAGTAAGTGAATTGGATCTGCAGTTACTCTAACTTTCTGAAAATACTCTTGAATTGGAAAATATATAAACTCGTTAATTTTTTCAGGTATAGATTGAAAAATTCTTTTACTGTTTTTCAGCAAATATAGCTTTAACATTAAATAAACTATAAAGGTTGATACGCCATTAAACAAAAATACTAAACCTATTTAGAATATGATTAACTATAACGGTTATTGCCCCAGGAATTAGGTTCAGTTTGGTTTCTTTTTTTATCAACCTTCTTGGTTTATTTACCCCCAATACAATCCTTGCAGAAGGATAGAAGACGTAGTATTTAACCAATAGCTTGGAGAATAAGGGGATTAATATATTTACCTAGAGTATTAATTCGAGACTGGAGTTCAGACTCGTTTAGTATAATATCTGAGTTAAGCATATTAGCAACTGCGGCATGGGGTCTCCTTACTAAGAGTTAAGACTTCACCAACCGAGTTTAAATTCCTGTATGAGGCTGTTTTCGTTTTACTAATGAGCAGGGGAAAGGAATGCTTTCAGATTTTTTTCTTCTTTCAGCTATTAGTCAAATGGAGAGTAATCATGGTGAGTTCTGAACTGTTTCCTTGTAGTTTATGCTCTCTAACTTTGATGAAGCAACAAATCTAGAATATAAAACTTTGAATTCAGAACGTTTAGAGAATCTATTCCAACTTGTTGCACCATTATTCTGTTCACAGCTCATCCAGAATATCTGGTCGGTCCTACATCAGCTTTCATCTCGAAAACAATAATCATTTTTCGTAAATTGTAGTGGATAAGAGAAAAATCTTTTCAAAACTTGATACTAACTTAAGGTTAAAATCCAAATCATTATCACTGAGTAATCAAAAGTTCAGAATTTAGCACTGCCGTATAAATCGACTCTGAGATTAGTAGAGATTTTTCGGGCTTAAAAGGTCTACTTACATATTGTAACTTACTGTAGGTAAGCTGTTAAGAGGCTCATATATTTAACAAATCTGTGACGCACAACTATGCTGGACTTGACAAGAAAAAACTTTTGCTATATTCTAAATATGTTTTTCATAATTAGTAGAAAAATGGATAATCAGAATATATTGAGATAGCATCTTATTTACGATACTATAACAGAGATCCTGTCACGAAACTGCCATATGTAATTTTTTCTATCAAATATTAATAACCAAAATAATGAGCCCCCGAAGTGTACTGACTCAAGTGCTGGACTGCTCTATTAAGTTTGTTCAAGCAAATAACCTTTGGAAAAGTATAAACGTCCTTATTCACCTATCTATTAGTTAAATAATATCACTGGTGTTCTTTATCAAAAGATCTCTTGAGTACTAAATACTCCACGAAGGTTAATATGCCATTAAACTAAGAAACTAAAAATAATCTTGAACAATTGATTTGATAATTTGTTCTCTTTTATCAACCCCTTACCGTGAAGAGATTAGATGGATTCATGCTTTTCCCAAGGGTATTAGCACGAAATAAAACGAAAACATCCCCGTCTAAAACTTGAACCCGGCTCGTTAAGTCTGTTACCTTTTCCAATAACCGTTACAGCACGTAATATAAAACAGCATTAACGAATTATTTTGTGACTGTTTCTTTTTATCTTTCAGTTGTATTCTTCATTTATTTTTTATTTTTCTTCTTTGCTTTACATGTCTCAGTCAGACTTCATAGTGTCGCAGAATCTGCAACTTACTGAACAGGATAACTGCGATTGTAAATAAAAAAAATGCAAATAGTTACATAATACCAGCATGTCTTCTCCATTTGACAAAAATATAATTAAATAACGATTAAAAAATGTTGATAACGTCGTGACTTGTAATTCACTAATCAGTTTTTAATTCCCACTCGTTAAGTTACAGCTGGGTTTATCTTAGTTTAGCAAAATTCAAAGAAACCCTTTTTTACTCATATGCAAAGACATACCGACTCATTAAATTAGTTATCTTTGGTGTAAAGCATATGCAACAAATTCTAGTTGGCTTTAAGTCAAGAAAACGAAAAAATAACTATCTGATTTTTTAAAATCTGAGTTAATATAATCATTCAAAATATCTATCAGTAGTCAGCCGCACCCAAAACAACCAACATATATACTATAGTAGGGGTTTTCAGACATTTTGAGAGTCGAGGTCCTTTTATATACCAGATTTTATCAAATGAACCATGATATAAACAAAATTGAAATAATCATTTAAAATATCAATCAATATTTAGCCGCACCCAAAACAATCAACATATGTACTATAGTAGGGGTTTTCAGACATTTTGGGAGACGGGGCCCTTTTATATACCAGCTTTTATCAAATGAACCATGATATAAACAAAATTGAAATTTATCAAAAATGTTTAATGATAATTTCATTCAATATCAGCACGGATAGAGTGTTTTTTATTTAATGACATATCAACCTTCATGGGTTATTTAATAGCAGATCCATCCTTGTAGAATAACTATTTAACCAAGAGCTGAAGGGTAATGAGTTTCATAGTATTCAAAAGTTAATCAAATAGCGCGACTAGAGTTCGAACTCGTTAACTACGATGTTGAAGTCCCGCATTTTAGCTACTACGCCATCGGGAACAACCAAAACTTGCACTCAGTAATAATATTCTGTGAGAAGTAATTGCTTGCCTTGCTTTGCACAAATTATTAATTCTTGGTAATATTTTTGACACAGATAGATGCGCTTCACTTTGTACAACAAGCCAATATTTGTTTTTAGTCATCATATTGGTAAGTACTGAAAATGCTATTTCATATAAATATCTTGTTGCAAAAAGTAGCGGCATTTTGACCGCCTATTGAGACAACAATGGATACTACGAAGACGCACTAAGCCACCATTCTGGGAGTGGTTGCTGTTTACAATGAATTCTTTTAGGTGTGTACGAGTTGCTAGAATTTTCAGTTCTATCACTTTTCGGATAAAATAAATTTTCGAGTCAGCCTTGCAGTGTCTGCAGACCCTTGTCGTTTACGTTGAAGAAACACTGATCCCTGAGCCACAGTTTGAAAACCACTGCACTGAAAGATTATGGCACCTTTGTCCACCGCTTTTAACGGGAGGAGCTATCGCAGCGACCAACTTAACTTTCTGAGTGCCTCACACTGACTCCTTTCATATGTATCAATAACCTGTTTAAAAGAGGTGCCCGTGGTGTAATGGTTATCGTCATAGGAAATGGACACGGCGATACAAGTTCAAATCCTAGACGAGACCGATTGCATTTCACATAGCACTAATACCCATGGTATGAATCCAATAATTCTCCCTCCAGCTATGGGTAAATAGTAGAGCAGACTAGGTTCTTCAGCCTTGGTGAGGCAACTAGTCTAGGAGAAGGAAAACTCTGAATTCAAACCTGTTAAACTCCGCTTAAAAAATTGACCTTGTGTCATATCCTGCCCGAACGGAGGGGTTGGTAAATATGAATAACCCTTTTTTCGTCATCATTTTAATGATGGTGGGGTATAGAATACACTGAATTCATGCCTAGCAGAGCAGAAAAAAACTCACAAAAATATTCTTGCCCAGTTGCCTGGGGCTGTAGAATACACCGACTGCACCTCTGCAGAGGGGTTAGCCCCCCCCCCACCTAACGAGTGTCCTGCATATGACACTAAACAATCTGATGGTGAGGTTCCAGCAGTGCTGGAGATTTGGGGAATGCGGTGTACCCCTTCATTGCCATTGCTCCCAGGTCCACTCTTGCCCGGAGTGGTAGCACCTGATAGGGCCTTATCTATGGGTTAAATAGAACTAATAGCATACTTATGCTAAAATGAATTGTTTGTGTAAACGGAATAGCTTGAAATAGAAATGTTTTTGATAATTAAACCATACTTACATTAAAACTGCTTGCTTATACTGAACTGAATTATTAGAAATAGAACTGTTTTTCGACATTAAAACTGTATTTACACTTAACTGAATTGTTACATATAACTGCTTGACTAGTTTGAAATGGAAATATTTTTGACAATTAAACTGTGTAATTATGCTAAACTGAATTGTTTTAAATAGAACAGATTATTTACATAAAAATGGATTTGGCGTTAAATAACTTACAAAGGTTGATATGCCATAAAATCCAACAAACCAAACTAAACCAAACAAAAATATTCAAAAAAAGAATATGTAAAATATATCCAGTGGTGAGACTCCATTTTTGGAACTCTGAGGAGTGTAAAGTCACTTTTTTGGTACTATTGGCATGATAGAGTGTTTGCTAATGGCCCGGGAGATCTGGGTTCAATCCCAGGTAAAGTCATACCAAATACTCAAAAATGGTACTTGATGCCTCCTTGCTTAACACTCAGCATTATAAGTTACGGGTCAATGGTAAAGTGGAGCAATCCAGGGAAAGGAGTAGCACCCTCCCCTACACCATGGTGTAGTAGCTATCGAAAAGGGATCCTTCGGGTCACCCTCAACTTGGGTCACCAACTTTACTTACGCCTATTCTGACCGGAGTAGAAGTATCTGTTAGGGTCCAAACTATGGGTTAAAAGTTTTAATTGTACTTAATAGGAATACATAAAACCAACGAACTGTGAAAATTATTCATACGGAATTAGATTTTTGCCCAGTCGGCTGTGGCTGAAGAATACACCAACTGCTTTCATACAGAGGTCTAAGACTCCACCTCCAATGAGTATCCTAGATATGACACTAAGCAATCTGATGGTGAGGTTCCAGTAATGTTGGAGCTTTGGGGATTGTAGAGTACTCCTTCATTGCCATCGCTCCCAAGTCCACTCTGGCCGAAGTGGTATCACCTGATAGAGTCCTATTTATGTGGTGAATAGAATTGAATCGAGTAATCATACTGAACTGGATTGCTTCAAATAGAACTGTTCTGTAATTTAAACCACGTACTTATGCTAAACTGAATTATTTGAAATCGAGCTGTTTTTGTATGCTAAACTGAACTGTTTGAAATAAAATAGATTTGACATTTAACTGTGTGTAAACAAAAATCTACAGTTGAACTAAACTAAATCGTTTGAAATAAAACTGACTTAACTGAATATCTTGAAATAGAAATGCTTTTCACAATTAAAATGTGTACTTATGCTCGACTGAATTTGTATAAAATGGATTCGGCATTAAATAAACCTACAAAGGTTGATATGCCATAAAATCTAAACAAACAAATAAATCGGAATTCTGGAATAATCCAAAATTTCTATGAGATTGGAAAAATTGAAACCGTATAAGTTTCAGCCTCTTTGTTTAACGGCATATCAAACTCCATGACTTATTTAACGCCAAAGTGCATCTCTGTATAAGAACAGTTGTACTACAATTTAACTCTTTATTATGAGATGAAAAGTTTTATAACTTGCCCGATAATATTTGACCGTAAGTAAACATAATGGTGCGAATGGAGTTCGAACCCACCTCCTGCAATGCCACACTCCACGGAAACCGTTCCGAATTATTATTAAACAGGAACAGAAACGTGAAACCTTTTAATTGTATGTGAGGGCTGTGTACTAAAGTACGGCTCATTAAACTATATTGTTCAGTGCAAATTTTTGATATTATTAATAATTTCTTGAAGCTATATTTTAAAAACGAGTATTTTAATTAGCTACTTGGAACAGTGTAAATGTTTGTAAAATGACTGACTTCGGCATAAAAAATTACAAGACTTGTCGTAAGATCAATCATCCCAGTAACCAATCAACTTCGCGCCATCACAAGCATATTTCCTCAAGTAACTTCTTATTGTCAAACGAATCTTGACATATACTGCAATGTCAAATTTAATGCCTTGACTTTACAATCACACACACACAAACTTACACACATGCGCGTGCACATATTATATAAATGATCCATTAGTATAGTATGTAGAGTGTTCGCAGCTTGTCCTCGAGACTGGGGTTCAATCCCGGGTTAAGTCGTATCGAAAACTAAAAAAATGACAATTGATCCCTCCTTGCTTGACACTCAGCATTATAAGGTACGGATCAACTGTAAGTAGAGAAATCTAGAGAAGGGAGTAGTGACCTCCCCTACACCTTGGTGTTGTAGGTATTGAAAAGGGAACCTTCGAGTTACCCTCGACTACAGCCGGCCAACTTTTATATATATATATACGAGGTACATATGATAAGTTTACAGACCTTTTTCGTATGGGCATTAAAATTGTTGTAGACAATTGAAAATCCAGTATCTTATTACTATCCATCTTATGAGATGACTGGCCAATTTTTATGATTTCAGATTCAAATGAACAGCTACAGCGGCAATTGGAATACACCCTACTAAATCCTGATTGTCACAGCTAGTGAATTTCAAAAATGCAAACTGACACTTTAGAAGAATGATATGCAATAAAATTCTGTTTTACACTTGCAAAAAATGCCACAGAAACGTATGGAATGCTTCAGACTGCTTTTCAACCATCTAGCATGAATCGAGCATGAGTTTTTGTGTAGCATAAGAGATTCAAGGAAGCCAGGGAGTCTGTGAGGGATGATGAGAGGTGTGGGAGGAGTAAGGAAATCAGAAAACCAGAGTTGATTGGCCAAATAGTTAGGGTTAGGGTTACTAAGTTGAATTTTTAAGGGAATTCAGGAAGAGAATCCGTCGGAAGAGGCCAGCACTCTTTAAATCGGGTCAGTTGAATTTCCACCAGGACAATGCACCAGTCCAAAACCCAATCCTTGTCACAGACTATTTGACTAAGCTGGGCATCAAGACAGTTCCTCAGCCTCCCTATAGTCCAGACCATGCTCCCTGTAACTTTTAGTTATCCCTTAAGCTCAATGGCTGTCGTTATGTGACAATTGATAAGGTGAAAGAGGCTGTCATGAAGGTCATTGACACGCTCACAGAAGAGGACTTCAATGGGTCCTTCCAGAAGTTGTTGGAACGGTTCAACAAGAGCATTGCAGCCGGAAGAGAATTACTTCGAAGGAGATAAGAGTTTCATGTGTGTACTATTAATAAAATTGCCCATACAAAAACGTCTGGAAACTTATCGTATTCACCTTATATATATATATATATATATATATATATATATATATATATATATATATATATATATATATATATATATGCTCACGCGCGCATGCGCGTGTGTGTGTGTGATAGATTGTTTAGGTAGTACATAGAAGTATGTGTGACTAGAGTAAAAGTTTTTAATATGAGAAATGGAATCGGCAACCCGAGTTCAAATCGTGGACATAGCTATTTGTGTTTTATAATGCGGTAACAACGTCCTTCTCTCCAGTTCTTTCTGGTCTCCCCCAGAAATGGACTATTATAAGGACAGACTGGGGTTTTCGTTTTTATTTTAGGCAACAATCTAACGAGAAGAAAAATTCTGAATTCAAATCAGTTTCCAGCACTTAAAAATTGTCCTTGTCTTACATCATGACCATGGAAGAGGGTTGGCTCATTGCGTACATACAACTATGCTTATTCAAAACTGAAGTGAAAGCGGGTTCGAATATCACCGTTGCTTATTCTGTTTTGTGGCTGTCGTAAAAGTGATGATTTAGGTGTGTTGCGATACAAACAATGAAACCAACAAATAACTAGAATCAGCATTAACTATCCGATTTGAAACTAATAATAAATAATAATAATAATTATTATTATTATTATTACTTAAGAACTGTATCGTTCAGATTAAATCTGAAGAAGGCCAAAGACTATTTCGAAATCAATTTTGTGAACAAAAATGACCAAGTTGAAAACAAGAATTTTCCCAGGAATTATAACGTCGCGGTTCCTCGTTATTCCACTTTTAAATTAGTTCTTGTGAATCGATAATAAACATCCTGAAAGTGCACGCTAATTCCTCAATGGTAAAGATGCCTTATCTCATTAATTTTAAGCAGAACTAAATTATTCTTTCTTTGCACAAATGGTCTGCTTGGGAGTATAATAATTAAAGTATCTAAATTCAACTATTAATTACAATCGGAACAAAAAGGCAATTTTGTAAAGGAAAGCTGTTCACGACGAGATAAAATCCACTAATAGAAATCTATATTTTTGCCAGCAAGTAGACAAAAGCAGTAAATTAGCGTAACCTTTTTTTGGTTGAAAAATAGTTAATCATTTTTACTTCTTTTGAATTAGATTAGCAGTTGATGACATTCTGGCATGTGTTTCTTTCTTTCTCTGTTTTATTTCATATTATACTAGTAAAGAAAACCACTATAAAAAGGGAAGTGATTTCAAATTTCTCTGCCATTTTGGGATGAAAATTAATGGTTTTTAATGAAGAAAAAATCGATACAAAAATATTATCGACTTTTTTGAAGGCAAAAAAGAAACAATTCTACGAACTGATTCTGAATGCGCGTAGTGTTTGATAATTGGAATAAAATAAAAATGTTTAAAAAAAAAAGAATCAAATGTACATTTATAAATTGGTCCTTTTTTGTTACGATGGAAGTAGCTAAGTCGGGACAATTTAGTCTCCATGGAATTATGAATGCCAGCAATAAACGAGTCGGTAAAATAACTGGTAACGGTTGAGCTTCAAGACATTCTTAAGTGCCTATTCTATCTTTATTCATGTGAAAAATATTTAGGATTCATTAATTATGGCTAACAATAATGACAACCAGTATCAGCGAGATACAGATTCGCTCGGAAAAGCGTTTAAGGTATTTGGAGCATTAGGTGACAGATTTCAGTTCCAAAAATGCTTTTTTTCCCCCAAGATTCATTCAATGATACCAATTAAATTCTTATTAAGAAAGTATTATTCTGAGAATCTGGAGGCCGCGTTTTTCGAAAATAAACATTGTAGTTTATAGCTCTCCAGGGATCCTGGACTCCTGATGATATAATTATAAAGACTAATGGCTTAAAATGGGCGCGCTTTTATTTAAAATTCTGAAATGTTCAATCATTGTGTTTATGGTTCTGAGAATGCACATAATTTCTTTCTTAACATAACCAGATGCAAGCCACCGTTATGGCACCTAAAAAGAATCGAATACAAAATTAGTGAATTGACCGACTAGCATACTGTAATGGTTGGAGAACTGGGGTTGTAGATCCTTGTTAATGAATTCGAATCTGTTTGGTTACCTTGTTCCAAATTAAGCTAAGTAAATTGCTACACGGATTGATTTTATCGGCATGTCAATATTTCTAGGTTTATGTAATGCCCAGAGGTCAGAAAAACGCGTTAATTGTATGTTCATATTTACATTTTTCATGTAGAAGAGTTGTTTTTTTCACGGTACAATCGAATACGAATGTTTTTTAAACAGATCTATTTTCCTCACAGATAGGATTATAACAAGTATTATCACTTGAAGTCTGAGATGACCTAGGATAAATGCCAATGAAGGTGTGGTGTTTCTCCAGTTATCGGGTTTGAGGGAATTTGGGGTAAATTATTTTTTTGTTGCTAATACCTCCAGTACTACCCTGTCTCAAAGCAGTTATTTTTTGTAAGAGTTACATCTTTGGATCAAAGATATCTGTTACAAAATTATTCGTGTTAGAAATTACTAATTAGGAATATAATTACACGCAAGTTATTTTTATCAATAATAGTTTACATAAAGCAATAATTCTTAATTATGACTGTTATTTGCATTGGCATAATGGTTAGAGAGTTCGCCAATGGCCCGGGAAACCTGGGTTCTATCCTAGGTCGAGTCATACCAAAGACTTTAAAAATGATACTTGATGCCTCCTTGCTTAACACTCAGTATTATAAGGTACGGATCAAGGGTAAAGGGAAGAAATCCAGGGAAAGGAGTAGCGCCCTCCCCTACACCTTGGTGTAGTAGCTATCGAAAAGGGAACATTTTGTATGTATGGTTTGGTTTTATGGCATATCAACCATTGTAGGTTATTTAATGTCGAATCCGTTTTTATACATTTAAAGACTTATATTTCAAATAATTGAGTTTAGTATAAGTATAGGTTTTGGTTACTTAGCTAAATGTCAAAACAGTTCTATTTCAAACAATTCGGTTTAGCATACAAAAATAGTTCCCTTTCAAACTATTCAATTTAGCATAATTACCTAGTTTAGATATTAAAACGGTTCTATTTCAAGTAATTCAGTATAGCATATGTACAAAGTTTAGTTCTATTTGACCAATATATAGGAAGCTTTCAGGTGTTATCACTCCGAGCCAGAGTGGACCGGGGAGCAATGGCAATGAAGAGGTGATCCGCATTCCCCAACATCCCTGTATGAGTAGAGTATCATCATCAGATTGTTTAGTGTCATATCAAGGACACTCGTTTGGTGGGATCTTAGCGATCTGCAGAGGTGTCGTCGGTGTATTCTACACTTTCATCCAACTGGGCAATATACACATATATATATATATATATATATATATATATATATAGGTGGGTGGTTGTGCTTTATGGTATTTCAACAATTGTAGGTAATTCAATTCCAAATCCTGTCTACCCGCCCACATACACACACGTCCCCCCTATATATATATATATATATATATATATATATATATATATGTATGTATATATATATATTCTATCTCTAGTGCTCTCACATCGAAGATATATTATTTTTAAGATTAGATTTCAATTTTCAATCAATTCCGGAAGAAACAATCGATCAATCAAACAAACAAACAAAATATAGCAAAAAAGAATTACTCAGATGTCGATTTCTGACATTTATATAAAAATCTTGCCTTGCCGATAACAGAAACTGAGACCGTTACGATATATTCATACATTTTTATGCTGGTGTTCATGATTTTATTTTCATTATAGCCGTCAGAAAACAATTTCTTTATTTCTTATTTCTTATCTGTTTACTCGAAATCAATGAAAGCCCATTAACTTTTACCTTCTTTGCTAATTACGGCCCTTCATTAAAACTGAACTTTCAAAAAACCTTTTAGGCTTTGTCATAAAAGTTATACAAGAGACTACATGTTATATATATATATATATATATATATATATTCGAGGGACATACGATAATTTTACAGACTTTTTTCATATGGGCACTTTTATTTATGAAACTCTAGTACCCTTCGAAGTAATCTCCGACGGCTGCAATGCACTTGTTGTACCGTTTCAACAACTTATGGAAGGCTCCATGGAAGTCCTCTTGTGCGTGCATGTCAATGACCTTCGTCACAGCCTCTTTCATCTCCTCACTTGTCTCATAACGACAGCCTCTGAGCTTAGGGAATAACCAAATGTCACAGGGAGCAAGGTCTGGACTATAGGAAGGCTGAGGAACTGTCTTGATGCCCAGCTTGGTCCAATAGTGTGTGACAAGGAAGGAGTTGTGGACTGGTGTATTGTCTTCGTGGAAATTCCACTGACCCGATTTAAAGAGTGCTGGCCTCCTCCGACAGAATCTCTTCTGGAACTCCCTTAAAACCTCAACATAGTAACCCTAACCGTAACCCTTTTGCCAATCGACTCTGGTGTATTGACTTTCTTACTCCCCTCACACCTCTCATCATCCCTCACAGATTTTCTGCCTTCTTTAGAATCCCTTATGCTACTCAAAAACACATGCTCGATTCATGCAAGATGCTCCAAAAGCATTCCATACGTTTCTGTGGCATTTTTTCCAAGTTTAAAACAAAATTTTATTGCATATCGTTCTTCTAAAGTGTCAGATTACATTTTTGAAATTCACCAGTTGTGACAATCAGGCTTTAGGTGGGTGTATTCGAATTCCTGCTGTAGCTGTTGATTTGAATCTGGAATCATACAAATAGGTCAGTCATCTCATAAGATGTATTGCAATAACATACTTAATTTTCAAGAGTCTATGCCAATTTTAAATGCCCATACGAAAAAAGACTGTAAACTTATCGTATGGCTCTCGTATATATATATATATATATATATATGGATAAAATTAATGGTTAGTAATCCGACAATTTGTGAAGAAAAATTGACAACAAATAATCCAAATAGAAAGTGGGGATTTCTTTATAAATCCCCACTTTCTGTTTGGATTATTTGTTGTCAATATATATATATATATATATTATTTAATCAAACATGGTTAAATGAAACACTGCTGCTCAGCTACACCCCCCACACACAAACGCACACAGGCACATACATAATACTTTAAAATTCCCGAGCTGACGTGGTTCGTTTGTTGTCTGAGAGGCATGATACTAAGTCTAACGTAAAGTTGGACGGGTTTCGATCCCAGCTTCAAACGTCCTAAATGTCTAGTCACACTGAAGAATTGTGATACGACGAAAGTCTGTCTGTGGATGACAATATATATATATATATATATATATATACGCACAAACCCGTCCGTACTAACAGGTTGGGATACAAGATAAGTTTCCCAACATCGTTTTACAGGTTTTGATTAAAAATGTTTCTTCACACAAACTGGTGGCCATATAACAAGATTAAAAATCTTAGTCTGCGTCATTATATAACCATATTGATTGAGAAAGGTTACATGAATAAATTTCTAAAGAGTATTAGCGCTATGGTAAATGCAAACATTCACTGTGTCCATTTCGAAAGACAGCAATTATTACACTTTGAGCGACTCATTATATATATATATATATATATATATATATATAAGAAGCAAGACGGCAATTACACAAGAATGCTTCGTGCAATCTTGAACAATCCTGGCGGCAACACCCCATAAGATACCAACTGTACGGCCACCTGCCTCCTATCACGAAAACTATTCAATTTAGACGAACCAAACATGCAAAGCACTGCTGGAGAAGCAGGGACGAACTCATAAGAGATGTACTCTTATGGACCCCCACACATGGCCGTGCAAAAGCAGGACGACCAGCACGAACATATATTCAGCATGTGAGGATACGGGATGTTGACCTGAAGACCTGCCAAGGGCGATGAACGATAGGGAGGAGTGGCGAGAGAGGGTCATTGATATCCGTGCTACCAGCGCAACATGATGATGATGATATATGAAAGAACAATGTATCTATTTAATATTCAATGTTGTAACTTTTGAATTATATTCAATTTTAAAATGAAACGCAATGCTTTAAAATAAATTTCAAAAACAAATTACGTCATAAATAAATAAAGCCAAACGGTAATAGAATTCAGAAATTTTACTCATGTTTTCGTTTAATTTTTAAATTGAACATAATAGAAAGATTTGCATGTTGATGGTAAAATGTAAAAAACAAAATATGCATGATAGGAGATAATTCAAATATCAATCAAATCATCAGCTGACTATCTTTGTCTTCTTCATATATGTATAATTGTATACAATCTGATTTATTTGCATTTTCCTTTATATATATATATATATATATATATATATATATATATATATATATATATAGGATGATTTTTAAAAAAATATTACACCTATACTATAACCCTGACTGTGTGAAAAAAACTCCAGAAGAAACAATTTGTAAATAAAGAAATATTACACAAACTGATACTTACCCAGTTGGCTGGGGCTGGAGAATACACTGATTAATTCTCTACCGAGGGATAAGACCGTCCCAACCCCAAGTGTCCTAGATATGACACTAAATGATCTAAAGACGTGTTTCTTGTAATGCTGGAACTTGGGGAATGCCTCTTTACTGCCATCACTCCCAGGTCCAGTCTGGTCCGGAGTGGTAGCACCTGATAGGTTTCTATCTATGGGTCAAATAGAACTAAACTTTGTAGTTATGGTAAATTGAATTGTTTTAAATAGAACTGCTTAAATCTATAAAAATTATTTGGCATTAAATAACCTTAATTGGTTTATATGCCATTAAACCCAACCCAACCTAACCAAACCAAAAAAAACTGATACGTGGGATATATACATATAGTTTCAAATATAAGATTTGCTAATGAAGTTTTTACGTAAGTGAATTTTTTAAACGAGCCTGAGCTCATTTGCCGGCATCCAGATAAATGATTCCAAGTATTGCTATGTCATATTAATTGCTTAGTTTAAATTTAAGCATTTGTGTGCATGCAGTTAAATGGTTTTTGATATAGTAAATTAATAGTTCTATTTGACCCCAGTTGGTAATATTGCTCGTGGTCGATAAAGACACAAAACCATCTGATGATTAGGTTCCATTCTTGGGGAACGTAGAGTTCCCCAAGAATGGAACCTAATCATCCGATGGTTTTGTGTCATATCCAGAACATACATGTCGGTTATAGTGGAGGGGTCTTCAATCGATGTAGACATGCAGTCGGGGTATTGTACAGCCTTAGCTGATTGGGCTTTAAAATGGAAACGTAAATCTAAGTAAAATTAACGAAAAATTCATCTTTCAGTTGTGTCTCCCGCCATTGTTAAGAATGGTAAAATGTATTTTCTGCAGATTTGAACAGGTTAATGATAATCCAGATCGAAGTTTGCTTATATTGTTCAAAAGTAAATATCTAAAAACATTTGTACCATTAAATCAAGAATAGTGGAAATGTGTATGATTGATTGATTGATTTTAACGTAAGGTCAAGCCGCTTTTGGTTATTCATATCTAGACATTAGAGATCACATTCATTGTACATTTATAATACATTTTTTATAGTTGTTTTTAAATTCTTTTTTTTACGCAGGTATATGATGTCATGAATCCCTATGAATTTTTTAAAAAATCCATCAGTTTTATAGTCTCTAAGTTTTCCTTTCTAATACTTGTAATGGTTACTATTATTTGTTTTTATTTGATGATAATTATTAGTTTTCATGTAATTAATAATGATAGTAAAAGATTCAAGTAACATTTCTTAATGCAAATAATTTTCAGTTATATGATAAAAACTATTTCTATCTGATACAAATGATTTTTTAACATATCTGTGTGACCGTAACATATAATTCCACTCGAGGTTAGAATTAACCTGGGAGCAACGGCAATGAAGGAGTACTCCACGTTCACCATTGATCCAGAACTGCAGCCCCACCATCAAATACAGATTAGGATCATGCCAAGAACGCCTCTTTTTAGGGGCCTTACCCCCAGAAAAAGATAAGTCAACAGACGGTACATAAGAATAAAAACATGAAGAGCATTAATTCTGAATTCACCCAATCCATTCATCATGGGAAAAATCTGGTACAAATCCATTTTCAGCCGAGTAAAGCTGGTTTGAATTCAGAGTCTTATTTCCCATTGACTGTTTGCTTAACCAAGGCTAAAGAACCCAGTCTGCTCCTCTAATTTATCCATAGGAGGAGAATAAAAAGATGGATTCATGCTTTTCCTAAGGGCATTAGAGCGAAGTGAAACACAAACAGTTGTGTTCAGGATTTGGACTCGGGTTTTGATTCTATTTCTTGTGACAATAATGTGTAACACTAAGCCCACGTCTTTCTCCACAACGAGCCACAGTGATTTTTTGTAGGTGAAACAAATGTTGTCACAACAAATAGCACGCGTCCCGGTATTAACTGTTTTACAAGTGTTTCATTTAGCACGTTTGCTTGTCATTTTTTACTGATCACTTTGCGTGATATTTTCATTTAAGTTGCATTTTGAAAAATAGCGTAACGTCAGGTTTTTCGCCGTTAGAGCCACTTCTGATTTCCCGTCACTCGGAAAACGCAGAGGGTAAGAGAGAGAGAGAGAGAGAGAGAGAGAGAGAGAGAGAGAGAAAGAGAGAGAGAGAGATGAAATGAAAGAGATAGAAAGAAGAAAGAGGGAGGTGCAGAGAGGAAGAAAATGAGAAAGATGGAATGTAAGAGAGAAAAGTGACAGAGAGAGAAAGGAAGATGGAACAAAAGAAATGGAAAGAGAAAGAGAGATGTGGGGGGAAGGGAAAGAAATATGGAATGAAAGAGAAGAAAAATACGGATAGAGAGTGAGAGAGAGAGAGAGTGAGCGAGCAAGCGACAGAGAGAGAGACAGGGAACATGAGAGATAGAAAGAGAAACTGAGAGTGGTGGGCAAGGGAAGAGAGAGAAAATATTTTGGGGCTAAGTTGCAACCAACCCACAAACCCTCTTATGTAGCACAATCGATACTCTTCCTAGGCAATCTGACATTAATTTAACTATAGTGTCCCCGCAGAGCAAGTTATAGAAAAATTTTTACACTTGGAAGTAAACTGAATCTAGTGTAGCGGTCAAAATAAAAGAAAGAAAAAATAGACAACGATATATATATATATATATGTGTGTGTGTGTGTGTGTGTGTGTGTGTGTGTGTGTGTGAGGCAAGTGGGGCTTTTATTTCTTCTCTTTTTATCAATTATGCAAAACATGACTGTGATTCAATTGCAGAGGCACATTTCTTTCTAATGCAACTGTTTCATTTCTCTGCGGTGTTCAGACATTATTAAGAAGAGAATTTGCTGTTCTTAAACAATAAAAGAATGGGATGTAGTGTTTATTTATTTATGAAGCTAATCATATGTAGAATCTAAAACAAGAATAGAGAAAAAAACGTAACTGTATTTTGTAAAAGATTTTTTTTATTCGCCATGATTTGTAGAATTAAATCTTTAAGATATCAACTTCAAATTATCCAATTTTAAGACAGTTGTGCCTAAAGCTAAACGTTGATAATCTGACGTATACCTCTAGTATATCAGAGATGTAAAAAAAATATATACAAATACATGCATATATACACACACAGAAACACACACAGACACAGACACAGACACACACACACACAGACACACACACACACACACACACACAGACACAGACACACACACACACACACACATATATATATATATCTGTATGTGTGTATATGTTTATATATGCGTGTATTATTGATGACAGATGGATATATATATATATATATATATATATATATATATATATAGTCAACAGAATTATATATTTAGATGTCACGAAATTATTGATATGATTTCGTTTACACAGACACACACACACATACGCACGTGCACACGCACACACACACACACACACACACACACACACACACACACATATATATATATATGTTAAATGAATATCCATAAACATATATATATATATATATATGTGTGTGTGTGTGTGTGTGTGAGAATGTGTTTCTATGCGTGTTTATTTTGAATGACGTAACCTCATGCACCTATGTATATAAAGAAAAAGAGAGTGAGAAAGGGAGTTGGCAAGACCGAGAGAGAGAGAGAGAGGGGGGCTGAGAGTAAATACAGGATGTGATTGGTAAATTGTTGTCTCCATTATGCAACAAAGAATATAGCACTAACATCTTACTTTATCAGATATATTTACCAAATTTATATGAAAATATGAAATACAATAGATTAAATTTATATAAAGAAATCGTCATTAGCTTCAACCGATACTTCCAGAAGGCTTTGGAATCTTCTGAAAGCCTTTCAAAGGTCTCCTTTTTAAGTTGTTTAATACTGCTGTTATGCTTTCCTAAATTTCATTTTTGATCTAGCATGGGGATTTTAGTCTCTCGGTCAGACCTGCAGCACACAGGGTCATCAAGGAGGTTGTAATTTGGAGAGATAGACGGCCAAATGTTAGGGGTAGTGCGGTCGCAGAAATTTTCTGACCGACAAGACTGTACTCTCTTGCTTGTGTGGAAGGGATCACAGTACTGTTGCTCGGCGTAGCGTCTTCCAGCAACCACCTGATAATTTCAAGTCATCACTACTTCCTACAATCACTTGATGTAGGTCTTTGCATTGAGTCAGAGGCCACGTTCGAAGATAAATGAAGGCATAACGTCATTATAACTAGTGACCACCCTGACACCTAGACTAAGATGGTGTAAAATGATTAGGGTGATTAGTTAAGCATGTTGATTATTTTATTTGTTTGGTAAAATTGTAAGTTAAAAAAGGACTTTGAATTAAGGTGTAGGTTTTCGCAAAGTTCAGGCACGAGCACAGGTGGCGACGAGGTTTCACACCTCATGTCAAAATAACTTTGGGGAATACAGGATTTGGATGATAAACAAATCAAGGCTTGTCGACTGACGTGAGGAAATAAGGGTTTGTGAAACGTGATGATTTTAATGTTCTATTTATTTGGTTATATCAATAATAATAATCATACTCAGGTGGACTCTGTCGTTTCTGATACGAACGGGTTTATTTCTTTCTGCCTTCAAACCTTGATGACACGAGGAGAGAGATATAATTCATCAAAGCTTATGCTAACCATACTATGCTTACACTCTCCCAAAACACATGGCGCATCTTGTAATGTCTAAGATCTCAACTTATCTCTTTTGGCCGAGAGTCAAACTGATCTAATCTGATCAGATTCGAAATATCTAACTGCGTGCTTCAAGGGTCGAACGTCAACTCCCGTCTTTTCAAAATCCTAAAATTCTCAGGATCATCCCTTCCGTATATGTCGTCAACCACCGACTCAATTCACTCCAGCCCCATTTCCTGTCTGCAAGTTTATTATGACCGATGATGATTGCATATCCGTCCCACTAGGAGATGCGAGTGACCCGTCTGGCTATGATGCCTAAACCAGTGACGTCGATTGCCAAACTAGATGATAAAACATAATTAACGAAAAATGAATAATAATATTCAATAATTACCTTAATTATATAACAGTTAGCGTAAGAAGCTAGACGGCAATTACACAAGAATGTTGCCAGCAATATTGAACAAGTCTGGCGGCAACATCCCACAAGGCACCAACTATACGGCCACCTGTTTCTCATCACGAAAACTATCCAAGTTAGATGAACAAGACATACAGGACACTGCTGGAGAAGCAAGGACAAGCTTATAAGTGATGTACTTCTATAGACCCCCGCATATGGCCAAGCAAAAGCAGAACGACCAACTCGAACATACATGCAGCAGCTATGTGATGATACGAGATGTAGCCTTGAAGACCTGCCAGAGGCGATGAATGATAGGGAGAAGATATCTGTTCTAGCGGCACGACATGATGATGATGATGATATAACAGTAAAAGGGTTTTTTTGCCGTCAATGACAACCAGTTGTCTCCTTGGCGCGTCTGTGCGAGATCACAATCAAGAGATTTCTGTGACGCTATTTTTATACAACACTAAAACGTATGATGCTATGTGTAATCAAAATAGAGAATATATAAAAATGAGATAATTTGAAAATTTAGGCAGTTAAGTTTGTAAGTTTTTTGAGGTTATACGTTGGTAATAATCGGAGATAAATAAGGTGGTCGGGTGGCGGCAAAGAGATACATTGATAAACCCTTTCAAGATATTTCTTTTCTTTCGATTGCGTCGAATTGCTATGAAATTGTATCAGTCTGAATAAAGACTTTTCGTATCTGATCAACATGGGTTGCCTATTATTTTTTCAAGTTTGATATTCCAGATGATACAAATAACAACACAATACGTGTTTGATTTTCACCAATATCAAAACATCTTGTGGTGACATTGCAATTCAAAGGTTATTCTGTGAGTTTACCATCTGATCCTGGCAGAAATCTTTCTCATCTGAGATAAACTGAAGAATGTTCGGTTGCACATGTTCGACTTTGTTCGGAAGCTTTAGAGCGCGGACTTTTTCTAGTCCTTCATGGCCTGTGATAAAAGATGACTCTTTCTCAGATACTCCCATGTCACTGGCTATGGATCTGATTGACTCGCTGGTATGATTATTATTCATGACTCACATCTCACCAAGAAGTTCGTGAGTTCTTTTTTCATCAGAATGAGGCTTTCGAATTGCCGAACTGTAGCAATCACTATTAGATTCATCGAACTCTTTTCTAGTTGTTGGTTGGTTGGTTGGTTGGTTTTATGTCATATCAATCTTTGTAGGTTATTTAATGCCAAATCCATTTTTATGTAAATAATCAGTTCTATTTCAAACTATTCAGTTCATTCAAACAGTTCTAATTCAGCAAATTCAGTTTAGCGCTAGTACAGATTTTGTTTACACAGTAAAATGTCAAAACAGTTCTATATATAACAATTCAGTTTAGCGTAAGTACAGTTTCAATGTCAAAAAACAGTTCCATTTCAAATAATTCAGTTTAGAATAAGCACGCAGTTTAAAGGCAAGTACAGTTCAGTTGTCAAAAACATTTCTATTTCAAGCTATTCAGTTTAGTCAAACAATTTGGTTTAGCATAAGTATGCTGTTTAGTTCTATTTTACCCATAGAGACCGCCCTATCAGGTGCTACCACGCCGAACCAGAGTGGACCTGGGAGAAATGGCAATGAAGGAGTGCTCCACATTTCCCAAAGCTCCTGTATTACTCGAACCTCACCCTCAGATTGTTTAGTGTCATATTACCTGGAGGAGGTCATATGCCTCAACAAAGGTGCAGTCTGTGTATTCTATAACCCCAGCCGACTGGGCGATCTTTTCTAGTTTTCTGCATTGTTTTTTAATTGACCCCAAACATTGTGAAATCTTTGTATTAGAGCTTTAATAGCGAATGCCATAACTACAGCGTGCCTTTTCCAAATTTCTGACAGAGTAAATTGCGTCTTGCTACTGCTTTCCTGACAGTGTCCAACTAACTCTAGTTTGCTACACAATAGACAAAACCTTAAATAAACAAAGCGCATGCGTGAAATAATGACTTATAGATAGTGACAATGTACTGATTACATTTTCTTTCTTTCTTTCTTTCTTTCTTTATATATGTGGCATTTGATCTAAGTTGTTAACATTCTCTTTAAAGTGAAATACTTTTAAAAGGGAGATTATATTACAAAAGAAAATTATTACAAAATAATTTTTTCGTGATTTGAGCACGAGCTTATAGCTATGAAAACATGCACTAGCGCGCTCGCACACACACACACACACACACACACACACACACACACACACACACACACACACACACACACTTATATATATATATATATATATATATTGGACACAAGAGATGCTGCAAAACAAAAAGCAATGAGCTTTACAATGAAACATTGAAAAATGACTTGTATTCAAGGGTATTGAATTCAGTCATTTTCATGGACTAGCTGATTTATGAATAGCCAGAAGTCGAGTATACGAAGCATTTTTCTTACATGAGGCGGGGGCAGACACATGGAATCAAAAACAATACAAATTTGAATAGCTACTTGCAGAGCTGGTGCATCGCTATTAAAGATCGGTGAACTAGTTAGAGCATATTCATTTGGAGTGACTTACCCAGGAGTCATTACATATTTCATCGTTGTTATAGGACTTAAATTTTCTTTTTCTTTCTTTAAATTCCATAAGAACAGTTTCCTATTTTTATCATACAGTAAATTCCTACTGGAATGCTATAGTCTAATCCCTGTGCTTAGTCAAACATGCAAAAGAAAATCGTCAAAATGAATTAAAAATGAATAAACAAAGTTGTTTTTAACGTAACCGGCTGTTGTCAACTAAGAATTTCGATTTTAAAAATATCCAGTTGTCAACTTTCTTGGGTGGGAATTTAAAGGTTTGGTTCAGCCAATTAATGTTATACATTGCATTTCCTCAGGGTATTTTTCAAGAGTGCCTTTCGCCAATTTTTCTCCATATTTACACGAAGACACATGTTATCAATTTTTTTGGCAACAAAGACAACTCATTTAGAAAAAAAAAAACTCATGGAAACATTTGTTAAATTCCCTATTTTTTTCTCTATTTATTTCCCTTATTGCAATTATTTATTTCAATGTAGACCAGACTGTAACTAGATTGGGATTTCTGTGAGGAATGTAGTGTACGCTTCGTGTTAAAACAAAATTTTTCTACTGCATCGTGGAAGTTTTCTTGCTTCTCAGATGTCGGATTTTAACTTTTCTTCTGGCTGAGTTGCCCAGCATTTTGCACATTCCTTCAGGTAAGATTGGCAACAACGCCAATATATTTGTTTTGCAAGAGCGATCGTGCGATTTAGTATTTTTTATGCAAACGATCGCAAAAAAATACGCTCACTTGAAAAACTCAGTTTCGTATAAAGTGCTTATGTAGTAAAGGGTTAATAAAAACAAACTCTCACAACATATATTTTCATTCAGTAATATGAATTACTGTTTTTTTTTTGTTTTAATTGACGTTCCAAAAGAAAATTCAACATATTTTGTCAAAAACAATATTCCTTTAAATCATAGATATAGCCCAGATTAAATATGCCTCAAGAGAACCCCGAAGCTTATATTTGTTTTACTTTTTTCGATGCATTCGTGAAAGAAAAAAGTTTCGATGATTCCTTCAAAGCCGATGCTTTTACCAAATACGGGCATTTTTGAATAGGCCTCTATTATTTCAATTATTAATCCTTTTCTGGCATCTTCAACTGTATAACAATGGCGACCTGATTGGAGGTAAGTAGAACAATAATATTTTTCCATTGGAATATCAATCCACCTAAGACTTAAAGGAGCTCAAATGCAGTTTATTACGATCAGAAAAATGGGAAATATTCAGAAAGATCTTTTAAAGAACCACTATGAAAGCATACATGAAGCGTAGAGAATTAAATTAGATACAATTACGCAAAATAAACATGCAGAATTGTGTTTGTTGATTCCTGACAATGGCTTTAATGTAAATTAACATGAAGTACATCTTGAGCCGGGTTATAAAAGATCACAGTGACTATCTCAAGTGATCGGAAACGTACATCAGAAGTACCACGAAGAAGATCTAAACAAATAAGTAATGAAGAATTCCCCCAAAGTTTTTTCTTGTTCCTGCTTTAGAAAAAAATAAGATCCAAAAAGTTCGGCTTCCATTTTGCTACAACACGGTTTTCACCGGAACAATAACTGAGGTTGGATTTCACTTGATTGAAAATATGTTAGGTATTACTTTAACAGTAGTGAAAAGTGTGTTTATGCATTGGTTTGTGGTAAACTGAAAAGAATAAACAATTGTTTAAAAACGTTTTGTAATATAATAGCCGAGGGATTTCGGTTCATGCCTTTAAGTTTAATTAGGCTGAGAACCTTTCGGCTCAGCACATGGGCTAGTTAGGTGCAAACATTGATGCAGGTGTTAACGCGGGCGCGCGCGGGCGGACGAAGGTGTCACTCAAAGATGTCACAATAGTCCGAGGCGAAACGGGTGACGGAGTGCGAGAGACATCACGAACCGGAAGCGCGCAGAGGTTTGTGGAGAATTGAAAGAAAGTTAAAAGAGTTGAAAACTAGACGCCGAACGAGGAGGTTCGACTTTTGGGGCTCGCTGAGGCGAGAGGAATTTGTGTTCCATGGGTGCCGCACGAGACAGGGGCTAAGTGAATAGGACGGCATAGCGAGATTGTGTCTCTCCTCCTTATGTCGAAACCTTTAACTCAAAGTTAATAAAAAGGTTTTGTACCTGAACAAGAAATCGTTACGTGCTTTCGAATTTCGAGATTCCTATGTTCCTTATATGTTCTATCGTTATGAACATTATATGTGTATTTCCACATGGCGTTAATTGTGGCTATCTAACTGTTTGAATTAATCCAAAAGTAATCAAATGCTAGCCATTAGAACACAAATAAAAACTATTAAAATCTAAAATCTCAACTTTTTACCATAGACACATTATTCAAACTTTCGAGTAGAGAATTAAAGAATAGAGGACACTATTATTAGACGACATTTAGATCTATCTTATTTATAAGTAGTATTCTTATTGCCTTCGCTTATATTCACATCTAGGTGAAATGATAAATTAATTGTGATAAGATTATACCAATACACCAACGTCTCAATCTGACAGCCTAGTCGGCTGGGCCTGTAGAATACACTGACTGCATATCTGCAGAGGGGTAAGATTCTACAAGGAGTGTCCTGATAATGATGCAAACATATCTGATGGTGAGGCTCCTGTAATGCTACAGTGTTAGGGAATGTGGAGTACCCCTTAATTGCTCGCTGGTTTACTCTGAATCGGAGTGGAAGTACCTGATAGGGTCCTATCTATGGGTTAAGTAAAACTTTTTAACATTCAACTGTGTGCAAATAAATGACTTATTCTAAACTGAATTATTAGAAATAGAACTGTTCGATGATTCAACTCTAAACAAATGAGAGATGTTTAATTGAATTGATAGTGATGCATAGCAAAGTTTGGAACAATTTAGCTGTGTGCAAAAATGACCTGAATCTCATTTGGAAACGCTATCAAAAATGTGTTTGTCAACCATATAATTGATATATATGTATAAGCAGGATTTGGTATAAAATGACATACAATGGTTGATATGCCATAAAACCTAACGAAGCCATCTCACTCAGCTTTTCTAAATCATGTTCTTTTATAATATATATATATATATATATATATATTGTTGTATCGGGGTAAGGAAAAGATAAACAGTGAAACAGGGTTAATTATTTATTAACTCAAGTCGTACATTCCGTCTAGTAGTATAGGTATCGCGCTGTTGGTGTTACGTCCAAACTTGGTCTTACTACTGACCAACGTCCTTTCAGAGCTATCTCTCTGCTTCCGCCTCTGTCTCTGAAACACGGCGTCTTTATACTTCTGTGATACCGGAAATCACGTGATACGAGCCCATACACAACATATATATATATATATATATATGCGTGTATTTAGGAGGGCGTTAAATAGAGCGACTACGCTGGGTAATACCGCTGTAACTAAAAGTTTCATAAGGCAAAAGCAGATATTGCTCTAAGCATCAGACAGAGCAGAGTATGATTTGATCAACCATTATATATGTGTGGCTGAGTGGTGGACCGGACGAAGAAGGGAAATAAGGAATGAAGTAAGGATTAATATGAAGAGAGTCAAGGAGAGTTGTTTAATAAGGACAGAGATACAAGGAGAGGGTGCTTATGAGGACTGTCACGTGATATCCCACTGAAACGATGGAAGTGGGATGACTGCTATCCTCTCGTTTGAATTAACAGTGGCAAGCCCTCAGAGAATGACCGTTAGGGCATGATGGTAAATTGGGGCAACCTGTCTGTACTCAGTAACCTGACTTGGATGACATCTAGTAGCCCTAACAAAATCACCTGAGCAGGGAGGGAGGAAGGTAGAAGCCAAACGATTGGCTGGGACCCTAAAACGGAAGTGGGGACTCCCTCCCGTCAGCGGAAAGAGAAAAGAAAAAAGTTAGTTGTTTGGCAGGATTCGTAGGAGACAGAACCAAAAGCCAAGTACTCCGGGTGAAGAAGACGAAAAAATATCTGCGAGACACGAAGAAGCCATTTTCTTCAAGCCAGTGTTAAAAATAGCCTAAAGTCTATTAGCCCGTAAAAGAAGAAAGATTCTTCAGTGGAACCCCGTCGAAAAATAAGATAAGTAACTTTGGGACTGTTTCTCCTTATACCAAATTTTGTATACTCTCTCTCTCTCTCTCTCTCTCTCTCAATTTGAAGGAAAACGAAAGAACAGAAAAGTAGAAAGACATTTATGTTCATGGACTGTTCAATTTATTATATATTTGACACTTTGAAAGTGTATCTCTTTGTATAGTAAAGGATTCATGTATTTTAATGTTACCACGTGGTCGAAGTTGTTCTTTGCCGTGTCTTCTACGAATTTGTTACCTCATGCTTCCTTTTCAGCTTCTATTCGCCTTATATTATCTTGCTTAGAATTGTCCTTTTAATTCCTTTAAAATATCTCACGGGAAACCGGAGTTGCCGACTACTACAATATAATATTATTACGACTAAACCTATAGGTCCGTATCTTCCATTGTCTAGGGGAGGAAGGAAAGCGACCTGGTGGGTGTGTGGATAGTGTGAAATTTGGAACCCATTGCCAGCGGCGGTCAGTTTAGCCCTAAATTGATCCCTCACATAATATGCCAGTTCTTATATGCCTGAGAGAAAAACGAGGACTTATTCTACAAGGGATCAAGTGCCAACCTGCCCCGTCTTCACACGTGCAAAAATAAAGTCCCGTTTTGGGATTTTAGTCAATTTGCCGTCACAAGGACAGAGAAACAAGAAAAGTGTGCTTATGAGGACATGGTTATAAAACAAAGAGTAGTGAAGTGAGTGCTAGGATGAGGAGAAACACTGAGCATAGAATTGGGGAAAGTGGTCATGCAGAGAGGAGAATCGTACGGAAACATATCTTTTATACGCCCCCCCACATGCATGCATACCAGAAGATAGATTGATAGATATGCATGTACATATACACATATACATATATTTCTATATATATATTCGCAATATCATATTTCCGAGTATGAATTCGTAAACCCAACAACACAATGAAATAGTTTTTATAAGCATATATACATATATATGTATGCGTGTGTATGTATTTATTATATAAATGATTATCCAATATGTACGTTTATAAATCATTATCCTCCTAATATGTGTGTTTATAAATAATTATCCTATTAATATATTAACTTACCAGACGAGCTATAATAACGATCGTATGATCAATACATAGCATTGCAGAAATGAAAATTACTCCACCATATTTATTGAAATTGAAGGAGAATTTACCTCTAAATTTGTGAAAGCTTCATAGACTAAGTTACTTCCAAATGTTTTCTTTTCTGGACTGCATAGTAAATGAGTTCGAACTCCAGTTGCGCTATCACGTTCATTTTCAGACAAATACGTTTGGGAAAGGTAATTCCCACAAGCAATGGGAAGGTATGAACCCTGTAATTCCCACAAGCAATGGGTTAAATAGTACCACTACTGAACTCCTAGAAGGATGACTTTGGCATTAAATAACATACAGAGGTAGATATGCCATTTATTTGTCGCTGCCTCGCACCAGAAACGATTTGACACAAGGTCAAAAGCCCGAAGGCCGATTAAAGTGGGGATAAAGGGGAGGTCGGGAACGAGCCGAGAATCGAACCCTGCTGGTCTGTGCTACTCATCAGCTCACTTAGTGCAATGTGAGCCTTATGAGGCAAGCAGTTTCACGAACCCAAATGTGAGTCCGGGCAAATATGCCAGTTTACGGCTTAAACTAGACGCTTGGTCTAGTGCCGTACATGGGTGACAAAGGAGACAAAAGTGCAGCTCGCCCACCCGAAGGTAGCCTAGTCGAAACTAGGTGCCTAATTAAAGGCCCCAAGTCTGCCATTGTTCCTTTTGCAGAGCCACGCTCCGGACCGAAGTCCAGAACAGGCAAAAAGCTAAAAGCCAAGAGCTAGCCCAGAGGTAGATATGCCATTAAAGAAACCAAGAATCTAGATTGTCCCTTTTTTTAGAAAGAATAAGACCATTAATATTCCATTAAAAAGAGATCAAATTAAACAAGTACTTCATTACAATGCACCAAATTTCTCTCTGCCATTCTGTAGAATTGAAGCGCAGTATTTTTAAAAATAAAACTGTCAACCAAGCTTTTTGAAAATGTTTGAGCCCTGCTTGGAAATGATGGTAAATAATACTCGAAGATTCACATTGAACTCGCTTTGAAATGAAAACTTTCTAGCATTTTCTATGCCTTACTCTCACCCTAGCTGTGAAAGATTATCCGACACAGAGAGCTCACTCATTCTCTTTGTAATCTTTTATGCATGAATTCCCTCCCCTATAAGAACTTAAATCCTCTCTGGTCAAATGAGGGAATACATTTTATCTCAACTACCACATACTCTAAAAAACACCTGAGACCTTGTAACTTTTGAAAAATAATTTAGTATGTACCTTTCAAATATTTAAAATAATAAATTAAACATCTCTTTAGAAGATTTATTGATTTACCGGGGGAGCGTTTAAGGGTAACTGAACGAATTCGAAATCGTTTTCCGTTGGCCGTGATCGGTGTAACCAAGGCAGTGACCCGAGTAAATTAGCAGGAAAAAATGTCTTGCAAACAGGAATAATTGTCCTAAGCATTGATAAAAGTGACTCTTCGTTCGCTACAATTTAATGTTTATTCGAAATATCTATTGATTTTTTTTTTTTGTGGAATGATACCATTTGAGATCAGAAAGAACCCGGAGCCATTTTCCGTAATCCACGCTTTGTGTAGAGTCAGTGCGCAGTTATAAATAATAAAAGTTCTCTAAATACTATTAATTATGATAAAACTTGATAATAGTGGCTCTACGTCCTTCATTTTTAATAATGACTATCTTACTATCTGTATGTAACATGAGTAAGTACTGCTTATATTCAAATGTAAGATACATTAGTAACACATATAATTTGAATTGCCAACCACTGAAAACATTTTGTTTTTGATATTACAGACGTTCAATCTTATATTTGTGTTTCTATTTTAAAAGAACAGACATATTTTCCAACCAATAGCAATAACAATTTTCTACCCGTGTAAAATAATGGCCTAGGAATTTCGGTTCATGCCTTTGAGTTTAGATAGGCTGAGAACCTTTCAGCTCAGCACATGGGTTAGTTATGTGCAAACACTGATGCAGGTGTTAACGCAGGCGCGCGCTGGCGGACGAAGATGTTACTCAGATTTCACAATAGTCCGAGACGAAACGGGTGACGGAGTGCGAGTGATGTCACGCACCGGAAGTGCGCAGAGGTTTGTAGGGAACTGAAAAAAGTTGGAGAGTTGAATACTAGATGCCAAACGAGGAGGATCGACTTTTGGAGCTCGCAGACGCGAGGCAAACTTGCGCCCTATTGGGGCCGCTCGAGATGGGAGCCAAATGAATAAGACAGCATAGCAAGATTGTGTCTCTCCTCCTTATGTCGAAACCTTTTACTTAAAGTTAATAAAAAGGTTTCGTACCTGAACAAGAAGCCGTTACGTGTTTTCGAATTTCGAGATTCCTATGTTCTTCATATGTTCTATCGTTATGAACATTATATGTCCATTTCGCACATGGCGTTAATTGTGAATATGGTACACCCGGAACAGCGTCATTCTGACCGATGATCAAATGAACATAGAAATCTGTTAGAATTACAGATTAACCAGTCTTAAAAACAAGTTTCTACTGCAAATGCGTAGTGTGCACCAGTCCATGTCATGATCATAACTGATCATATCTGAAAAAAGAAGATATTTGCAAGAGGGAGCTACCATTGTAGCTTACTTGCATACACTTGCACCTTTCAAGTGACAGTTTAAAATGTAGGAGGTATATCTGCTGCACGTTAAAGAAGAATATCAATAATATACAGAAAATTCAGTGTACCCTGGGAAATTGTTAAAAATATATTTGTTTTTGCTTGTCTTTGATATAAATAAATATAAGTTGGGTATATCACGTTTAACACACACACACACACGCACACACACACACACACAAACACATATATATATATATATATATATATATGTATATATATATATATATATATATATATATAGATAGATATAGTAAACAACTCGTGAATTTTTTAAACTCTAATTCGGGATCATTTAGTCCGTCGAGTACGGACAGAATGTTATCGAGTAGAAGTCGTGATTTACAAACGGATATCCGTCGTTTGTTCTTCAGAACAAGCCGATCGATTTTTCATCGCCATTTGCCGAAAAATTCATAGTCGCAATCTTAGGAGATGGCATTAGAGACGCAGACATATTGAAACTTGGATTTATTCTCCGGCAATAAAGAAAAAAATATCTATTATCTTGGCACTCCAAGCACTAAACAATTATATATATCTAAATAGGATGAAAAACGAATTTCAAATAGAATAGAGTTCACAATGCAAATTCTCCGTGGATAAATGGCGACGTAATATCAAATGGTTTCCGCTTCAGCATCAAAATTACATTTGTTCTGAGTTTAAAGAAAAAGAAAACATTCTTATTCCAAAAATATATACTTATTTGAATATATTTCGTGTTTAAAAAATAAAAAGATCTTTTGCAAAAAAAAAAAAAGTAGTTATATACTTTTATAGACGGATGAGAATTTTTCAGTTTTAAGTTTTCCGATTTAGCTATATAAAACTTTTTCTTTTTTTTAAATAAATCTTTACTGGTATTTGATTTTATATTTTTTTATTTTCAAATTCGTTGAGCAAGAAGGTGTGGATTTTTTGGTATTTCAAATTTTAATCAATTTTATTTTATTAAGCTTTTTAGGAATCGGTTAGGAAACGTAACTTGCGTTATCAATATGTTAAATGGCAAGTACGCTTCATTAGTCAACGTTGTTCTCCTCTCGGTCAGACAGAGAACTTTTGAACTATTCATAACAGAATTAAACTTAATAATCTTAAATAATTCAAATTTCTTCGTAACGGAATTGTTATTATTATTGATTACTGATTCGATTCTTTTTGTTCTGCTGAAATTTTATCTCAGCGATTATTCTTATTAAAATCATTATGCAAGTTTTTCACTCCAGGACTTGCTGATGATCCTTCACTGCAGTCTGAGTCACGGCAAGTCTCCTCTTTTGTCTAGGATTCTTCTCTGTATTCAGGTCTATCTTAATAATGCTAGAAGATTGAGAAATCTGAGGACCTGCAGAGACTCTCGTCTGAAAAGTCTCCGTTGATGCTCTGATTTCCGAATTTTCAAGTCTTTTTACCGAACGTTTGGGGTTTATTCCGAGCGCACGAATTACAATTAGTATCACCGTCATCTTTATGTCCCAGAGCATATTTTTAGCTCTCTGTCAAGATTCTATTTATTTTCTTTTTTGGTTTATTTTTCATTCAGTGGTGCTCCGGTACAGCAAAGTCCAGTATTCACGTGTGTGTGTGTGTGTGTATGTGTGTGTGTTTATATATATATATATATATATATATATATATATATATATATATATATATAGATTATAGTAGTATTATTCGGTCCAGTTAAACCAGAGTTGGGAGTAATTTCTTCAGGACAAGAAAATCATTCAGGAGCTGAACATTTAAATTTTCCTGGTGGAGAGCTCAATGTAATTTATTACTGAGCAATATTTCTTTAAAGAAAAAACCAAAGACCGGTTAATTTAGGATTAAAAAGAAAAGGTATATAAATTATATATATATATATTATATATATTTATATCTATCTATCTGTATATATATATATATATATATATATATATGAATAAATACATATATATAAATATATATCTTTATATATGTATTTAACAGACATATCTAAATTCATGTATTTAACATACTTATATTTAAAAAATATATATTTAACAAAAGATATATATTTAACAAAAGTATGCATTTAACAAGAAATGCACAATTTTCCCTCGAGTCAGAATTCGTTGCATCAAATAATCAGAATATTTTTTAAAGATACATATAAAACCACGACTTATATATGCAGCAATTGTATTAAGTCATTTTTATATTCAATATATATCGATCTGAAATATATTTACTAAGCTCCTTGAGAATTTACTCATTGGTCATTTTCTGTAAAAGTAGAATCTGAAAATTAATATAATTTATATCAACCCACCTATCCGCTCGGCAACAGTAATACAAGATCAATTGTTCAGCGCGGATTAATAGGCTTTTATTTAGCGTTTTCCTTCCCTTAGATTGGTTACCATACTAAAGTTAAATAGCTGGTCTGCCCAACTATTTAACAAGAGGTGAAAAATTCAATTCACCCCTTTCCCAAGGGTATTAGTGCTATGTCACGTGCAAACAGAATCGTCCAGATTTGGAACTCAGTTGCCCATGTCCATTTCCAACAGAAAATAATAAAAACAGCACTATTCCTTCATAAATAATATACGAAGTGCATACGATAATTTCCAGACTTTTTTCGTAAGGGCACTTTTATTAATAGTACACACATGAAACTCTAGTACCATTCGAAGTAATCTCCTCCGGCAGCAATGCACTTGTTTTATCGTTCCAACAACTTCTGGAACGCCCCATGGAAGTCCTCTTGTGCGAACGTGTCAATGACCTTTGTGACAGCTTCTTTCATCTCCTCAATTGTTTCATAACGACAGCCTCTAAGCTTAGGGATTAAGCAAAGGTTACAGGGAGCAAGATTTGGACTGTAGGGAGGGTGACGAACTGTCTTGATGCTCATCTTGGTAAAATAGTCTGTGACAATGAAGGAGTTGTGGATTGGTGTATTCTTCTGGTGGAAATGCCACTGACCCGATTCGAAGAGTGCTGGCCTCTTCTGACGGAATCTCTTCCTGAACTCCCTTAAAACCTCAGCATAGTAACCTTAACCCTAACCCTAACCCTTTGGCCAATCAACTCTGGTGTGCTGACTCCCTTACTCCTCCCACATCTCATCATCCCTCACAGATTCCCTGCCTTCCTTGAATCTCTTATGCCACTCAAAAACTGATGCTCGATTCATGCAAGATGCTACAAAAGTAATCTGAAGCATTCCATACATTTCTGTGGTATTTTTCCAAGTTTAAAACATAATTTTATTGCAAATCGTTCTTCTAAAGTGTCAGATTGCATATTTGAAATTCACCAGCTGTGACAATCAGGATTTAGTAGAGTGTTTTGGAATTCCTGCTGTAGCTGTTCATTTGAACCTGAAATCATAAAATTGGTTAGTCATCTCATTAGATATATAGCAATAAGATACTGAATTTTCAAGAGTCTATGACTATTTTAAATGCCCATACGAAAAAAAAAAAACGTCTGGAAACTTATCGTATGCCCCTCGTAATATAGCCACGTAAATAACCATACAATATAAATATATCACCCTTTCCAGGACTCCAGAACTGAAGCTTCACCATCCGATGCAGTTAAGAATCATATCCAGGATATATTACATAAAATATTGACCAATGTTCACTTTATTTTCTTAAGTTAATATTGATCTATAAAAAATTTCAGAGAGTCCTATAAATAATTGTTTTCTTTTAAGCGAGAGACGTTTAAGAAATTCATCGAAGTAAATATTTTTGTTTTCTGCTTAGGCTTTTACTTCTAACAAATACTATGTACTTCTTTTACATCCTCGGATTGAAAATTTTATCTTCATCATCACCATGGCATGCTGCAAGCCCGGATTTTCCTGATCCTCTTCTGCGACTCGTCTCTATCGTCCATCCAATGTTAATCTTAAGTTAATAAAAATGTTTAATTAAAAAGAAATCGTTGTTTTGGTATGAAAAATAATTCGTTAGATTTTTTATGTTTAGTAATCTAAATTCTGCCCAGTCAATTATACCCGTCAGCAAGACGACTTTCTGCAGTTTATTATCAATTGTTAGACACCATCTTGATGTGATCCATCATTTTCCTCTCTGCCCTGTCAGGGGAGATTAGAATACCCGACTTTATTCGGGATATGACACTAAACTGCATCTGATGTAGAGGCTCCAGCAGTGAAGAGCTGAGTTGAGTAGAGAACTTCTTCATTGTCATTACTCTTTGATCCACTCTGATTCACAGTAGAAATACATGTTTGGATACCATCATTGGGGCAAATAGATCTGTTTAAATTTATTCATATTCGATAGGACTGTGTGCAAAAAAAAACAAACCTAAAAACTAAACACAAACTCTTAAGAACAAACTACACACAAACTAGATCCTCCTTTCAATTTGCAAAGAATACCTGCCACATGTGATCTTCTTTCTCTGATTATTGAATAGGCGAGAAATAGACAAGTCTGGGCCAGCGTTATCGACACGCTCTATCATCAATATTGAACATTCCTTATTTAAAGAGGTTTAGAAGGAGCATTGTTATTGTTGTGAACAATGGACTTTGTGAACCTCTTTTGCATTCTGATCGAAGCTTTATATGTTCTTCTTCTCGTTTCAATATTTGGGAAATGGAGGAATCCATATCTCTGCTCTTCCAGATTTCGTTAAATAATAAGGCCAACAGGGCTCTCTAAGTGAAGTAACGTTTCCGCTCTAGGAGGAAGAAAATTTTGAATTCAAACGGTTTGACAGGGTTGGCTAACCGGCAGTAGGTAGCAAAAGCTGAAAGATTCTTCTGTACGTTTAGATGGATGAACATTCAGTTGACTATGTTTGTTCGCAAGAATCTGCTCGGTCACGGATAGAAATGCAGCAGACCCGAATCCCCGGGATAAGTTTATTCAAAATGATAAATGCAGCGAAAACCGACAGACCCAGCTATACGTCCAGATAAAAATGATTTGAGAAAACAAATGAACATCTCGATATTTGGTGCGAATATTTTTCCATATATCAATTTGACCAATCATACGTAGAAAAATAGCCAATACTATACGTCACCTTCAATATATTTCAAATGTCACCGGAGGAAAGCAAAGACAATGTAAGCATGCAAAATTGATTACCTTTAGAGGCAGCAGTTGAAGCACACACGAAGCGGAAGTAACACCTGCGAGAATATTTACGTGAATCACTTACCTGAAAAAAAAAAGAAGATTAAATCATTATCAGGCATATATAGATATACATAGATGTGGCAATAATTATTTCCTTGTCAATGACCTTATGTTTTTTGAAGACTAAATGCACAAAGCGATACATAGCAAAGTTTCCAAATCAAAATATAGCGATGAACTATGAGTCTGGCTATCGACTTATTCATAAAACAAAATGCACGCTCATACGTAGACATACACACGCCAAACAAGCATACACACACAATACACACATACGCACACATATATACATATTTATATGCATGGACACAGAGTAGGGCAGAAGTTACGATTATTTTTAAAAGTTGAACCATTTTTTGATTTAAAAATACATGAAAAGTTAGGTTTTTTTTCTTTATATTTATTTTGATATTAAGGAACTAGTTTGAAGTAATTTCCGAAAATGAATATTTGTCAAAGTTAAAAGCGCAGACAGGATAATCCACAGACGAAATTTTCCCGATGCAGGTATCATTGTGGATAGGAAGATTTTTCGCTAAATGGGTCAGGCTTTGGTCTGTTTACCAAAACTTTTATTCATTTAATTTTGACTATATCCCACAAATAAAACAGATTATTAAAAAAATTAAGTGTCTTTCCCTATATATATATATATATATATATATATATATATATATATATATATGTATAAGTAAAGTTGGTGATCGTAGCAAAAGGTCACTCGAAGCTTCCCTTTTTGTTAGCTACTGCATAGAGGTGTAGAGCAGGGTTCTACTCTTTTTGCTGGATTGTTCCACTTTAACTTTGATCCGTACGTTTTAATGCTGAGTGTTAAGCAAGGCAGTATCAAGTACCAATTTTTGAGTCTTTGGTATGACTGGACCAGGGATTGAACCCCGGTCTCTCGTGACATTGGTGGTGTGTTTATGTATGTATGTATGTATGTAGGTAATATCAAACTTATTCCTATCTCTTAAAAAGTTATGATTTAAAAAAAAAAAATTATTCAGGAATGTTTCTCCCGACTGAAATTCGTATTTACCGAAAAAAAAGGTTAAAAGAAACAATAATTCTGCTATTGGGAGAACATTTCTATTTAATTGAAGAATTATTTTCCATTTGATCACAAAAGGCATTGAAATGTATACAAACCCTTATCTTAATAATCAAATTAAAAATCATTATAAGATATCACAGTCAATGGCTGTTTCTCATACATCATCATCATATTCTGACAGTGCAAAATCGAATCGTCGAAACGAGTAAAAACGTAGAGCCTCACACCAATGCTCTTGAAAATAATATGAATATAATTATTTTACCTCGGCTATAGGTAATTAGAAGGGCAATCTGGGCTCATTGTTATAATGGGAAAACACACAAGAAAATTTTTGAATATCAAAAGAGCCTTTCTAAAATAATCTTGTGGGTACTGATATGTTGACAATATCAGAAAAACCTTTCTAAAATAATCAGTGGGTACTGGTATGTTGACAATATCAGAAGAGCCTTTCTAAAATAATCAGTGGGTACTGGTATGTTGACAATATCAGAAGAGCCTTTCTAAAAGAATCTTGTTGTACTGATATGTTGACAATATCAGAAGAGCCTTTCTAAAATAATATTGTGGGTACTGATATGTTGACAATATCAGAAGAGCCTTTCTAAAATAATCAGTGGGTACTGATATGTTGACAATATCAGAAGAGCCTTTCTAAAATAATCAGTGGGTACTGATATGTTGACAATATCAGAAGAGCCTATCTAAAATAATCAGTGGGTGCTGATATGTTGACAAGATTCTATTCCACCGGACCAAAGGGTAAAAATAAAGGAAATCGAAAAGAACAACAAAAGTATTCGGATCTTGTAAGAGAGCTAAGAGAGCTGAGGAATAAGAAGATGATGAGGAAAATAACTGTAATTGTTGCCTTTAAATGGTTTCATAGTCGTGGAAAAGACATGAGGAACTAAAGTGAAAAAGAAACAATCGAAAACACATTACTGTTAAAAACTGATAATATTCTAAAAAGAGCTTTGAAGAACAGGAAACTTCCTGTCCTTTCTACTCCAATGAAAAACTCGTTTGAAAATGTCGCATTCCCCAGTATTAAGGCCGAGATGGACTCGCCAATATTGACGATTATGTAAATTAATCAATACAAGGATTCGGGGGCTAAAGTAATCAGGGCAAAGAAAGAGGATTTGCAGGAACTAATAACAACATTGGCAACCGAAGAACTGACAGAAATAAGACAAAAATTAGGAAACAGAAATGGAAAGAGAAAAAAACTGTATGGATATTTCAAGCAACAAATGGTAAGATGACACTCGCGAATGGTTGGATATGGCTACGAAAGAAAAACTTCAAGAGAAACTGTATCTCTTCAAACTTCAAGACAAAAAAATTTATTTGAACCTGATGCGAAAACCGATAATATGCAACAGAATAGCTTACGTGAGTTATGTGGATATAGAGATGAAATGATAAATCTCAAAATAAACGAAAGCAAGAAACTTGCACAAAAGATGTAAAAGATTGGGCACAACAGGATGAGAAAGCTTATCATATTTACCCAACCCCTCTGCTTGGGCAGGATATGACACAAGGTCAATTTTTTAGCAGAGTTTAACAAGTTTAAATTCAGAGTTTTCCTTCTCCTAGACTAGTTGCCTCACCAAGGCTGAAGAACCTAGTCTGTCCTACTATTTACCCATAGCTGGAGGGAGAATAATTGGATTCATACCTTTCCCAAGGGTATTAGTGCTATGTGAAATGCAATCAGTCTCGTCCAGGATTTGAAGTCGTGTCGCCGTGTCCATTTCCTGCGAGGATAACCATTACACCACGAGCACCTCCACACGAGGATGAGAAAGCTTATCCACAAGGAATTGAGCAAGAGACTGAAATTTGACCAAACTATCAGATATTATATATATACACAAAGAGAATGTGTAATAGAGTTGGAGATGCATAAAATTAGCTGGGAGTTTGAAATATAGACAGATCACGTAATCCTAGCAAAAATACTAGACCTAGGCTTAATTTTTAAAAAGGGAAAAGAAAACTTGCATTCTAAGAGATTTTGCAGATGCAGTTTTTCAAAGATTAAAAATAAAAGAAAGTGCAACAAGTATTTTGACCTTGCCAGAGAACTAAAAAAGATGTGGAACAGGAGAAAGAAGAAAATACCAATTGTAATTGGTGCATTTGAATGGCAGCCAAAAAATTAGAAGAAAAACTAGACAGAGTTTAAAATCTGAGGAAGAATCGATACCATCCAGATTTCAGTATTGCCGAGATCGTCCAGAAGATTCAAAAGTGTCCTGGAGACCTGAAGAAATTTCCTGTCATTCATACTTCAGTGAAAAGCTTGTATGAAAAATCCAACGATGTCATCAAGTTCATCGAGGAAAACATGAATAACTGGTGAGGGGAATTGATAGCAGGAGGGGAATCTTTTGCTGAGGGGAAACTCCAGGTATATCTGTTCCAGAGAGATGCCATATCACCATTACTATCTGTGATACAGATGATACCAATCAATTACATACTTAAGAGATGCACAGGTGGATACAAAATTCATAAAAAACAAGAAAAGATTGATCATCTAATGTATATGGACCACATCAAACTATTTGCGAAAAAAGAAAAATATTTGAAAACGCTAATACAGGCAGTGAAAATATACAGTGAGGATATAGGGATAAAACTTGGCAAAAATGGGCTGTGCTGATAATGGGAAGCCGAAAACGGCAAAGGATAGAAGAAACAGAACTACCAAAAACAGAAAAAGTCAAAACGCTCGGAGAAAAGGAAACTTACAAGTACGGGAAATTGACACCATCAAACAAGCAGGGATGACAGAAAAAAATTAAAAATAGTATCTTATGAGAACGAGAAAACTACTCGAAATCAAACTATATTGTGGAAACGTCATCAAAGAAATAAGTACTTGGGCTGTTCGTCTTGTAAGATACTTGGGATCATCATTGAAGTGGATGAGGTATGAACTTTAAGAACTGGACCAGAAAAAAACTCGTGGCGATGTATAAGGCCTAACATCCCTGTGATGGCATAGACATGTGTCATGTGTCAAGAAAAGAAAGAGGAGGAGTACTTGAAATCATTCAAGATTGCGTCGTTATATGGATAAGAAGATTCGAAGACTACATTAGAAAGAGCAAAGAAAGACTTATTACATCGACCAGAAAAAAACACAAACAACCCAAGGATGCACAGAACACCACCAACAACAAGAAAACAAAAAAATGGAAAGAAAAACTACTGTATGGATATTTCAAGCGACAAGCAAGCGAAATCTCGTGCGAAAAGACTTGGTCATGGCTAAAAAAGAGAATGGATCTTTTCAAATAGCACAAAACAACGCCATAAGGACCAGCTATGTTAAAGCACAAATAGAAAAGATACAACAAAAGAGCAAGTGATGATGGTTTGGTTTCTTTGTTTAATGGCATATCAACTCTTTTTAGGTTATTTAATGCCGAAAGAATTCTTCTAGAAGAACAGTAGTGGTACTATTTAACCCATAGCTGGGAGGATAAGGGGGTTCATACCTTTCCCAGGGGTATTTGCCCGAAAGTGAACGTAATAGCGCGACTGGAGTACGAATTCGCGTATTACGATTCCGTAGTCTATCGCTTTAACCATTACACCACGAAGACACCCCCAGCAAGTGATGAGGTGACAGAGATGAAACAATCAATCATATAATAATAATGATAAATTCGGAAATAAAAAGAGTATAAGATAAGTAACGACTGAGTAGGGAAGGTGATCCACAGGAGAATTGTGCAAGAAGTTACAATTTTACCTTGCGAAAAAGTGGTATATGTTGAATCTGGAATTATTTCTAGTGAATGTGAAGCAAAAACCTATTCAATATTTTGAGATATAAATTGATCCCTTATCTCGGCTAGATGATCAGATATAATGTCCGTCAACCAAAAAAAGAAAGTGAACCTACCGAATAGTTAGAATTTGTCTTCCCTGCAGACCACAGAGTAAAATCAAATGGAAGCGATAAAAGAGATATATATATAGAGAGAGAGACCTTGCTAGAGAACTGAAAAGTTAAGGAACATGAAGGTGACGGTGATATTAATTGTTATTAGTGTGCGCGGAACAATTCCTAAAAGATTTGTTTAGGGAATAGAAGTTTTAGAAATCAGAGGACGACTAGAAACGCTCCACACTTCAGCTTTACTAAGTTTGGCCAGAATCATATGATGAATCATGGGGACTTGTGGCGGCTCGTTTTCACTCAAACTCCAGTGAAAACCATCAGCTAACGCCAGTGTGAAAAACTTTTAAACGATTATAATGATAAAGTATAAGTTGACGAAAAGTCGATGGTTGGTGTTTTACGGCATATCGACCATTCTAGGTTATTTAATGCCAAATCACGTTCATATATATATATATATATATATATATGATTCGAAAGTAAATTGTTTTTTCAAACAAGTTGTTAGAGCTCATTTGTTTGCAAGCAGTTAAATATTTTCACGTGACAAATATTCAGTAAGATAAATAAATTGTACTGTTGTATGGTTTCAAATAAGTACTACTACTACTACTTCTACTACTACTACCACTCCTCCTCCTCCTCCTCCAACTACTACTTCTACTACTACTACTACTACTACTATTAATAATAATAATAATATAAAATAGTATATGAATAACGAAGAATCTGTCTTAGAGCATGAAACGCACAAACTTTACAGGCATTTTAAGATACAAACGGATTACCAAATCCCGGCCAGACCAGCTAATAGTGTACAAAAAAAAAAAAAAAAGAGAACCTGCCGAATAGTGGAGTTTGCCGTTCCGGTTAATCACCGGGTAAAACAAAAGGAAAGCAAAAAAAAAAAAAAATTATAAGTACCGAGAACTTGCAAGACAACAAAAAAACAAAAACAAACTATGGAACATCAAAGTTACGGTGAAACCAATTGTACGCTCGGCACAGTAAAAAAAGTAAAAAACAATTGTACGCTCTGTACAGTAAAAAAGATTGGTACAGGGACTGAAATACTTGGAAATAAGAGGAAGACGGGAGACCATTCAAACTACAGAATTATTAGGATTGGCAAGAATACTGAGAAGAGTCCTTGAGACTCGAAAACACTTACTGTCACTTAGACTCCAGCGGAAAATCACCAGCTTACACTAGTGTGCTGAACTCTCGAATCAGTAAGATAATAATAATAATAATAATAATAATAATAATAATAATAATACCATACGAATAAAGGTTATATGCACAACCCAGCAGCTGTCCTAGAGAATGACACACATAAACTCCTATAGGACTTTGACATACAAACGGATAACTAAATTTCGGCCAGAAAACCAGACCTTATAATAATCAACAAAAAAACTTTGCTCTCCAGGCTGACCGCAGAATAAAACAGAAAGAATGTGAAAAGAAGGATGAGTAACTCGACCTTGTTAGAGAATTGAAAAACTATGGAACATGAAGGTGATAATTATACCGATTGTGATTGGTGCTTTCGGTTCAGTAACTGAAGGATTATTACAGAGACAGGAGGAATTGGAAGTTGGCGGACGAGTGGAGACCATCCAAACAACATTACTGAGAACGGTCAGAATGCTAAGAAGAGTCCTGGAGACTTGAGGAGACTTGCTGTCACTCAAACTCCATTGAAGGACCAACAGCTAAAACTGATGTGAAAAACTCTGATAAGTAAATAATTAAAATGATAGAATTGTAATAATCATCACAAAACTTCGGAAATGATTGCACACTTCTATTTGACCGAAACAGCGTGGAACTGGGAATAATGGCAATGATGGAGAACTCTACTGTCAACAAAGCGTCATCTCTGGAGCCGAACAGCGAGATTCATTTTACTCTCTAACTAAGGATAGAAAAAATGAGAAAATATTACAAAAAAATAAAACGAAAAAAATGTTCAAGTTCATTCACCAGATGAGTAAACACTTGGGCAGTCCTCGTAAGATATTCTAAACAATTCTTAAAATACCTAAGAAAAAAAAAAGACTAATGGAACAAAGGACAAAAAAATTGATGATTATGAGCAAGGCCTTATATCTGAGAGATCACACAGACTATATGTGTCAAGGAAAAACAAAACAAAACAAAAACGCCTTGCCAGCATTGAGGATAGCGAAGATTCACCGATATAAGGATTTGAGGATAACGTTAAAAAGCTCATAGGAAGACTAATCACAGCAGCCAGTAGCAACTATATTAACACAAGTACAAATAGAAAAACCCAAAAAACTAGAAAACTGAAATGGTAGAAAAAGCAACTATATGAATATTTAAGCAAAAAACGGAAATCCTTGAAACAGATGCGAACAAGACATGGACATGGCAACAAGAAGGGAAACCTCATGTGAGAAATTGAATTGCTTTTAATAGCAGCATAAAACAAAGTCACTAGGAGTAACTTTATTTAAGTGCAAATTATTAATCTGCCGCATGATAGCAAGTTTAGGCAATGTTGATAAAAATATTAAATTGTGCATCACAAAGTATCCGAATTTAGCTAACTAACGCAAATAGAGTACAAGACTCAGCATGGTCGGGTAGGAAAGGTTATCTATTGAGAATTGCACAAAAAATTAAAATTTTACCTTACTAATAAATGGTATATGCCCAAACCAGAATTCGACCAAGAGTATGATTTGGTTTGGTTTGTTATTTAATAGCATATCAACCTTCAGGAGCTATTTAATGCCAAAGCCAACCTTCTAGAAGAACAGCAGTGATGTTGTTTAAACCATAGCTAGGAGGATTCATACCTTTTCCAGTGGGTATTTGTCCGAAAGTGAACATAATAGCTCGACTTGAATTCGAATTCGCTTACTACGATTCTGCAGTCCAGTGCTTTAACCATTACACCACGAAGACACCCTCTTGACAATGAGCAGCATGAATATCTCTAGGATTTTAGTATACAAACGGATCCCCTAATCCCGGCATTCTTGGTGGACTGAGAAGATTTTTTGTCACTCAGATTACTGAGAAAACACATCAGTTTGAGCTGGTTTTAAAAACTTACCTGGAGTATAATAATAATGATAACAATTATTGAAAATCAAAGAAAGCCAAAATGAGATAGATACGCTGATCTGACAAGTGAACTAAAAAAACCCAAAAAATATGGAACATAAAGGTGACAGTGATATGAATTGAGGTTTGTGGACTTGGAAACTTCCCTAAGGATTTGTGAGAGGACTGGAAGACTTGGAAATAAGAGGACAAGAAGATACCATCCGGATTACATCATTATTAGGATCGGCTAGAATACTAAGATGATTCCTGGAGATTTGAAGACACTTGCTGTCACTCAGAATCCAATGATAAACCAACAGCTAATACTGGTCTGAAAAACTCTCCAAAGAGTAAATACTGCAAGTACTACAACTACTACAACTAATACTACTACTAATAATAATAATAATAATAACATTTGCTGTCACTCAAGTTCCAGGAATAGACCGTCAGCTAACCCTGATGTGAAAAACTTGCAATAAATATGATTCGAATAAACAGAAACAGAGCGACCCCCCATTATATTTGTATCTTAGTCGAGATTGACACTCTAAAGTTGAAATTATTATTATCATCTAAACATGAAACACTCCATAAGATCTCTCACAAATAATTGGAGGAATGCGAAAGGCGGAGAAAACATACAAATCATCATGTGACTCTCTGTCTATCAACTAGACCAATTAACACGCAAGAAAATAACAGACTTACATCCACTTTGTCCCAATTAAGTTTAATCAGATCATCCGCGAACTCAATAATGATATTAATAGTAATAGTAATCTGGACGTGGTTAAGAAAAAAAAAGTTTAAGAGAGAAATTGAATCTCTCCTAATAGCAGCACAAAACAACGTCATAAGAACCAATCATATCAAAGCAAGGAATAATAAGAGTCAACAAAATAGCACATGTAGGTTACGTGGTGATAGAGAGGAAACCATCAATCACATAATAAGCGAATGCAGCAAATTAGCACAGAAGGAGTATAAGACAATTCACGACTGGGTGGGCAAGGTGATCCATTGGGAGATGTGTAAGAAATTTAAATTTGACCATACGAACAAATGATATATGCACAACCTACCATCTGTTCTGGAGAATGACACACATAAACTCCTATGGGATTTCGAAATCCAAAAGGATTACCTAATCATGGCCAGAAGACCAGACCTTATAATAATCAATAAAATAAATAGATCTTACAAAATTGTGGACTTTTCTGTCCCGGCTAACCAGTGAATAAAATTGAAAGAAAATGAAAAGAAGGATAAGTACCTTGACCTTGCAAGGCAACTGAAATAACTATGGAACATGAAAGTGACTATTATATCAATCATGATTAGTTCTTTTGGTACAGTCACCAAAGAATTATTAAAGGAAGTGGAGGACTTAGAAATAAGAGAACGACTAGAGACCATCCAAACAACTACATTATTGAGAATGGCAAGAATACTGAGAAGAGTCCTGTAGATTTGCCTTGCTTTCACTCAAACTACAGTGAAAGACCAGCAGCTTAGGCTGTTGTGAAAATTCTCAAGGAGTAAATAAAAAACAAGACCAATAGTAATAATAAATGCACAACCCGGCACCTGTTCTAGAAAATGCCACCCATAAACTCCTATGGGACTTTAACATACAAACGGATCACCAAATCCCGGCCAGAAGACCAGACTTAATAATAATCAACAAAAAAAAAAAAAAGAGAACTTGCAAAACAGTCGACTTTGCTGTCCTGGTTGACCACAGAATAACATTGAAAGAATGTGAAAAGAAGGATTACTAAAGGGACTAGTGGAATTGGAAGTTGGCGGATGAGTAGAGACTATCCAAACGACAGTATTATTGAGAACAGCCAGAATACTAAGAAGAGTCCTGGAGACTTGAGGAGACTTGCTGTCTCTCAGACTCCAGTGAAAAACCATCGGCTAACGCTGATAAGAAAAGCTCTAATGAGTGGATAATAATAATAATAATAATAATAATAATAATAATAATAATAATAAGAAGAAGAAGAAGAAGAAGAAGAAGAAGAAGAAGAAGAAGAAGAAGAAGAAAAAATGGATCACCTAATCTCGGCCAGAAGACCCAGACCTTATCATAATCAACAAAAAAAAAAAAGAAAATCCGCAAAATTGTTAACTTTGCTGTCCCAGCTGACCATAGAATATAACTGAAAGAATGTGAAAAGAGAGATAAGTACCTCAACCTTGCTAGAGCGTTGAAAAATCTGTGGAGTATGAAGGTGGCAATTATACCAATTGCAATTGGTGCTTTTGGCACGGTAACTAAAGGATTATTAAAGGGCCTGGAGGATTTGGAAGTTGGCGGCCGAGTGGGGACCATCCGAAAAACAGCATTATTGAAAACGGACAGAATACTGAGAAGAGTCCAGGAGACTTGAGGAGACTTGCTGTCACCCAATCTCCAGTAAAAAACCATCAGCTTACGCTGATGTGAAAAACTCTAATGAGTAAATAATAATAATAATAATAATAATAATAATAATAATAATAATAATAATAATAATAATGTCATCAGGTTGGCGTTATCATTCAAAAGATGAGGGTTTGTGACATTGCAGGGGCAGTCAATTAATTAATGGAAGATAAAAGTGCAATATTTTGAGTGCTGTAGGGTGCAAAAAAGTCATGAAAGAAAGAAAAGTATGCTTTGTATCTGCCAAGACTTAAGCAAATTATCAACGATTTCAAAAAGAAATGAAGACGTTGAAAAACGTTGACAAAGATGGCAACTGTTAAAATTATGTAAAAAAAAATGAAAAGAAAAAGAAAAGAAAAGAAAAGAAAAGAAAAGTAAATTTTCACTAAATGAATAAAATGGAAAAGAAGCTGAAATGTAGAGAAAAAAATGAACATTATCGGAAAAAAAATTATAACATTTTCAATTCTTGTTGGGAAGGAATTTGCAGAAAAAATAAAATAAAAATCCAATAGGAATCCAAACAATAAATCCTGAACAAAAATCGATTGAAAGATACAGAATAAAACAACAGAACCTTAGTCATGGATAGTAAAACAAAAAATCAAATCAAATCATGTTTGTAATATTCAAAAGGAAACAGGAAAATAATTGATAATAATAAACTGGTGTGATAACAAACAGAAATATTAATAATAAACATTTGGATGAATACATGTCATCGTAGGGAAATCAAACAAACAAAAATTGTCATAACAGAAAATTTAATAATGTTAGTGATAGAATCGGACATAGGAATGCTAATTGATTCTAATTAGGATGATGTCGATCACTAAAATCATAATAAAGATGATAAATAAGCGAAAGTAAGAATACAAGTTTAATTCTATCTATCTATCTATCTATCCATCTATCAAATAATAATAATAATAATAATATCGAAATGACAGCATTGCTGAGAACGGCAAGAATGCTGAGACGAGTCCTTGAGACTTGAGGAGACTTGAAGTCACTTGGAGTCACTCAAACTCCAGGGAAAAACCATCAGCTAACACTGATGTAAAAAACTCTAAAGGAGTAAATAATAATAATAATAATAATAATAATAATAATAATAATAATAATAATAATAATAATAATAATAATTTGAAAAATTACGTACTTTGCTGTCCCGGCTGACCATAGAATAACATTGAAAGAAAGTGAAAAGATGGACGAGTACCTGGACCTTGCTAAGGAATTGAAAAAAAACAAACAAACTGTGGAACATGAAGGTGACAATTATACATATCTTCATTGGTGCTTTTGATACAGCACAAAAGGATTATTAAAGGGACTGGACCATTAGAAATAAGAGGATGAGTGGAAACCTTCAAAACTACTACATTATTGAGAACGGCCAGAATGCTAAGAAGAGTCCTGGAGACTTTAGACTGGCTCCCACTCAAATCCAGTGAAAGATCATCAGCTAAAACTGATGTAAAAAATTCTCAAGGAGTAAATGATAATAACAATAATAAAAATGTGCGATACATGCGGATAACCTAATCCCATTCTGAAGACCAAACGGTGTGTTAATTAATGGATTTTGCCGTTCCCACAGACCGAAGAATGAAAATAAAAGAAACCGAATTGATAGACAAATATTGGGACATTCTCAGAGAACTAAAACTAATCAGAATTGATGACAGTGATGCCAATGGCAGATAGTGCTCTTTGAACGGTGTCTAAAGGATTGCAAAAGGATGTTGAACTATTTGAGATCTCAAAATCGAAATGAATTTTCCTCTCACACACCCAAACACATACACCCACCCACCCAATATATATATATATATATATATACATATATATATATATATATATATATATATATATATATATATATATATATATATATAAAGACGCTATGCCAGTAAAAACGGTATGCAAAATGCAATCATTTCAATAAGAAAACATATAAATACTATTATATCAAGGCGTTTTTTTCTTCTCTGATTGACAGTTTTATATATATATATATATATATATATGTATACATATATATATATATATATATATATGCATGTGTGTGTGTGTGTCTGTCTTTCTGTGTATTTGAGTCTTGTTTAAAACGTTTGGACCGTAGCTGTAAATACCACCATAAAATTAGGACTAAATGAAGCGTTAATTTCTTTAAAGAGCCCTATTGGCATTCAAAACACGTGTTTCAGTCAAATTTTCATTTGCGAAGCACTACTGGTACTCCTCTTTTTATTTGGTGTAAAGCTGTGCATATATATATATATATATATATAGTTCATATGGAATCGTTGGAATGTCAGTTAATATATTTAAATAAAGATAAATAAAACTGAATAAATAAATTTAAAAAAAATTTTTTAATTTAAAATAAATAAATTTAAAAAAATACAAATCTCTTCGTTTGGTTTGGTGTCTTTGTTTAATGGCATCTCAACCCTTGTAGGTTATTTAATGTCAAAGCCTAGATGAACAGTAGTGGTACTATTTAACCCATAGCTGTCCGAAATTGAACATAATAGCGCGACTGGAGTTCGAACTCGCTTACAACAATTCTGGAGTCCATCGCTTTAACCATTTCACGACGAGGACACCCCCAAATCTCTTCGTGGACCTACCTATTTTAAAATATATTTTTATTCTTTCTTTGGAACTACAACAAACATTTTTTTTTATATTTAAAAAAAGTATATCTTTGGAAACATCCTGTTCTGCTAGCAAAATAACGTAAAAGCGATTTTGTCATTATGATTTATATAAATCATAATGACAAAATCCCTTCAACATCTCTTCTGGGCCCTATTTGGCGCAAGATCTCGGAGCAGATACTAAGTAGATGAGGTCTGTTCTAATGAAATTCATTAAGTACCTAAAATCTACGCAATTTGTTTCAAAGAAAAGAGCAATCAAACAATAAAAATACTTGTGATAAGATGAAAACAACAAACATAAAATAGAGTAAACTTAATTGAATATTAATGTTTAAAGTACTTCATTGAAAAATAGATTGCATCGTTTAGTTTTAAAGTACTGAATTAGTATCTGCCATGTTTATCACGCATTCATTTAAATGTGATACTTATATACACTTTTGGTCCAACAGTGTATCTTAATTTCAAATATAAAAGGATAATAAACGTAATGAACAATGAATACTTTTAACGAAAACAGGTGGTGCGTCTTATATACATGAACATTATAACCGGTTGCCATTGGCTCCTGTCTATTATTTAGGAACTGCATTATTAAATATAATTAAATTCGTAATTGAAAATTCCATTTGTGAAATCATCAATTGTTCCATTATCGATTTAATTAATCGTAGAAAAAGGGAGTTGAAGGTCATATAATATCCTTAATTAAAGATGAAGTTTAAACTCTGTAGATAGTAAACTCGTTTCCGTTTTTTTTTTCTTAAATAGCATATCAATCTTCGTTGGGTATTTAATGCCAAAGGTATCTTGTAGATGAGTAGAGGTGCTGTTTGACTTATAGCTAGGATAAAAGGCAGTTCATGCCTTTCTTAAGGTAGGGACTGTTATGGCTCACAGTATTAATATATTACGTCCGACGCTTAACCTAATAGCGTGACTGAAGCTCGAACTAGCTTACAAGGATCTTGCAAGTCAAGAACATTAGCACCTACGCCACGGAGACTTCCTTTGCTAAACAATGTAGGGTCCGATAAAAAAAGGAATTGGAAAGTACGGATTAGTTAAATCACGAGAGTATCTTTATTTAGATAGTTGCTTAATTTTTTACTAGTATTATCTTTCAACTTTTTATTGGTCATTTTCTTTTATTTTCCTTATAAAGAATCTAGATGGCTTTGCATTTTAAAAATGCAAAACGTTTAAGAAAAATAGACATAACTATGTAAATCTAATTGCATCTTCAAAATTGTCTTCGAGTTGTTTGCTATTCAGATAAATCCTCTGTCCATTTGTGGGCTAAAACCATTCTCTTCTAAAAACTTTATCAATTCCCTATTTGCTAAGATGTCAACAAATTATATATGTATGTACATATATAGAGTCCAGAGAATTTGAGTGTGGAATTATTTGAATTGATAATCTATACGAGGATACATGTGATTCTCGAGGAGTGACCAATGTATGATTATTAATATATAAATATCATCCAGAGCGTGTGCATATATATATATATATATATATATATATATATATATGTATATATATATATATATATATATATATATGTGTGTGTGTGTGTGTGTGTGTGTGTGTAGAATTAAAGCCTAAAAAAATATATTCGTAAATTATTCATTTATCGTTTTTTTTTTAAAAACGAGATCTTCACAATTCTATTCCCAATATTGAGCACTTATTATTTATGAATATATCAAAATAGAGCACACACACACACACACACACACACACACACACACACACACACACACACACACATATATATATATATATATATATATATATATATATATATATATATATATATATATATATATAACGTCTGTACCTATGGAGAATAGAATAAGTAATATATATATATATATAATTGGAAGAAAACACCCAACAGACCGTCATTTTGCTATTATACATTTATTTCAGCTACTTGATAAAAGTAGCCAACCTTTTCAGATAGCAGTCTCATGCTTCAAACCGGATAGCATGCTCCACCTACTAATTGGAAAAAAAATCTCGTAGATAAATAAGGGTAAACGACGCCAATATGGATCTAGCACATTGGGTCGTATTCAGATTGTACTCCCATTCCGTTTAATTTTTCCCCCTCCTCCTAATTTTTTTTTATTAGTATTGTTGTGAACTTTTTCTCTCTATTATGTGAGTATTATTTGAAGTAGTTTGCTGCTTTTATCAAGAAGCCAACTGAAATAAATTCCTAATAGGGAAATGACGGTGTGTTGAGATTTTCTTCCGATTATACATATACGAGGATCATTAAATAAGTTTCGTATGGGCACCTTTATTGATAGTACACACATGAAACTCTAGTCCCCTTCGAAGTAATCTCCTCCGGCTACAATGCCCTTGTACCGTTCCAACAACTTCTGAAAGGCCCCATGGAAATCCTCTTGTGTGAGCGTGTCAATGACGTTCGTTACAGCCTCTTTCATCTCCTCAATTGTCTCATAACGACAGCCTCTGAGCTTAGGGAATAACCAAAAGTCACAGGGGGGCGGGTGAGGACCTGTCTTGATGCCCATCTTGGTCAAATAGTCTGTCACAATGATTGAATTGTGGATTGGTGTATTGTCCTGGTCGAAATGCCACTGATCCGATTTGAACAGTGCAGGCCTCTTCCGACGGATTCTCTTCCTGAACTCCCTTAAAACCTCAACATAATAACCCTAACCCTTTGGCCTATCAACTCTGATGTATTAACTTCCTTACTCCTGCCACACCTCTCGTCATCCCTCAGAGACTCCCTGGCTTCTTTGAATCTCTTATACCACCCAAAAACTGATGCTCGATTCATGGAAGATGGTCGAAAAGCAGTCTGAAGCATTCCATACGTTTCTGTGGCATTTTTTCCAAGTTTAAGACATGATTTTATTGCATATCGTTCTTCTAATTGTCCTTATTTCATTTTTGCAATTCACCAGCTGCGACAATCAGGCTTTAGCAGGGTGTATTCGACTTCCTGCTGTAGCTGTTCATTTGAACCTGAAATCATAAAAAGTGGTCAGCAATAACATACTGAATTTTCAAGAGTCTATGACAATCTTAAATGCCTATACAAAAAAATCTGGAAACGTATTCAATGCACCATTTATATAGAAATACAATGTACTTTTCCATGTTGTAACCACCTAAATTAAAAAAAAAACTTTTTCATTGGTAACCGAGGGCATGTACTTTACTCAATCAATGTGGAGTTGAAGTTAAATTTGTACCTCTGGGACTGTTTTATGGAGAAATTTCGGATTTTGGGTCCCAAACAATCTGTAATCTGACGAGGCCAAACTAGGATTGTGAGGGTGTTGATGATGTAATAATCAACCAGCAAAAATCATTTGCTTGTACTTGAGAGTTTCAGTCAATTCTGTGATGTTTCAATAAGGTGACACTTTCGGATTTCCCCATTCTCGCAGACAATAATCACCACTGATATATCAAAATAAATTTCAACGGTCATACTTTCAAATTTACAAACTGCCAGAATTATACATATATATATATATATATATATGTATGTGTGTGTGTGTGTGTGTGTGTGTGTGTGTGTGTGTGTGTGTGTGTGTGTGTGTGTGTATATGTATATATGTATGTATTCAAGGGGTATACTAACTTTCGAACTGCAGCACATGTATGTTATTATTAGAATGTTTCAGTATTGCTTTGATTATAAGATATAATGATATAAATTCTGATTTTATAATGTCCCACTATATGAAATAAAAACTTGATATGTTTGGTTAAGAGATAATAACATTTAACAAAAAAATAAAACTGTTAATTGCTATACATATTTATAGATGAATATATATATATATACATATATATATATATATATATATATATATATATATATATACATTACTCAAACCTATTTGAACAAGTTGAAAAAAGATGAAATGATGATGAGTCAGATGGAAAAGAATAAAGATACCAATCATAAGTAAGGAATATAAGATAAAAATGGGGAAAAATAGCAATAAAAATATACGGAGAGAAATTTTAAAGAAATGAAGTGTAATGTTTGGAGACAGAAATACGAAGGTTTGTAAAAATATTCTCGTCAAGGGGGATAGATTATAAGAAGTTAAAAATTTGGGGAAAACGAATTGAATGTTTTAGAATTGTGTTATGAGAATAGAAACAAGTGAAATAATAAATAAAAATAGGGAAGATACTGATAAGATTACAAGCAAACGGCTGAAGAAAACAAACAACCGCCAAGGCAACCTAACAAACAGCTATATAAACATGAGCTTATCATTGCGGCTGAACTATCAATATTTATTGATATAAACTTAGTCTGACACAAGGCCACATTTGCATAGTGTTTAACATGCTGGACTGTGATATCTTAGTAACTGAGTTCGAATTTCAGTCGTGTTAATACGTTACCTTTCGAATTAATACCATTGGGACAGGTATAAACCCAACTTTTCCACTCCCTTTAGTTTAAATATTACCACTACTGTTATTCTCACAGGATTGCTTTGGCATTAAACAAGACATGAAGGTTAATATGACATTAAATACAAAAACCAAACAAAAATTAACCAGTGAAAACAAACTTAGGAAAAGTCTGAATCCCCTTATCGCTTAAGCAATATGTTTAATAGTCCCATTACTGTTCTTCAAGAATCTTTTTGCCATTGAAGTTGATAAGTCAGTAAAAAAAAAAAAAAGAAACCAAACCAAACCAAACCAAACCAACTAAACGGCGGAGCGCTTCTCGTTTGGTGATATGTCTGCATTCAAATCATAACAGGGTGCGATCGGTGTTCGAGCACTGTTTAAATATCAAGACTTCTAAAGCTGATCCTCTCTTGAAGTCTGTGTAATACAATTATCTAGCAGTTTTTAGCATTATGTCTTTGTAATAAGATTCATAGATGATACTGAATCCTCCTCACACGTAAGAGACTTGTTGGAAAAATAATACATTCCTTTGTTAGTTATTTTTATGATCCCTCAAATATCAGGACCTTACCTTGAATATACTTTTATTAGCGTTGTGCTGGCTGAACAAAAGAAGAAAGTATTAATTCTTCATTGCAAATAACAAAGAACAGACAGTAGCTAAGTTTTTGTACTGTTTCTTTGTTCAGTGACATATCAACCTTCGTGTGTTATTCAATGCTAATGTCGAAGCCATCCACTTTGAAGAACAGATGTAGTACTATTTAATCTATAGCTGGCGTATAAGTAGGGTCATAACTTCCCAGAGGGTATTAGTCTAAAAGTGAACGAAATTGAGCGACTGGAGTTTGAACTCACTTACTACAATGACACATTTCAATACGTTAACCACCATGCCAGGGCAACTTCCCCCGAAACAACCAAGGAAGAAATCATTATTCAATTACTAACACTTCATAGACTACATGACTAGTTTAATTTGAGATGGCTTATGAGCAATGTGGACCAATGACTCCGTGGTAGAGTTTCGGGTCCGCATTTTTTGGTCACCGGTTTGATCTCCGGTTGGAAAGATCACGGTATGGGTTAAATAGTATTACTATTCTTCTAGAGGAATACCTCTTGAATTAGATAATTGATAGGAAATTAAACAAAGTACCGTAGGAAGAACTAAAAAAAGGCAATGTAGAGGAACTGGAATTCAAAAGGAAGTTCCCCCCACCAGACGATATCTACTACTCTGACCTCGATTATGTAGTAGCCTTTTGTCAAACCTGACGAAGCTTAGTAAAACAAATCAGAAGAAAGAATAAAATAGGCATATATCTGGAGCTGTTTTGCACAGTGGCAAATGTTCAAATTCGGAATAAAATCGAGTTTCGATAAAAAAGATATTTAAAGCCAAATTAAACTACCAAATTATTTTTGGGTGTTTTATATTCCTTCTTAAGTTGTATAATTTTTTTGTTCATTCGATACTTTGGGGTGGCCATTTATAGACGAATGACAAATGAATAACTCAGATGAAAATCAATTACAGAGTTTCGTTTTCTTTCCGACTTCTTGCATTTTCTATCTCGATAATTTTGCCGCAACCCAAAACACTTTCCGTCATTTTTACTTTCTTTCTGTTTCAACCTCACCTCAAATATTTACTCTCTGCATCCTCTCAGCTCTCACCTCTTTTCTTCATTCCCATCTTGACATTATTATTCTTTTTCTCTCCTAATCTTTTCCTTTCTCTTCTTTTTCTATTCAAATTCACGCCTTCAGGTTGTCTATCTATCCCAGTCTCATTTCATCTTTCTTAATTTTTTTTCAATTTCAGTGCCTTCCCTTAATTTACAATTTTGTTTTCATTCCAGTTTCAGTAGCTTTTATCTCTCTTGGTACTCTTATCTCTTTTCTTCACTATCCTCTTTGGGTTCTAGTATCACTTTTTGGACTCTTCTCTTTCCATACCAGTCTTGACTATTCAATCTCTTGTTGTAGAATACACCGACTGCATCTATGCTGAGGGGTAAGACACCACCCAAAAGATTGTCCAAGATATGACACCAAACAATCTGATCGTCAGCCCCCAGTAACGCTGGAGATTTGGAGAATGAGGAGAGCCCCTTCATTTTCATCAATCCCAGGTCCACTCTGACTCGGAGTGGTAGCACCTGCTAAGGTTCTATCTATGTGTTAAATAGAACTAAACTGAGTACTTATACTAAGCTGAATTTCTTTAAATAGAACTGTTTTTGACGTTGAAACTGTACTTACACAAAACCGAATTGTTTGAAATAGAACTGTTAGACATTTAACTGTCTGGGGACAAAAACTATACTCATACTAAACAGTCCGTATGACTAAACAGAATAGGTTGAAATAGAAATGTTTTTGACGATTAAACTGCGTACTTTCATTAAACTGTGTACTCATACTAAACTGAATTGTTTGAAACAGAATTGATTATTTGTATAAAAAATAGATTTGGTATTAAATAACCTACAAAGGTTGATATGCCATAAACCCAATCAACTAACCAACTATTCATTCTTATGTTTTCATTTTAGTCTCTCCTCTTCTCCTTCATCTCATTATTATTTTGTCTTCTTACTTCTTCACCCGTTTTTCATTCTTGTATCAAATTTGTCATATTTCTTTTCCTCCAAACTTTTCTCTCTCGTTATTCTATTCTCGTTTCACGTCCCCTTCTTCATCTCATGATTCCCTCCTCTTCTCATATCTTGACTTTCGTCATTACAATTCTAGTCTTGTCTCTTCTCTTTCATCTCATATTTCTTTAATCTTTTTCATAACCTTCAGTTTCATTCTCTTTCCAGTTATCCCTTAAAGCTTTTTTTTCTAATCTTGTATTATCATTCTTGTTTCACTTCTACTCCTTAATCTACTTTTTCAATTCCTGTCATTCCTTTTCACTCTCACTTTTACTCTTTAGTGTGCTCCCTTTGTCTTAATCTCCACTTCCTCTTCATCTCTCCCCTCAAGTGTTTTATTGCAGTCTCACCTCTTCTCTTAATTGCCCAGTCGGCTGGGGCTGTAGAATACACCAACTGCTTCTCTGCAGAGGGGTAAGAATCCCCCAACGAGTGTCCTGGATATGACACTAAACAATCTGATGGTGAGATTCCAGCAATGCTGAAGCTTTGGGGAATGCGGAGTACCCCTTCATTGCCATCGCTCCCTGGTCCACTCTGCCCCGGAGTGGTAGCACCTGATAGGGCCCTCTCTATGGGTTAAATAGAACTAACAGCATACTTATGCTAAAATGAATTGAGTAAACTGAATAGCTTGAAATAGAAACGTTTTTGACAATTAAACGGTACTTACACTTAAACTGTGTGCTTATGCTTAACTGAATTATTTCAAATAGAACTGTTTTTCGACATTAAAACTGTATTTACACTTAACTGAATTATTATATATAACTGCTTAAATAGTTTGAAATGGAAATGTTTTTGACAATTAAACTGTATACTTATGCAAAATTGAACTGTTTTCAATAGAACAGATTATTTACATAAAAATGGATTTGGCGTTAAATAACCTACAAAGGTTGATATGCCATAAAACCAAACAAACCAAGCCAAACCATCTTCTCTTAAATCTCTTTCCATTTCCCTTTCACCGTTTCTCTCTTGTCATTCCATCTTAGTTACACATCTTTCCGTGGCCATTCTCATTTATTTCTACTTTTGTTCCTCCATTATCGTCCTCATTTATTTATACTTTTTTCTTTCCATCTTTTCATTATAGTCCCACCTTTTTCCGTTATCATCCTCATTCAATTCTACTTTTTTTTCTTTTCCCTTTCCATTCAAGTCTCACCATTTTCCGTTGTCATCCTCATTCACTTCTTCTTTTTTTCTTCCATTCAAGTTTCACCTCTGTCCGTTATCATCCTCATTCAATTCTCCTTTTTTCCCCTCTTTCAATTCAAGTCTCTCCTCTTTCCGTTGTCATTATCATTCAATTCTCCTTTTTTTTTCTTTCCATCTTTCCATTCTTGTCCCACCTTTTTCCGTTATCATCCTCATTCAATTCTCCTTTTTTTCTTTCCATCTTTCCATTCTAGTCTCACCTTTTTCCGTTGTCATCCTCATTCAATTCTCGTTTTTTTTTTCTTACATCTTTTCATTCTAGTCTCATCTCTTTTCGCTATCATCCTCATTCAATTCTACTTCTTTTTTTCCCATTCCTCTTTCAATTTCATTTGATGTCTACAATTTACTCCTTTTTATTTTGACCTGTTTTCTTTCTACACAATTCAACAGTCCACACAGTGGGATTATTCGTATGTTTTACTCTTGCTTACTCTTCAACATCTTTATTTCTTCTTAAGAAATTTGTTTTAGACCTTCTTCTTCTTCTTCTTCTTCTTCTTCTTCTTCTTCTTCTTCTTCTTCTTCTTCTTCTTCTTCTTCTTCTTCTTCTTCTTCAAACTTTTATCCTGTTGCTATGTGCCAAAGTCTTTATTTGTCTGGAAATTTCGATCCGGTCTGGCTACCGATTAAAAAAAAACGAAGGTGAGGCCTTGCATTAGACTGACGTCAAGGGTGTGCAGACAGGACGATCCAAAAATGGATCTGGGGATCGAAAAATCCATTAATCGCATTTCCATCTCTTGATTGGGGTACTTGATGGATAGCCAATTTTGACACAACATCAATGCTGTATACAAACGAAAAGAAAAAAAAAAAGGAAAAAGAAAGATAATCTTTTGAAGGCTAGTGCAGTTCAATATTTGGGAAATGAGTCATCCTTTACATCCGGGTTGTTAACGCCTTTGTTGTTTATATATTTGATACGAGTGATCAGTTTTTGTTTAGTCGCAAAGTACTAAACGAATCGATCGTTTGAAGCCAAAGATAATGAACAACCATTTCTTTTTTTTTATTTTTATTTCCTCATTTTTCTTGTGGATCGTTACCCGAATTTGTATTGGTTCTTTTTTATTTTTATTTTCGAAACTTTGCCTCAACTTTTGCCAGCTTTCTTGTTCCAAGTTTCGAATGAATAGACAAAAATGATTATATGATTTGAAGAGGTTTATGTAGGAGGAACTGCTGAGGGGGCGTGAAGTATAGTCATCAAATCGCGTGGGGCCGACATTAATCTTCGTCAGCGTTTAAGGATTCATTCTGAATATATATATATAAATATATAAAGTAAAAATGGAGACCCTAGTCAAGGGCGACCAGAAGGCTCCCTTTTCAATAGCTACTACATCGAGATGTTGGGAAGGGCGCTACTCCTTTTCCTGGATTGATCCACTTTACCCTTGATACGTACTTTATATTGCTGAGTTTTAAACAAGGAGGTATCAAGTACCATTTTTAAAGTCTTTGGTATGACGTGACCAGGGATTGAACCCAGATCTCTTGGACCACTGGCGAACCCTCTACCCTCTAGATCAATGAACCTAGAAATGTAGATTGGTTTATTTATTAATAAAGGGTATCAGATATCGGTCATAGAGCATGTAAGAGTAGGAATAACGTAGAAAGAAAGTCACCGGAATTAAGTGACTGTCAGTTTCTCGACTATACGACTCGGTGACTGTAAACGCTATCTATCTATCTATCCGCGTGCGTGCACACACACACACACACACACACACACACACACACACATACATACACACACACACACATTCACTAACAATAACAATATTAAGCAATGGGAAACAGTATCGTTGGACAGTTTCTTGGAAATACGTGAATAAAATTGTACACACGTGTATACATACACATTAAAATATGTATACGTATGCATAGACTTATATGTATACATATAATACTACTCAGTTAGTTTAAACTCAACGATTTGACTGCTGTATCTGTGCCAAGAAGACCCGAGGATACAGCGGCCGAAACGTCTTGTTTCAACTAACAACAATAAAGATGAGGACAGCAGTTCGAAAAATCACACAAATTTTGAATTATCATAATAAAGGGTTTCACCTATTTTGAGACACTCTGAAATAAATCCTGAGTCGTGGCAATATGTTTAGTAAACTAAAAGCGTGATACTAGAGAGTAGTGAGTTCGATTCTTTGTCGGGGTCGGCCAAATCTTCAAACTGTATTTCTCGGCATGTTCAACGCTTATTCTACGTCAATATCACGAAGCGTTTCCTTCGTTGATATTATGAATAGACTGTTATCTACTGTAAATAATTTGTTTGTCTTCTGAAAGTTACATTGTATTGGGCAGCGAAACCTGAGTGAGTTAACTGGCTTAACAGTTATTTAAAACGGACATACGAGTTTATCTTTTAAGTCTCTTCTATCGATTAGATTAGATGAATAGAAAAGTACTTTTTTATTAAATAATTTTATTCCATTAAAAAGCAATTTTGGAAATTGGTAATCGACATCACAACGCATGATTAGTTCCCTTTCTTTCTTTAATTGCGTATCAACATTTGTGGGTTATCTATTGGTTATCTAATGCCACAGCCATTTTTAGAGAAAAACAGTAGTTGTTGTATTTAACCCATAGCTGGAGGGGATTAGAAGGTTCATGCTTTTCCAAAGGGTATTAATCCGAAAGTAAACGCAGTAACCTGACTGGAGCTTGATCGTGCTTACTTCAATGTTGCAGTCCCGCACGTAAGCCACTACGTCATGGGGGCTCGCACCAAAACATGAGTAATTGCCTGCCGAGTAATGATGATTGTTATAAGATTTGTTTTTCATTCAGCAAGTATTTTTTTTGTTTTGAAATCTCAAAATCATGAAAAAAAGAAATTGTGTGTATGTGTTTGTGTGTGTGTATGTGTGTGTGTGTGTGTGTCCGTCCTCTACCCAAATTACTTCTTGATTAATATGCAGAATTTCCTTTACTTAAATAATTTGTAAAATCTAAAATTACTGTATTTGACGGCATATAAAGCGCATTTTTTTCTTAACAAAAACTTAAAAAATTCCCGTGCGTCTTATATGCCATACTTAGGTTTAAAATTCGCAATAGCTTCCAGGCAACTTCCGTTAACTTAGACTTTGGAGTAATTTCAATTCTTCTATTGTCCTTATCTAAAATGTTATTATGCGGATTAAAAAATGTTTTCATTGATAATACTCATATTAATTTCATCACGTTTGATATTATAACTTTGTTTCACTGAAATTTTCCTTGATTTGCCCTGCTGAAATTGGGGTGCGTCTTCCACACCGATGCGTAACTGATTTTTATAAACCAAAATGGCGGTTCCCATCAAAAGATGACGGCATTTTTCAGACATTTTCTCCAAATTCATAAAGGAGTTATTTATTTTTTTGTTGTTTTGCTTTTCATCGAGATGATGATGATGTCATTGAATATATATATATATATATATATATATATATATATATAATAAATAAGTATATATAAAAAATAAGTATATATAGATATATATATATATATTTAATTAATGGAATTTAGACTGCGACCCCTGGGATTCATGGAGTTTTTAACAAGACAACAATCATCAGGAAGTTAAACCCAGTGGTCACAGTCTAAATTCCATGTATTAAATATACATATTTAATATATTCATTATTATTATTATTATTATCATTATTATATAATAGCTCTATCCTAGGTATTGAGCAGTCTCTATGTTATATTGCACTTGGTTCGACACAAACCCACAAAGTAATTTAGTGACAACCAACACTGTTATAATATATATATATATATATATATATATATATATATATATATATATATATGATAAAATAAGTAATAATAAAAGCCCATGTCATTTTCTTAGGACATCTAGGTTAGAGCCACCGTCTACCCATCGAAATAACTCAAAACTTGAAACTACCTGTAACGCCAAAATCGTGTGCTGACCAGCCACTGACTATTTTCGTTTTTCACTCACTCTCTCACTTGTTCTCTCCCTCTTATCTCTCTCTCTCTCTCTCTCTCTCTCTCTCTATATATATATATATATATATATATATACACACAATTATTTCTACATTAGGAAATGAATTTCATTGATATTCTTATCGTTGGTTGTTGCAAATAAGTCAATGTTCTTCCTTTTTTACAAGTGTGCCCATTTTGGAAATGTTCCTACATGGATCTGTCCTTTAAATTATTTCCTAGGTTATTATTTTGACTTTTTATAAGACTCGTCCTTAACTAATTTGGACATGTACATAACTTTCTATTTGCCACTTTGATCGGAGGATTTTTTTTGGCGTTTTAAATCATTTTAATTTTAGATCTTTGTTAAATCTTAACTCGGTTAAATTTTAGATTCGGAGTGAAAAAAAAAAAAGAATGGTTGTGATATATCATTTTCCCTGACGATATTTAAACTACTTCTCTGATTCGGGATTCTGCTTTCATTTACGCGCTAAAATATTTCCTTGTTATGTTCGCTTATCTTTTTTTAATCATCGTAGTGGTCTTTCTTTGCGTATTATTTGATGCGGCCTATCATTTATGACTATTAGTATTAATTGTATTTATCTATGACTAATACTGTTACCTATTTATATATTTTCATGTTAGAACCGAATGTTTGGTGAGTATTCTTGGAAATCAAATAAGACCATTTGCTCCCGAATCCCTTGCATCAGCGTTCCTGTTAACTCAGCCTGGTATGTTAAATGACCAAACCACTATATGTATTAGTAAGTAAAGTTGGCGACCGTAGTCGAGGATGTCCAGAAGGCTCCCTTTTAAATAACTATTACACGGAAATGTAGGGGAGAGCGCTACTCCTTTCCCTGGATTGCTCTACTTCACCCATGTTCCTTACCTAATAGAGCTGAGTGTTAAGCAATGTCACATTAAGTACCCTTTTTTAGTCTTTGGTATGACTCGACCTGGGATTGAACCCCGGTCTCCCGAACCATTGGCGAACACTCTACCCACTAGGCCAATGAGCCAGTTTATACTGCACGTCAAACTGTCTTGGGTTATTTTACATTGAGATTAACGAATTGCGCTTATCATACATTAGTATTTTGTATACAATTGTTTCTTAAGAGCATTTTTGGCACATGGTCCTATTGAATACTCAAATATGGGAGTAACAGAAATGAAGGAGTACTCTTTCATACTCCCCAGATATCCAGAACCTGAGATTAATCACCTGGGACAGTTCCTATTTTTGATCGATTTTATCCTTGTGCAGGAGATACAACCGCCTTATTCTAACCCACACCGTCAGGGCATGTAATTAATAGGAGTACATTAAATTAAAATCGTGTCCTTTCATAAAACTCTTAATTAAGAAAAACTAAGAAAATCCGAAAACGTGTGCGAAATGTTTCCTTTCTTTGAGAGTTAGTTCCAATCTGCCAGTTGATTTCATCCCTGAAGTTATTGTAAAAAAAAAACCCATATCTCCCAAGTACCGTTCACAGTATCATAGAAGACCACAGCAACTTCTCTATCAATATACTATGGAAAGTCCCTTTAATTTATAACATCTAATATCGATTCTCTCATTTTTTGGTTATGGATGTTGTTATTGGTTGCTGTAATTAGTTTTTCTTTGTTCTTTTTACTGTTGTACTCGAATCCTTCTACTGATACATCTACACAATCCTCGATGCCTGTGTGTCCTATTTCTTCTTCCTTTCTTGACACACTATATCTATATCATTCACTGAAAGTGTGCCAACTATAACTAAATATCTGTTGTCAGTGTCAGTTTCTGGTTTTGCTGAGCTTTACAAACAGGTAAACCTTGGTGATAAATTAGTGTTTAAAGAACCGGAGAATTAACAATGATTACAGCCACTTCATACTTAGTTTCAATATCAATGTTTTCAGTGCAAATGTATTAATGAAGTCCACAGTCCTTTTAAAAAGTTAAATAATTTATACAAAGTAGAAATACTAATGTTTTAAGAGCCACTCTACTAAAAAATTCTCAGTCTTTGTAAACTGCTAAATACAAATTAGTTGAAATTTCAATGCTTTAAACACGGCAAGATCACGCTGAAACATTCGGCCCCGCTAGATCTTCTAAGATTAGCTGTGATAAGCTCATTCAAAACTTACATTAGCTATGATTCACACAACACTGTAAGAAACTTGATCTCTGAGCGCCTTATATAAGCAAAACAAAGTAAATAAATAAATGAATTTTTTCAGAGTCAATGTAATAATAAAGTTTACAATATTTTAAACAGTTAAACACTTCATAATTATTTGTAATATCAATATTTTAAGACCAGAAGTATTATTATAGTTAAAAATTATTTTCAAAATTAGATGTATTTGATCAAAAGTTGAGACTCTTAAATATGCAAAATATACAATAAAAATATATATCTACTCCTTGTTTGGTTTGGTTTCTTTGTTAAATGGCATATCAACCTTTGTAGGTTATTTGATGCCAAAGCCATTCTCATAGAAAAACAATAGTGGCAATATTTAATCCATAGTTGGGGTGACTAGGGGGTCCATACCTTTCCCAAGGGTATTTGCCCAAAAGTGAACGTAATAGCGTGACTGGAGCTCGAATTCACTCACTACGACTCCGCAGTCCATCGCTTTAACCATTACACCACGGCGACACCCCCTCTACTCCTTCTGTTTTTCACATCATCGTTAACAGGTGTCTTTGGTGTCTGACTAACCACACATCTTCTCAAGTTTCCAGGCTTCTTCTTAATATTCTAGACGGTCTTAACAATCCTGCGGTCTGGATGGTCTTGATTCTCCCTCTGATTTCCAATTCTTCCAATCTTTTTTTTTATTTGAAGCCTTTAGCAACATTTCCGAAAGCACCAATTACAATTGGTACCACCGTGACTCTCATGTTCCACAGTTCTTTTTTTTAGTTCTCTTGAAAGTCCCAAGTAATTTTTAAAACCTTTTTTTTCTCTATGTATTCCGTAGGAACGGTATAATATCTTTGGCGACACTTTTATTTTATACCAATATTAAGTTTATTTTTTTGGCTAAGATTAAGGGATTGTCTGTATCTTAAAATCCCGAAGAATCTTATGCGTCTCATTCTTTAGAAAGGATTCTGGTTTGTGCATATACCATTTTTTCGTAAGAACAAAATTTAGTTTTTTGAATAATTCCCAGTGGAGGACATTTCCCATCCAGTCGTGCCTAGTCTACAAGTTCTTTTGCGCTACTTTGTTGCATCCACCAATGTGATTCGACGTTTCTCCACTTTCTCCTCATAACCTACACTTGCTTTTATATTGCAGATTATCAACATTACCTTTAGCGTAATGGGTACATATGACTTTGTTTGGTGCTACTGTCAAAAGAGATTTAGTTTCTCTAAGGTTTCACTTTCTTTTCTCTGTATCGAGGTCGTTCTTTGTGCAATCTCGTCTGTTTATTGCTTAGAATACCCATGAAGTTGTTTTGCTTTCACTTTTTGTTTACTAATTTTTGTTGCTTTTTCTGTTTGTTCTCTTGAGTCTATTGCAGTTACTCATTGGTGTAATTAGTTTTTCTTTCATTTTCTTAATGTAGTACTCGAGTCCTTGTATTGGTGCATCGACGCAATCCACGAATCCGGCGTGACTTATTTCTTCTTTCTTTCTTTACTCAGTTTGTCTAAGTCATGTCAATGTTTTAAAAAATTGTATTAAAATTAATCATAAATGCATTAATATTTGTGGGTACGTTGTAAATATTATTTACGAATAGGACATTATAAATAGAGGGTGAACGTTTGGTTTAGTTTGGTTAATAGCATATCATCTATTGTACGTTATTTAATGCCAAATCCATTTTATATAAATAAAGAGTTCAATTTGAAACAATTCAATTTTGCAAAAGTACGCTGTTTAAATATCAAAACAGTTCTATTTCAAACAATTCAGTTTTGCATAAATACACTATTTATCACTATTTAACCAATAGAGAGTACCTTTTCATGTACTCCTTCTCCAGGCCAGATTGGAACTGGGAGCGATGGCAAAAAAGTGGTATTCCGCATTCCTCAAAGATCCAACATAACTGGAACCTCA
>OY757927.1:53824646-53874646 GCA_963585895.1 Sepioteuthis lessoniana | reverse complement strand
TTATTGTAATGTAAGGCTGTTGTGTTCGTTCGTAAAATTTCCGTGTACGATTTTGCTCTGCGGGTTGTCTGACTCACTGCTGGAAGTTTAAAAAACAAAACAAAACATGCCCCTCATGATAAGAAGCAAGTCACAGAACGTCATAATTTATATATATATATATATATATATATATATATATATATATATATATATATATATATATATATATATACCGGAACATTGGCCCAGCGGTTAGAGACCTGGGTTCAATCCCAGGTCGAGTCATACCAAAGACTTTAAAAATGGTACTTGATACCCCCTTGCTTAACACTCAGCATTATAAGGTACGGTTCAAGGGTAAAGTGGAGCAATCCTGGGAATGGAGTAGCGCCCTCCCCTACACCTTGGTGTAGTAGCTATCGAAAAGGGAGCCTTCGGGTCACCCTCGACTATGGTCGCTAACTTTACTTTACTTATATATATATATATATATGTGTGTGTGTGTGTGTGTGTGTGAAGTGATCTCGTCTCACACACTGATTGAGAGAGAGAGAGAGAGAGAGAGAGAGAGTGAGAGAAAGAAAGAAAAGTTCGTAGTTGAAACCTGTTCAAGCCATACTCGCCGAAGTAAGGGTTGTTGGAGAAAGGTCGATCTCTGATACAGTTGTTGTAAGATGAATGCAACTAACATCCTGTCATAAAATAAAAAGATAAAGAAACACAATAACCGAAAGCATTTCAAACTTATGAAAAAACGTGGTTCGTTGTGTTTCTTTTCTGACTTTCCTTCCATACAAACGATCACGCCACAAGAAAAGGGGGCCCGTCCTTGGGATAAACAACTATTCCTGATAATCACGCGTCGTTATATCTTCAAACTTCCAGTTGAAAGTCAGTAATTGTTTAACTTGTCTTTTTAAATCCCCCTCTTTTAAAGGAACATCCTATGAATCAAACTTTTTTATCCGTTACATGATCAAGAGGTCGATTGCAGGAGAAAATCATAAAACTGTTGTGCAAGTAGTATCCATAAAGTAAAACGGAATAAATATACAAGAAAGGAAAAATCGATCTCAGTCAAAAAATTATCAGACAGAAAAATGAATATTGAAAGAAAATAATATAATTAATGTTTTCCAGGCTAAAAATACTCGAAACAACTTTATCTTTACAAAAGACGCCATTGAAGAATGAAATAAGGAGAGACGACAAATCAGAATTTAATTTTCTTTCAGCCGAGCAGTCAATGTGAATTTTCGAATACTTTCCAAAAGAAATAAGACTGTATATCTTCATTTAATAACGTTGCGCTTACGAGTTTGTTTGATTTTTTAAAATTTTCCCATCAAAGAAATTATAAAATGTCTCAAAATGTAGCTTGATAAATAAAAACTCAAAGTTAAACCCTTCCCCAGTTCTTCTCTTCTCGCTAGAAAGAGAGAGAGAGAGAGAGAGAGAGAGAGAGTGTGTGTGTGTGTGTGTGTGAGAGTGAGAGAGAGACAGAGAGAGAGAGAGAGACGAATGACCCTAAGAAAACTTTTCTTACATTAATTTTAATCCATGAAAATAATTAAGCACATGTTTTTGACAAAACTTATTTTACTAATTGCCAAACCTTCTGGCTTCATGAATTTTAGCTCATGTTAATTAGAATAATTTATTTTAAATAACAGTCGAGATCTTTTCACCGTAAGGTAGCAGAAGAAATAATAGTACCATTGCTTTTTGAGTGTCCATATATTTTACTAATGAGAAAATAGGTATGAAAACCAAGATACGGCAGAGGAGACCATAGGCTGGTTTTCTACTAATTAAATTTCAGCTTTTGCTAATCATATGCCATATACAATAATATGAACCGTTTCACACAAAAGTATTCAGCTACTGATTGTATATTTCTTATTCCTCACACACACACACACACACACACACACACACACACACACACACATATATATATATATATATATATATATATATATATATATATATATATATATATATATCGCCTATGAATAGGAACATACGCAAGACTTTTCATAGAAAGTAAAATTGTTTCTGAAGCAAAAATGTCGAATGTTATTTTTTCGAGAATATTAAACAATCAAAATGGATTTAATTAGAATTATTTTTCAAGTCTCTACCATATTGAAACCACATAACGTCATATACAATATCTGTGCTATATATATATATATATATATATATATATATATATATATATATATATATATATATATATATATATATATATATAGTATCATTTATAACAGTACATTTTTAACAGTTTTTATTTAGAGTTAATCATTTTCTGAGTCAAAAGTACAAGTATTTTATTATTTCTATGGTAAAATGTATGCGTATAATTTTTTTGCAAATCTCTACAACATAGAAATCCTAAAACCAAATATATTACAATACCTCAGTAACGAAAAATATTAGTGCATGAATATAAACTTACTGTCCACGCAATTCCCAAACGTCTAAGAATGAAATAACCCAAGACGGGGTTATTCGTAACATGCTGCTACATACAATTGTAACAAGCTGTTAAAATCACTCAGTAACGGGTCCAAGTGACGTAAGTCAGTTTGTTGTCTAAATTTGAGAGAATTCATTTTTTGTGCTAATTCTTACAACATAAAACATTGTACTAAGCCGAAAACACTTTTATTCGTGGCCTTCCTCGACCTAACATGGTCGCCCCCTTAAACACAAGATATCTTGGAGATACTTCTGGTTACTCGCCAGCCTGGAAACAGTAATAGGGTGATCTACAACTAATCATATTTTGACACTATCTGCTCAGCATTCCAGTAAATCTTACTTGGAATTATTCTTTTTCAAGGAAACGTCTCTTTCTAGGGATCAGCCGTACCTGACGCATCCCTGCGTCAGATATTAGTTCTTTCAAGCATTAATATGGCAATACAAACCTTTCTATAATGGTTTATATTTGGTTCTTTATGTAGGTTTAAACGCTTTAACCAATGTGAAGGAAATCAAATAGATTTGTAAAGTGCTCGAGCCGGAAAAGAAAGAAAGCCTGACATTGACAGCTCTGCTTCAGTGTATGGATATAGATACATAACGGTTGATCCCAATGATCAATATCATTGTGTAGCCTTTCAGGATAAAACTGCTTACTGTACTTAAGTGTGCTGCACTAGCGAAAGATCACACAAAGACTTCTGAATTGTATATTCGTAATTTTTTTTCTATTAGAAGTACATACATTATATCATAATTTGCCCTTGTGAGTTTTTCACACCGGCGTTATATTATGGTCTTTCACTGGAGTCTGAGAGATAGCAAGTCTCCTCTGGTTTCCAGGACTCTTCTCATTATTCTGGCTGATCTGTAGTTTGTATGGTCTCTATATTCCTCCTCCTTCTCCTCCTCCTCCTATCAAGCCAATGGGTAGAGTTCTAAGATCCCCACCAATAATTGGTATCACTACTACCAACATAGTTTTTAGTTCTCTTGCAAAGTTCAAGTACTCGTCGCTGTTTTCGTTTTCTTTGATATTTACTCAAGTCAACTAAACGACAGTATTTTTTTTCTTTGTTAATTAAGTCATGTGTTCTGGTCGGTATTAGGTGATCTGTTTGTTTCTCAACATCCCAGAGAAGTTTGTGCGTCCCATTTTCCAGGACAGATTCTGGTTAGTACATTTAGCATTCGGTAGTATGGTCAGATTTCAATTTTTTGCAGAATTCTCAGTGGATCCCCTTTCCTGTCCAGTCGTGTCTCGTATTATACTCACTTTGCACCTGTTTAATGCATTCGTTTATTATGTGAAAATTCGTTTCGTCTCTGTCACCACATAACCTACTCATGCTATTCTGTTGTATCTAATCTTTTCTTTTTTTAACAAAATCGGAATTATGGAGTTACTTTTTGCTGCTAGTTGAAAAGATTCTGTTTCTCTCTAATTACTATTACTCCTTGCATGCAAGTCAATTCTAGTCTCTAGGACTCTTCTCACTATTCTAGTTGATCTAAGTAATGTTGTAATTTGGATGGACTGTGGTCATCCAGTGATTTCCAACTTTCCTAATCCCCTTATCAAGTATTTGAGGATCATTCCCGGCACACCATTTAAAATTGCTGTCCCCTCTACTCTCTGTTCCTTATTTTTAATATTATTATTTGCAACTTTTCTGCACTATATTTAGCTGGTGTCTTTCCCTTGAATCTGAGTGACGGCAAATTTTCTCACGTCTCCAAGCCTCTTCTGAGAATTCAAGGCTATCTTAACAATACTGTGGTTGGACGGTCATGATTATTCCTCTGATTTCAAATTCCGCCAGTCTTTTTTAATAATCTTTCGGGAAATGTTCCAAGTCCACCAACTACAATTTGCATCACCGTCACTTTTATGTTCTGCAGCTTTTTCAGCTCTCTAGCGAGATTCGAGTATTTATCTATCTTTTTTTTTTCATTATTACTCTGTGGTCCTCCTTTTCTTCTTCTTCTTCTTCTTCTTCTTCTTCTTCTTCTTCTTCTTCTTCTTCTTCTTCTTCTTCTTCTTCTTCTTATTATTATTATTATTATTATTATTATTATTATTATTTCACGATTCTTTCATACCAGTAGTATATAATGGTTTAAATGCAGTATTACACGTTCACAGACACACTGGACCAGTCGGCAACGGCTGCAGAATACATCGACTGTTTCTCAGCAGAGGGGTAAGACTCCTCTGACGAGTGTCCTGATATGACACTAAACAATGTGATGGTGCTTTGGAGAATGGGGAATACCCCTTTATTTCCATCGCTCCTTGATCCACGTTTACCCTGAGTGGTAACACTTGAAAGGGTTTTATCTATGATTTAAACAGGACTAAATAAAGTACTTATGCTAAACTGAATTGTTTGAAATGGAAAAGATTATATACATAAAAATGAATTTGGCATTTTATTGCCTATAATGGTTGATATGCCATAAAACTAAACCAAACCAAACCACACACACACACACACACATACACACATATATATATATATATTGAATAAAGTGGTAAACCACCGTCAGGCGTACATAAACTAAAACAGACCAGCAGGAAAATTTACGAATGGTTCAATACTTGATTGGCAGAGCGAATAAAATGATATTAAAATAATTAATTCATAAAGCTATTTTTTGCTCTTCGAAGTTTCAAGTTAAAACAAACATAGAGTTCACCATTCCATGTGGAATTCCTGTAATATATATATATATATATATATATATATATATATATATATATATATTAGAGAAAAAATGAAAATGAATCTGACAATATGTAGATAGGAAAAATGAATAAGCATGATGTTCAGTGGATGTAATTATTCATATATGAATAATATGGCGATGTAACTGCTTGGATTTAACCGTTAAACAATATTCAGGCTAATGTTAATATGTGATAGTCTACCTTATCCAAAATTTTATCTGGACAAATGCATTAATTAGAAGAAAAATTAGAAAGTTCTTAGAGTTCTTTTAGCGTTAACAGAGGTATGTTTTAAAATGTATCTCACGGAATTAATTTTCAAAACCTACTTTATTTAATTTAATTTTGTTATATATATAAATTTCATTTTTTTAAAAAGAATAATGTTTTGTTATTGCCTTTTTTTAATTCTTAAAAATAACGTCGGTACGTAGTTAAGATTTTTTCATTTTCATTTTCAAGATTTGTTATTGTTCTTTTATATCAAAGGAAATAACGTATTTATCATTTACTATAAAAGTCTAGTTTAGAAGTTACCTTTTTATTAGAAGTCATATTGATACTTTAAAACTAAGTATGATCGATTTTATCGTATTCTACTTTATTCATTTTCAGATAACTTCACGACACGTTAACATATGATAAATTGAAAAATAATACAATTGTCTTTTTCAGCGTTCCAAAAGGTTTGCAGTCGAGTTTAAAAATGCCCATAATATGAAATATGAAAGGTAACACAGGATATAAAATAATATCAACACCATCTTCCCGTTTCAAAGCCCTATATATATATATATATATATATATATATATATATATATATATATATATATATATATATATATATATATATATAATCAAAAGATAAATACAAATAAAAACAGTTTGCCATAAACAGTGTTCAACGCTAGTAGAGCAGAACAAATATAGAACCCAGAAAAACTATCAACTTATGAACGCTAGAAATACGTTAGTTTACGTTTCATTTCATGTGGTGTGTACCACCATTAACTGCATATATATATATATATATATATATATATATATATATATATATATATGTGTGTGTGTGTGTGTATGTGTGTGTGTGTGTACGTAAAGCGAACTTAGGTTTACTTTATAGTGAAATGATATAGGTATTAAAATATATGATTTTCCTTCGCCAAATTTCCCAAACACGTGATTATCGTCTCGTGTTCATTATATTTTGTCACTGAATGATTTAATTATACAATTACAGATTCTTCTTTATCGGGCTAATTTCAAAATCACATACTTTTAAGCATAATCAACATCAGGTACATTCAATCTTCAGTCAAACACGAATTGAAAGCACAGCCATCATTATCATCACCATCATCATCATCATCATCAGCAGCAGCAGCAGTTTGTCATCCTTTGAAATGTTTTAAGGAAAGGTTTACGCGCGAAAAATATTTTGTCAGTTTCAGCGTAATCCTAGCATCTGTAATGTCACAGGAAATGGAGTGTTGAAAAGGAGTGTCATGAAAGTTGTAAACAAAGAATGTCTATGAAACAAGAAAGGTTTTATATGCATATATTTCCTATAAAAGAAAAAAAAAACGCCGTAATTCACATATATTCTGTCTGTAGATGTCTTTCTTAAGAGTATATATGATGAAATAGACCAATATATTTTTTATATTATGACAGATTGTATTAGAGGATATTAAAAGTATTTTCATGTTTTACAGACCTCTACATAAAAAGCTTATTTGATGTACGAATGTAAAAACGACGACTCAATTATTATCATTATTATTATTATTTTACACTTTTGAGTGTTTTTCAGACTAGCGTTTGCTGATGGTTTTCCACGGCGAGACTGAGTGACAACAAGTCTCATTAAGTCTCCAGGGCTCTTCTCAGTATTCTAGCCTATCTTAATAATGCTGTAGTATGGACGATCTCAACTCCTTCTCTTATTTCCAAGTCCCCCAATCCCTGTATATCATTTTACTTTTTGAGAGTTTTTCACATCAGCGTTTGCTGATGGTCATTCATTGAAGTTTGAGGGACAGCAAGTCGGCTCAAGTCTCCAGGATTCTGGTCGATCTCAAGAGTGAAGTAGTTTGGAAGATCGCCACTCATCCTGATATTTTCGAGTCCTACTGTTCCTTTTATAATCATTCGATGACTGTACCAAGAGCACCAATTATAATTGGTATAACCGTCATTTCATGTTTCACAGTTTTTTTTTCAATACTCTAGCAATGTAAACTATTATCATTATCATTATCATTAATATTAATGTTTACTCCTTTAGAGTTTTTGCACATCAGCGTTAGCTGATGGTCTTTCAGTGGAGTTTGAGTGGCAGTGAGTCTCCTCAAGTCTCCTGGATTTTTCTCAGTATTCAGGCCGATCTCGATAATGCTGTAGTTTGGATGGTCTCCATTCGTCCGCCAACTTTCATGTCCTCCAGTCCCTTTAATAATCCTTTAGTTACTGTACCAAAACCACCTATCTCAATTGGTATAATTGTCACCTTCCTGTTCCATAGTTTTTTCAATTCACTAGCAAGGTCGAGGTACTTATCCTTCTTTTCTCATTCTTTTAGTTTTATTCTGTGGTCAGCCTGGGCAGCAAAATCAACAGTTTTACAAATTCTCTTTTTTTTGTTGATTATCATTAGGTCTGGTCTTCTGGCCGAGATTAGATTATCCGTGTGTATGTCAAAGTCCTTTAGGAGTTTATGTGTGTCATTTTCTAGGACAGGTTCGTATGTTCAAATTTAAATTTCTTGCACATCTCTCTGTGGATCACCTTGCCCACTCAATCGTGTCTAGTCTTATACTCCTTCTGCGCTAATTTGCTACATTCGCTTATTATGTGATTGATGGTTTCGTCTCTGCCATCGCATAGCCTACATTTGCTATTTTGTTGCGTCTTATCTATTCTCGTTTTGATATGATTGGTTCTTATGGCGTTGTTTTGTGCAGCTATTTGGAGAGGTTCTGTTTCTCTCTTAAAGTTTCCTTTTCTTAGCCAGGTCCATGTTTTCTGACATGAGATGCTATTTATTAGTCCTTTAAACGCACATAGAGTTTTTTTTATCATTATTATTTACTCTTATAGAGCTTTTCACATCAGTGCTAGCTGATGGTTTTTCACTGGAGTCTGAGTGACAGCAAGTCTCCTCAGGTCTCCAGGACTTGTCTCAGGATTCTGGTCGTTCTCAGCAATGCTGTCATTTGAATAGTCTCTACCCGTCTGCCAACTTCCAAGTCCTCCAGGCCCTTTAATAATCCTTTAGTTATTGTGCCTAAGGCACCAATCACAATTGGTACAATCGTTACTTTTATGTTCCACAGCTTTTTCAATTCTCTAGCAAGGTAAAGGTACTTATCCTTCTTTTCACATTCCTTCAGATTTATTCGGTGGTCGACCGGGACAGCAAAGTCGACAATTTTATTATTATTATTATTATTATTATTATTATTATTATTATTATTATTATTTCTCTTTTGAACGTTTTTCATGTCAGTGTTAGCTGATGGTTTTTCACTTTAGCCTGAGCGATAGCAAGTCTCCTTTAGTCTCCAGGACTCTTATCAGTATTCTGGCCGATCTCAACAAAGCTGTAGTTTGGATGGTCTCCACTCCACTTCTTATTTCCAAGTCCTCCAGTCCGTTTACGAAACTTCTGGTAACTGTACCGGGCGTGGCAATCAAAATTGGTATCAATGTCGCTTTGATGTTCAATAGTTTTTTTCAGTTGTCTGGTAAGTTTTAGTTATTTATATCTCTTCTCGTTTTCTTTCAGTTTTACCTTGTGGTGAGTCGTAACGGCAAAGTCCACCATTCAGTAAGTTCCCGTTCTTTTGTTGACAATTACTTGGCTTTGTTGTCTGGCTGAGATTAAGTGATCCGTTTGTATCTCACAGTTCCTAAAAGAGTGTGCGTCTCATTTTCTAGGGCAGTTTCGGCGTTGTGCATATATCATTTTTTCATATGGCCGAATCTAAACTTTTTGCTTGGTTGGTTGTTTGGTTGGGTTTTATAACATATCAAACTTGGCAGGTTATTTAACGCCAAATCCATTTTTATGTGAATTATCAGTTCTGTTTAAAACAATTCCGTTTAGTCAAGCAGTTCTAATTCAGTTAAGTATAAGTAAAGATTTTGGTTACACACAGATAAAGGTCAAAACAGTTCTATGGTAAACAATTCAGTTTCGTATAAATACAGTCCCAATGTCAAAAAACAGTTCTATTTCAAACAATTCAGTTTAGCACAAGTGCGCTGTTTAAATGTAAGTACGGTTTCAGTTTACCATAAGCACACAGTTTAAATTTAAGTACGGTTTAATTGTCAAAAACATTTCTATTTCAAGCTATTCAGTTTAGGCAAATAATTCAGTTTAGCATAAGTATAGCGTTAGTTCTATTTAACCAAGAGATAGGACCCTTATCATATGCTACCACTCCGGGCCGAGTGGACCTGGGAGCAATGGCAATAAAGGAGAACTCCGCATTCCCCAAAGCTCCAGCATTACTGGAACCTCACCATCAGATTGTTTAGTATCATATCAGGACACTCGTTGGGGGGATCTTACCTCTCTGCAGAGGTGCAGTCAGTGTATTCTATAGCCACAACCGACTGGGCTCCGGTTTTTTTTTTTACCAGGCCTTTGAGGACCGTTCCAAACTCACCATCTATATTGGGTATAACTGTCACGTCCATGTTCGACACTTTTATCTGTTCTCTATCCAGGTCTAACAATTTGTTACTTTTTTGCTCTCTTTTATTCTCCAGCTGAGGTCTGACAGATCGTCAAAATCCTCCAAACTGTCGTTTTACTTTTATTTCGTTATTCATTTCTTTATTTATCGATTAACACCAGGTCTGATCTTCTGGCCAGGGTTATGTGTTCCGTTTGTATATCAAAATCCCAGAGAATTCCATGCGTCTTATTCTCTATTAATATTTGACTCCCTTAAGATTTTTCCACACCAGTGTTAGCTTATGATGTTTTACTGGAATCTGAGTGATAGCAAGTCTCATCAAGTCTTCTAGACTCTTCTCAGTATTCTGGTGGATTTTAATGATGGTCTCCATTTGTCCTCTGATTGCGAAGTTTTACATTTCCTTTACCAGTCTTTTTGTGATTGTTCCGAGCGCACCATTTATAATTGGTATCACCGTCAACTTCATACTCCACAGCTTTTTTAGCTATGAAGTATAAAGTTGCAAGCTCTAAGTATTTATCTCTCTTTTGTCTTTGTTTAGCTTGTTGATTTTACTGAATGTCGGTTCTGATCGGATTTTTAATGACGAAGTCACCTCGTCAACTGGCCCTAAATAATAAGCCGATTGCTTCTCTGCATCTTTGTAGAGGAGTAAGACACACTCTACATTAGGGCACCTTATTGGTTGTGGGTGTTGACCCGTAACAACTAAGGACGGCTTCGCGGTGGCTGAGTGATCCGTGATCCTGGTAGTAAGTGGTCACGGGACCTGTAATACGTGCGTGATTGAAGAGGCTTTGATCAATTGGATTGTCATATCAAGCTCTAGCACCATTATAATTAAATCTTGACAGTGGTTGACAAATTGCAATTATGCTTAAGAAAAAGCCAACTATCTTTATCTTAAACTTGCCAAACTTGCCAAACTTAACGAGTGGTTAAGCTTGTTCTGTGCCCTAACAATTCATATAAAGAAAAAAAAACAACCCACTATTAGATATTTGCTTACAAATCCTATATATATATATATATATATATAGAGAGAGAGAGAGGTGTTACATAGCCAAATATGAACACGTGAAATAGACATACTCATACAGATACGAAAAACGTTCACAAATGTTCATAAACATATAGGAATCCGAAAACACTCGAACTTTTTTAACCTTTTTGAGTTTAAGGTTTTTCGACATAAGGAAAGAGAGACACAATTTCTTCAACAAACGTGCGGCACATTTCGTAGACCCCAAATGGTCTCGCCTCGGCGAGACTAAAAATCGACTACCCCCGTCTAAGTCAAAATCTCAACTAACTGCTTTTTTTCAAATCCCCAAATCCTCAGCTCGTCGCTTCTGGGCATGACTTCATTCACGTCCTCGTTCTTATTTACTATCTGGGGTTTTTATTATGACATCTCTGTTTGTGACATCCGCACACCCCCGCAAGTGAACACCTGCACTCAATGTGTGCACCTAACTAATCTACGCACTAAGCGAAAGGTTCTCAGCCTAAGTAAACCGAAAGGCAAGATATATAAAACGAAAAATGATAATATAAAAAAATCCCTCTGCAATCATATTAAAGAAAGAGAGAGAGAGAGAGAGAGAGAGAGAGAGAGAGAGAGAGAGAGAAATTTGGCTTTAGATAATTCACTAGGATTGATACGCTATCAAATACCAACCAACTAGCTTAAGTTACATGCAGTTATAACGTTTCAAGAAGGCTTAAATAATCCAAATATATTGCACAGTTATATAATTTCAAATATTTGTTTACTAGTAATTTGTACCCAGTTAAAGGTTTCAAGTATTTCAAACTAACAGTAATAATTTGACAATAGTGATATGATTTCCCTTATACCTGTATATTACTAATAATTACAACACAATTACAGAGTTTCAAGAGAATAATTAAAACAATTACTTGTAAACTAATATATCTTCAAGTATCTATTCCTAGTACAAATAATTTGCACATTGTAATAGGTTTAACGTATTCATATCGACTACTCATAATTTTCAAACATATTTATTTGACACATAAATGAGAACCTAACAGTTACGACCACTAAGGGTCTGAGTGAACTTAGGAGTTCTTGCAACAAAGGAATAACTCTACACTCAACCAGAGCTTCAGAATTGTAGCCTTACCACCGGATACGATTTACTCTCATGTTTCACACTTTATTTTTCGATGAGACTCATCCCTTTTCAGAAGAAGCAGTGATGCATTGTAATGTAACGGTCAGTAAATGTACCTAAATAGTTGATTAACGCCACTGTCATAAATTATCATGGGTATTACGGCTATCTTACTTGAACAGGTGGAAGTGTCTGTCGTGTAATGGTTATCGTCGTAGGAAATGAACACGGCGATACGAGTTCAAATCCTTGACGAGACTGATTGCATTTCACATAGCAATAATACCCTTGGGAAAGGTATGAATCCAAATATTCTCCCTCCAGCTATGGGTAAATAGTAGGGCAGACTAAGTTCTTCAGCCTTGGTGAGGCAACTAGTCTAGGAGAAGGAAAACTCTGAATTCAAACCTGTTAAACTTCGCTTAAAAATTGACCTTGTGTCATATCCTGCCCGAGAGGAGGGGTTGGTAAATATGATCTTACTATAACATTATGCTTGTCATTTGTAGGAGTGTATATTTGTCCATCCCCCCTCACCAGACAGGAATTGACACAAGGTCAATGATCCGAGGGTCAATTATAGCATTTGTAGTAGTGATTACTCATCATCATCATCATGTCGTACCGCTAGCACGGATATCCCTGACCCTCTCTCGCCACTTCTCTCCATCGTTCATCACCTCTGGTAGGTCTTCAGGGCTACATCCCATATCCTCACATAGCTGCCGTATGTATGTTCGAGCTGGTCGTCCTGCTTTTGCCCGGCCATATGTGGGGGTCCATAGGATTACATCAGTAATGAGCTCGTCCGTGCTTCTCCAGCAGTGTTCTGCATGTCTGCTTCGTCTAACTTGGATAGTTTTTGTGATGGGAGGCAGGTGGCCGTATTGTTGGTTTCTTGTGGTGTTTTGCCGCCAGTACTTGTTCAATATTGCTCGCAGCATTCTTGTGTAATTTCCGTCTAGCTTCTTCTCCAGCCGTTTAGTTAGCGTCCAAGTAGTGCATCCATACAGCAGTATCGATACAACCGCTGCCTGGGAGAAGCTGCATTTCATTTTATCGGTCAGGTCCGATTTCCATATGATCGATAGCCTATCTATAGCTGTCCATACCTTCGTTAGCCACATGTCGATCTCGTTTTCGGTTGATGAGACACTGCTTCCTTGGTAGGTGAATTTATCTACTAGTTTCAGAGAGGTTCCGTCTAGTGTGGAGATGTGCTATAATCAAACAGGTGACATCAGTGATTACTAACTTGAGATAAACCTTGGTAAACAACGTGTTTTCAAATGCTGGCAAATACTTAACATCGATGGCGTCTTAATTACATTAATTGATTTAAAACTATGTTGGAATAAAAAAACAAAATTGAAAACATATTTCTTGGTTCGAATTCTCTCACCAAATTTCTAAATGATTATTCGTCATCAAAATTTGATAATTGAAAACTCAGAAGAAATTGGCATCGATTCATAAGAACAAAATCAATGATGTTTTCTATGCTTAAACGAATATATATATATATATATATATATATATATATATATATATATATATATGTTGTTATTCTGGAATATATTTTCAGGTATCTGTCAAAGAAATTTTTGATTGGCATCATCTAATGGCTATTGTTCTGGCAGAAGGACAGATACTCTAGGGCAGCTTTGGCCATGATGCGGAAGATGGAGTCTTGAATGACCTGAAGGGGTGATCACATGAGCATCCGCTGTCAGCTTTACCGGTAATTGTTCTGTACAAAAACTTCGGCTTCCAGGCAAGAATATCGCCGCTGTGGTCTTTGTTTTCTATTCAAAGTGGGCGGTGACGAAGAGTAAGAATGAAAGCAAGTGCATTAGTTACGGATCGTTATTTTATGAATATCAGAAAGCTGTAACGCCTTTGAAAACTGCGCTTTCTTCTTAAATAGCAAGTGAAAAGTCTTCGTAAACATGTTGTGTTTACTGCATACGTGAATACACTAAAAGGCGTCTGATTCATCTTCTCGCGTCTTCAGTTAAGAGAGGCAACTTATTATCATGCAGGAACTCGTAGACTTCTCCAAGTGGTTAGAATGTCGGCTTTTTAACATTAAAGCATCATGCCTTTAAAAATATATTTGGTCAGGTTTTTTCGCTTTTACAAATTCACTAGAAAAAAGAAAGGCATTGTTATAAAAGTCGCTTCTCTTTTTTTGGATTAGTATATTCTTGGCAAGTGGTAATATGCTGAATACAGAATCGGGTAAATGAAATCGAATTCTGGCTATGGCTGAAAGTTTCCTCTTCACTCGAATACCTGTCGACCGGAATTAGAATGCTAAAATGCCTGCAAGGGGCAATACTCTTACCTAAAAATGATGTCCTGTATATGACACTAGACTGTATCTGATAATGAAGCTCCAGTTTTGGTCATCTTGGAAGATTGGAGTACACCTTCATTGCTATGACTTCCAGACCAGTCAGAACTGGGTGGGTAAAAGCTCTTAAGGCCCCATCAATTGGTAAAATAAATTTGTTTAAAAACTATTTGTATTCGATAGGACCGCGTTTAAAAAAAAACTCTTAAACATAAGAAAAATAGAAACGTACTATGAACCCAATTCCATAAAGCTCTACTCATCAAATAACTCAAGATGGTTTGAAATGCCGTTAAAATCAATCAATGAACTAGTGTATTATCTAAAACAACTAGAAAAGCAAATCGGTCGCATATCAGTCTATAACTGATTTATAATTGCCAGAAGCCACGACAAATATCTCTTTACTGGTATTCCTTGGTTATTGAGAGAAAAGCATATAGTATAATCCAAATTTTTGGCTCTGCCAATATTACCTGTAAAGGAAGGACTCTGAGGGGTAATGTATTTTGTTCAATTTTTTAAACAAAGGATCTAGCACCAAAAGATCTTCCACATCATAGAAGCAATAAAGAATAAATCCTCCGTTGAAAAGGTGAGTTTTAACCACTTTCTCTGGGCCTTAACCAAGCTTAATCTAAAAAAAATTACTTAATTCCTGTAATCAATATCAGTATCATTCGAAGAAATAAAAATGAATGAATTGTAGTAAGTGAGAAAGGAAAAAATGATTGGGAGTACAGGAAGAGCTATGCACTAAGTTGAGTTTGTCTATCTACTTATTGCTTTATTACTTTTGGAACTATATATATATATATATATATATATATGTATCATCATCATCATCATCATGTCGTGCCGCCAGCACGGATATCCCTGACCCTCTCTCGCCACTTTTCCCTATCATTCATCGCCTCCGGCAGGTTTTCGGGGTTACATCCTGTGTCCTCACATAGTTGCTGTATGTAAGTTCGAGCTGGTCGTCCTGCTTTTGCACGGTCATATGTGGGGGTACATAGGAGTACATCACTTATGAGCTCGTCCTTGCTTCTCCAGCAGTGTCCCGCGTGTCTGGTTCGTCTTTACAGAGCTATGTCATCGTGTATGTGTCATACATATATACACATATACATCCATATATGCACAGAAACAAACACGGATATAGCTCATTTACAGAGTCATCTATGTCTTTGTAGTGTGAATGCATAAACACACACACACACACGCACACACACACACACACACACACAACACATGAACCAATCACCAGAATAATTAGCAAACAATTAGACATTAAAATAGGACCGTTCACACAAGAAGAACTCGACTCGGTTCTCAGAAAAATTAAAAATAGGAAAGCTGCAGGGCTGGACGAAATTCCCCCAGAAGTATGGAAGACCAGACAATTCGATGACATGCAGCTCCGACACTGCAACGCAGTATATAATCAAAATCCGATAGATGGATGAAATGACGCATACTCCCCTTCCCTAAAAAGGGGGACCTCGGATTAGCCAAAAACTACCGAGGCATAACACTTACATCCATAGCTGCCAAAATCTACAATGCCCTACTACGAAACCGCATAGAACCCGAAATCGACAACATACTTTGAAAAAACCAAAATGGCTTCCGAAGAAATAGATCCACGACCTCACAAATATTAACCATCCGTAGAATCCTTGAAGGTGTACGGGCAAAAAACCTACAAGCGACATTAATTTTTATTGACTTTACCAAGGCTTTCGATTCCATTCACAGAGGAAAGATGGAACAAATCCTACTAGCGTACGGCATACCTAAAGAAACCGTAGCGGCAATAACGATTCTCCATAGAAACACTAAAGTAAAAGTACGATCACCAGATGGAGACACAGAATACTTCGACATTGTAGCAGGAATACTAGAAGGGGACAAGCTGGCTCCGTATCTCTTTATCATTTGTCTAGACTACGTACTTAGAACATCGATTCACAAAATCAAAGAGAATGGCTTCGAACTGACGAAGAAAAGAGGCAGAAGGTACCCCGCAACAACAATTACATACGCCGACTACGCCGATGACATAGCGATACTGGCAAATACACCTGACCAAGCCGAAACACTACTGCATAGTTTGGAACGAGCAGCAGCAAAGATAGGCCTCTATGTTAATGCACGCAAAACGGAATATATGTGCTATAACCAAACGGGGGACATCTCCACTCTAGAAGGAACCCCTCTTAAACTAGTAGACAAATTCACTTACCGAGGAAGCAGCGTCGCATCAACCGAAAAAGACATCGACACGAGGTTAACGAAAGCATGGACAGCTATCAATAGGCTATCGATTATTTGGAAATCAGACCTAACCGATAAAATAAAACGCAGTTTCTTCCAGGCAGCGGTCACATCGATACTGCTATATGGCTGCACTACATGGACGCTAACAAAACGGCTGGAGAAGAAGCTAGACGGCAATTACACAAGAATGCTACGTGCAATCTTAAACAAGTCCTGGCGGCAACACCCCACAGAACACCAACTGTACTGCCACCTACCCCCATCACGAAAACTATTCAAGTTAGACGAGCCAGACATGCAGGACACTGCTGGAGAAGCAGGGACGGACTCATAAGTGATGAACTCTTATGGACCCCCACACATGGCCGTGCAAAAGCAGGACGACCAGCACGAACATACATCCAGCAGCTATGTGAGGATACGGGATGTTGTCCTGAAGACCTACCAAGGGCGATGAACGATAGGGAGGAGTGGCGAGAGAGGGTTAGGGATATCTGTGCTACCAGCGCGATATGATGATGATGATGATTTATATTGATATTTACAAACAATACCCACACATATATATATATGTATAGATTGATAGATAGATAGAAAGAGAGAGAGAGAGAGAGAGAGAGAGATATTAAAAGGAATAGGTCAGCAAATGATTTCAAATTTGATATTTAGATTAATTTCAAATTCTAGTCATCATCTCGTGTTTCGTATTTGATGTCTTCTTCAGGTGGTTTTCGATGGTTATGTTAAGTTCACGTGTTCATCCAGCTGTTTTAATAGGTGTTGATTTTGTTTAATTCCGGATTTGTGTCTGTGAATGTCCCATTGGTTTTAATTGTCCGTGAAGATCACTAGTTTAAGTAACTGTTTTTCGTGCATTTTCATATGCATAAATCTCTATTCTGTTTGTCTTTCTGTGCGAGTATACATGTGTGCATTTACCTAAACTCCTGTTTACAGGCACTCGTACACCCATATATTATCAATGTTGTTCAGTTTATTTTTGCCCTCCTTTATCTTTTCTTTGTTTTTATCTCCTATCCCCACTCTCTCTCTTTCTCTCTCTTTATAAATACGTATACATGTGTATACATTTATGTATACGTACACGTATATATTTTTCAAGGGCATCAAGTGGGTTTAATACGTATGAAAATGCATTTAACCCCATACATAAATACGTTCCTTTTTAGGCTAGATTTAGCAAAAAACTTTATCACTGATGGTATAGGACTTGTTCCAAATAACACCTCTTCCAGTTCGACAACAAACCCCTGGGACAGTAATTGTAATTAAGATGGCACCAACATAAGCCACCCTAACCTTAGCATACTTAGAGGAAAATTTATATGAAATCACCGGGAAAACATACACCAACTACATCGAAGCAAAATTTTTTTTAAATCATAGAAAAGACGTATGGATAAATCTTTTAGATATTGGAAATGCATATAGAGGGGGTGTCCTCGTGGTGTAAAGCGATGGACCGCGGAATCGTAGTAAGCGAGTTCGTACTCCATTCGCGCTATTACGTTCACTTTCGTGCAAATACCCTTGGGAAAGGTATGAACCCCCTTATCCTCCCAGCTATGGGTTATATAGTACTTACCGTTCCTTCTTGGAGAATGGCTTTGGCATTAAATAACCTACAAGGGTTGATATGCCATAAAACAAACAAACCAAAGAAATGCATATAGGGCAGCAATAATGATTTACATAACTTACGCCAAAACTAACACCTTAAAATAAAATTTAGCATAGAACACAAATTTAAACAACCATCATTTTTAGAAATCCACTGTAAAAATCAAAATACCTGAATCATCACAGATATTCAATACAAACCAACAGACACCCAATAAAACATTATCTACATTTAAGTTGGAGCGAGTTTGGCTCTTTGTTATAACATGAGTTACAAAGTTAAACTTCTGAATGTTTGCACAACATTTATAATGAGTATCGATAGTTTTTTAAAACAAATTTCTACTAAAAACTTTAACTTCATTTCATTTGAATTTTAAAGCAGAATTTTCCTTAAATCTTTCATTTTATTTTATAAATTAAAAAAAAATTCTCCACACTTTCAAAAAAAATTTTATTCTTAAATAATTTAAAACAATATTCCCCTTCAAACATTTACTTAATTTCTTTTAGATTTTAAAACAATCTGTTTCTTAACATTTCCCTCTAATCATTAATCAACTGATCGTTTAATTTTAAAGTTTCTATCATTACAAAAACTGCTATAACTAATTTGACTGAATATTGCTTAACTCGCACAATATTTCAGATGTGTTAAAGTCAGAGAATACACAGACAGAATTATATCTACTACCAAATATCCAATATCTCCAGTTTACTAGGAAACTTCATTAGTAATCATGTCTCTTTATTGTCGCAAATAATATGAAATAACAATAAATATCCACTAATGTCCTTGTGTCAAGTTATTCATGGGGACACATCTTTGTCAAGTTGAAACGATTTGTTATTCCAGACAAGAAAGACGTGACATAAATGTCAGTTATCCTCCCTCAAGCAAAGCTTAGATTTGATCAAAGGAAACGAACTTATTTCATTACCACATAAGATAGATTCCTTGTTTGCAAGGATTTAGATGCGATTAAGTTATCGAAGGTCCTATAAATTTTATTAGAGCTCTACGCTTCAGATGTTAAATGATATTAAGGGGACAATATGAAGTTGTTATGGATAAATCACTTGGTAAGGAAGAAATCTTGATCGAAAATGGAACTTTGATCAGGAATCGAAAATCCGTCTGAAAGAAATGAAATATTAGAATGTAAAAGTCTATAAATATTTACTATAGGGTTAAGACTTAAATCTTGAATATCCGACTCTTGTAATTCAAATAATGGAATTTTTCATGGGTTTCCTTTTTAAGCCCAAAATATGGTAATTTCTTGGTAAGGCTAATAGACTTGCAAGTAAATTCCCGTGCTTTACACAACCCATTACCAAAGTTTTTTTATCCAGAAGAAAAATTTTATTTGAATAGGACGAATTTTACATTTTCAAAAGAATTTCAAAAATTAGAAATAAATAATCGGCTAGTTTTTATTTTAAAGAAGCGGTCACGGCATCTTTTGAAATCATCTCTTAACTATGTGTAATTTATAAACTTGCACCAGGTAAAGCAGAGACCAAACATTCAATTTCTGGGTAGAGCAAAGAGCATTTCTTATGATAATAGAAAGTGTTGGGATCAATCATTATAAAACTCGCAAAGGAAGGTAGAAACCAATATAATATTAGATAGACAAGGTAACATCGATGATAATACTTAGTGGGATAAAGCGCTGCGACTATAATACCACTTGAGGCAGTTTCTACGACCGGCTCGACCAGATACTTTGTGCTATCCTGAATGCAGACAAAATCGTCTTTCTTAGAGACTTTAACGCTGAAGTTGTCCAGTTACATTATTGCTAGCTGAATGTTCTTGGTAAGTTTAGAATGGGGAAGGCTAATACCAATGACGGTCTGCTACTATTCATCTGGACAGAATATTAGTTGGTTATTAGCAACATCTACTTCAAACACAAGCAAATCCACAAGAACTCCTGGATCGACTCAAGATCCAAACATTGGCCTTGCATCTGCTACATCCTCACGTGACAACGTGACCTGCAGCATGTTCGGAACATTGAGCGATGAGAGGAGCCAACCACAGCACCGACCAAGTCATGGGCTAGTTCACTACCAAACTACCAGTGAAGCGGAGAAAGAAGAAAGACAAAATGTCAATCAAGATGCTCTCAACCAACATGATCAAGACCAATAGAGTCAGCGATGACTTGTTGGTTTTGATAAACGATAGGCTGGCTGAAATAAAATCAGTTGTGCAAAGAAAAACTTACCGATACAGTAAGGAAGCATGAAAGCTGGCTCGACGGATAAAGCATGGAGCGGGAAAACCTTATTAACAATAGAAACCTAGACAGGAATAACATGCTCAACATTAAAACCAAGTCTGCTTAGGGTAAATATAGATCATCCTGTCAACTTCTCTGACAGAAATGCAGAGAACTCATAAATAAATGGTAGCTGACAAAACCGGCTGAACTTCAGACAAGTGCAGACTCTAATGGCCCCAAAAGTTTTTACTAAAGCATGAGTGCTATGTGGTGTCCCAGAACAACTCCTAGCACTAGACAAAAGAGTAATAATCACAGAGAGCCATTTGATTCCTGCTCTGTGGAAAGACAACTTTGCCACATTAGTTAATGAACCCTCAACTGTAGAATAATATGCGGTTGCCAACATTGAACACAGGCCAACCCAATACTGAATTTCTGAAAGCCTAAACATGAAAAATCTCTTAGAAAAGATAGACTGCATAAAGCGAGGAGATAGGGTGCATGTCCGGGCATTCTAACAATCATAAAAATGCATGGGAAAACTTGGAAAGCCTGCTGACTGTAAGGAGGTTAATGAGTTACCATCTTTAAGAAGGGAGACGTGAGATAGCAGCAACGAGAGCAAGAACTCTCTTTTCTGCATACTACTGAAAGTGTTCACCAACATACTTCTTAACAGACCATCAACCCTAGCAGAGTATTTCCTGAGGGAAATGTGGGTTCCGCGTAAACCGAGAAACCACGGATATGATCTTCTTTCATAAAATACAGGAAAAATGCATGGAACTGAATATGGCCCTCTATATTTTTTTGACTTCACAAAAAATTGGTACTTTAAACAGGGAAGTGCTATAGAATTAAGTTGCCCTGATCACTTTATAGGTTTGTATCTGCCTTACAGGAAAAATGACATCCGTCAGCTTAAGTTGAGAACTTTCTCAACCTTTTGCGGTTGAAAGTGGAGTGAAGTAGGGCTCTTTTCTTGTCTCCATGTTCTTAATTCTTCTTTCAATGATCTTGCGTGATGTTTTCATTGATTCCACCCAAGCACTATAGATAGACAGTAAACTGGAGGCAAACATCAATATCAGTCAGATTATGTATGCAAGGAAGACAAGGAATATTCTGATAAGCGGGCTCATATTTGCTGGCGACACTGCCTTCAGTGCACACAACTACCAAAATGCACAGAAAATATTGATTCGTTTCTCGAAATCTGAAAAATGGTTTAGGCTGAAAATTAGTCCCAAGAAAACTTAAATTATGTTCCCTCGAGTTTAATCAAAACGTACAGGTAGATGGCCAAGTACAAACCCAAGTAAACAAATTTAAATATCTTGGCGCCATAGTTACAAACAGCAAGAGGCTAGATGCTTAACTAGAGACAGGAACATCAAAAGCTAAATGGTTTAAAATGCTTCTATTTAACATTAGTGATTTTATTTATCATATATTCCTTTATAATATGAGTAATCTGCACATTACTGTATAGTTACAAAAAAGTGATGATAACAATCTTTACTTAATAGATGCATTGATTAAAAGCTAACAGGTATTATCAGTTAGGGCCAGAAAAGAACTAGGAATAATAGAAATGAAGGGGTACTACATATTTCCCAAAATTCCGGGATGGGAGCCTCAACATTAGATGCAGTTTAGTTTCATATACAGGAAACTCGTTTGAGGGCGTTTTACCCTCTGCTGAAGTGCAGTTGGTGTGTTCTACTTGTGTGCTTTGACTTGTATTAATATATATATATATATATATATATATATATATATATATATATATATATATATATATATACCTGCAGAGTCAGAAAAAATCTACCTACGTTTTACCTAACAGCTTTTACATTTAGCTTAAGGAATTCTATCAGTGTTTTTTTCTTTTAACTAGACATGCATTTTTTGTTGATTATTTTTGTTAGCTGATTGTTTTCAAGTAGTACTTGATTTTAGAATTTTTTTACGAAATTCTTTCCTGGATATCAGTTTCTGTAATACTTTTTTTATTTGCAAATTGTATCATTTGTTTTTTTTTCACACCATCAGAATTATAGAATAATTATGAAAACTAATTAAGTGTGTGTGTGTGTGTGTGTGTGTGTGTGTGTGTGTGTGTGTGTGTGTGTGTGTGTGTGTGTGTAACCATAGCCTGTCAAAAATATTACAACATAACACCTTTTTATTTGTTTAATCTACTCAAAACTTACATAATAAAATAATTTCCATCCTAATTTGCAGCTGAAATATAATTTTGCAAACTTTATATAACCACAGCCTATTATTTGTCAATCATCCAAATTCTCGATAACAGATATATGAATTAAATGAGGATTTAAATCTTTCCGAAATAGAAGCATTTATATGATATCATGGGCAGCTGTTACAACGGGAATCCAAAATGTCCACAGTTCGTCAAGTACAGATTGTCTTTATTTGGCGAAACTAACATTATCCATCTATTTTTAAGCATGTAATGAAAGTTCAACAAGCATATAATTGTACTCTTGCATTGTTATAGTATTCATTTATCCAACCTCCGCCCAAGGAACTTGGATTTGAAAAAATGTCGTTTTAATGAGGGTAGATCATGATTTGTTGCCTAAAATAGCTTAGCACCATAGGTATTCCCTTTTGGGGGCGCCAGGCCCAAACCCAGCTTTTACACTTTTTAGAGGGTGGGTGTTGTCTGTGAAGAAAACCCTCGAGACCTGTTTCATTTAATTTTCACACTACACACGATATCTCAGTAACATATTTAATTGTTATACTATACTTATTATTCTTAGGAATGTTTTGTGTCTGGCTTAACCTGTATGAGCAATTAGCTTTCATTGAACTCACAATAGTAGTTATAAATGCTGACTCGATATTTTTGTGAACTTTAATTAGCACAGTTTATTTTTTGTCAATCATAAAGACTATCCCAGTTTTGGGCTAGATAACATCCCTGCTGTGCTTCTAGAAGGATGGCTTTGGCATTAAATAGCCCACACAGATTGATATGCCATTAAACAAAGAAACAGAACCATATCGCAGCTATGGGTTAAATAGTATCACTGCTAGTCTTCCAGAAGGATGGCTTTGGCATTAAATAACCCACGCAGATTGATATGCCATTAAAATAAGAAACCAAACCATAAACACTACTTTCTGAATGAGCATGAGGCCTAATATGTGATGTGATGGTCAACAAGTTAGTTATAAGATCAATTTCTAACGAATAGTGAATTCCATCTTCTCTAGATCTACCATGCCTATAGCCTTGTTTTTGGTAAGGATTATTTTTTAGCACGCCTCACAATGGTGATATGGTTAGTGAGCTTCCTTAATGTAAGACCTGTTCAAGGAACATGTAACATCTTAAATAAATTTGACTCGTACTTCCTGCAATAAGGGTCAAGTGACGACCTCTTTTTACCTTTTTTTTCTATCTTCTATACCACAGCAATGTAACATTAGCCTTTTCCTTTGAAAATTAATGTTTGTCAAAAGCTTTAACAGGTTTTGTCCCGCTGAGTGTATCTCCTTCAGAGCCGGATGACCTCAATAATATTGTGACATTGGTTTAAAACTAATGAAGAGGCTCAAGTTCTGGAGATCTGGAATGTGTGGAATACTTCTTCATTGCCATTACTCCCATATCCACTGTGAACCGAACTATTAAAAACGTGCTTGTGTTTCGTCTATGAATGAAAAAAATATGTTAAAAGATAATTTAAATTTGACAGGAATATTTTATCCAATTTACCCAACCCCTCCGATCGGGCAGGATATGACACAAGGTCAACTTTTAAGCAGAGTTTAACAGGTTCGAATTCAGAGTTTTCCTTCTCCTAGACTAGTCGCCTCACCAAGGCTGAAGAACCTAGTCTGCCCTACTATTTACCCATAGCTGGAGGGAGAATAATTGGAGTCATATCTTTCCCAAGGGTATTAGTGCTATGTGAAATGCAATCAGTCTCGGCCAGGATTTGAACTCGTGTCGGCGTGTCCATTTCCTACGACGATAACCATTACACCACGGGCACTTCCTTAATTACACCAGGGGCACCTCCTTGAATACTTGATAAACTATAAATGTAAATGCACCGTCGGATGGGGCTGTAGAATACACCAACTTCATATCTGTGGATGGGTAAGACTCCTCCAATGAGTGTCCTGATTATGACACTAAACATGTCGCGGTTTCAGTAATATTGGAGCTTTGGGGGAATGCAGAGTACCCCTTCTCTGCCATTGCTCCCAGATCCCACTTGTAGCACCTGATAGGGTCCTATATCTGGGTCCAACAGAACTGTTTGACATTTAGACTGTGTACTTATGCTAAAGAGAATTGGATGAAATAGAAATGTTTGATCACTTAACTGTGTGTTAACAAATGACTGATGTCTAATAGAATTGTTGGAAATACATATCAATAATTGGAACCATTTAACTTTGTTAACATGCTTAACTGAATTGTTTGAAGTAGAACTGTTTAAGTAAATAAAAGTATTCGTATTAGATAGAAATGTTTGAAACCGTTTATCAGTGTACAAAAAAATAAGCTTAGGCTAGTTTAAAAATGTTATCTAGAAAGTTTTTAGAAATCATGCACTTAATATATATATATATATATATATACATGTATTTCATATATATATATATATATATTAAATACATGATTTCTAAAAACTTTCTAGATAACATTTTTAAACTAGCCTAAGCTTATATATATATATATATATATATATATATATATATGTATAAAGGGGTGTGTTTTAAATAACCTAGAAAGGTTGATAAGCCATTAAACCAAAGCAAAAATATAAATGTAAATTGATTGTATTTTGCCTTGTCACTTTTCCGTTGCTTATTTAAAAGTTGATATCCTTTAATCGTCCTCATTTTAGTTCTCGTCCTCAAATTGACAGGACAAATTTTGTATTGAGTGAGGTGAACATGCTTTTCACTACTGTTCATTGAACAGAAGAAAAACCTTCGTCTCCAACTCCATCAAGATAAAAAAAAGAAAAAAAAAGCACTAAAGAAAACTATTTAGTAATTTTTACTTCCTTTTAGACAGTGCTTGCTCGAGGAACAATTAGTGCTTTTCATCTGTTAAGCCACGATTGTTTTTTATTGCAATATGTGCTCTGTTTTTTATACATGTGTATATTATGTATGGTTATATGAGTTACTCGTCTTTAAATTCTGTTTTATAAAATTCTGTTTGTATAAAAATGGATTTCACATTAAATAACCAACAAAGGTTGATATGCCATAAAACCCAACCAACCATAATAACAATTATAAAGAAAAATCCACCCAAAGCAGAAATATTGTATAATTTCACTCCTCACAAGCAAATGTGTGACAATTAATTTGAAGAATTTTTTCTGCGAATTTATCACTGAACACTACGGAAAATCTGATTATATGGGCAAACTGCTGTAACCGAAATCTACAAAGAAAATAACCAACCAGCATTTTATTAGAACCAAATAGCCTATATATACTTCTCGACGAAGGGAATAATTGTCTTACTGTCAATATATCATGGCAAAGTCAGAAGAAAGAACAAGGATGATAACAATAGAAAAATTGATACTGACAAAACAGAAGGTGAGAGGAAAAAACGCAGGTACAATTACAGTGCGAACTTTTCAGACAAAAATGGATGAATTTTTTACATCTCTATCGCATTTTGCTTGCAATGTAAAAAATGATACGGGCAGATGCCCCTACATAATATAAGGAATAGTGAAGAACTCATCAGAAGAGGTGAAACTGACTGCAATGTATATCTAGAAGAAAGACGGGAGACACACCATCAGATTTTGTTTAGTGTCATACCCAACACACTCTTCTAGGTTTTAACAGGGAACTGAAAAGTGACTAAGAAGTGTAAATGATGTGTAATTTACAGAAGAATGCATAATATGTAGTAATGGGTTCAAAATGGGTTTGCCACCTCAAACCTGAGTTTATAAAAAAAGCCAATAGACTGAAAAAAAATTTGGCGTAAGAATGTCAAGCTGACAGTCTTATTGCATAACAGGATTCACTAATGATAACTTTGAAACTTGGTAAATACGAATACGACTAAATGTCCTTCCTAACACTTATGGTTTGGTTTCCTAACACTTATACTGGTATAAAATCCGATCCTGGTAAAATATTTAAATAACTGGTGTCATGATTTCTGAATGGATTATTATAAATAACTGAAACCATATAGCTGCATGTAAACAATTGTTATTATTAGATATAATTACTTGAAGCCATATAATTATTAGTCTTACATAGGAATACTTGAAACCATATAAATGCAATTTATTTTACTGTATAGTAATACTTGATATCATACGACTGCGGGTAAATTGTTCGTATTAGCTAGGAATACTTGATATCATATAACAGTAAGTTATTTGTATTAGGAATATTTACGTAGAGCTATAATTATTCAATCAGGGTTTTTTATTAGTCTCTTAAAACTACATAGATGTGCATAAAATAAAAGACTTTTTATGGAAATAATTACTTGAAATCTCATAATTATTCATATTAGATAGGAATACCTGAAACCGTACAAATGCAGGCGTTTTTTGCATTAGATAGGAATACGTGAAATTATGAAAACGTTTACAAAAAAAAAAAAAGAAACCCTTTTAAGAAACAACTTTAGAAGAATGTAAGCATGAATATGCAATGAATGTAATTCCCTAACCTCAAGTCTTGAAATAGCACTGACGGGTTACCATGCCGTTAAAATCAACCCAACTCAGAAACATCAGATTTGATGTTAAAAATTCAAATTATTTTTCGAAAAATTTGATCCACTGGTAACTGAAATGTTTTTATCAAAATAATTTCCTTTTATCAGTTGGTTTGTCGAATATGTTTCTTTGTGAATCGATAATGTCAAAATATAAGTGGAATGGTGCGTCATATTTGTCTCTGTCTCCCACCAGACAGGACTTGACACAAGGTCAATGACCCGAAGGTCGATTATAGTGGGAATTGAGAGGAGAGAAATGTCGGGCACGAGCCGAGGCTCGAGCCCTGCTGGACTATACTGGTCATCGGCCCACTTGGTACAATGTGGGTCTGATAAGCCTGGCTGGACATGGACCCAAATCTGGGTCCAGGCACATATGCCTGATAATAGTTAAAACTTAACAGCAAGGTCCAGTGATATACAAGGGGGAAAAGGGTGTCAATGATGCAGCTCGACCACCTGAAAGTTGCCCAGCCAAAGCCAGAGACCTTTCACTCTCAAGTTTGCAATTAATTGGACAGTGCTCGCTAGCATCAAAGTCAACAGCAACTTAATACCCTCGGTATGTTGTAAAAGTGAGTTCATTTTTGAATATCGGTTATAGTATTAAAGTATTCGTCTCGAGGTTAACTTTATAACTAATAGATTAACGTGCTGATAAAATCAATCAGTCAATCAATCAACGGGATTTTTTTCTTTATTTTCAGCGTTTTTTTGATTTTTTACTTCTTTTCTTGCGGTTATCATTCTCATTATTACCATGCTTCTAATTAGAAATAACCGTCGTAATAATCTACAGAAGGATTGTGTCATCTTTATTGTTCCCATTTTCTCCCCACACCTTTCGTTGTTCAAACCTCACCTCCCAACCATCCTCTCATCATTAGAATAATCTGCCACTCGGTCAATACCATCACAGACCCAATTAGAATTGAAAGTATTGTCCAAGTCAATGAAGCGAATCATAATGGTTGCATCATTCTCGTCTAAATTTCCTGCCATACCTCATGTGACAACATTCGATGATCTATTTTTAATTTTAATTATTTATTGATTTATTTTATGGTGATTATCTATTAGTTTTATTATTTCTATTTTGATCATTTATTTTATTTTTTTGTAAATGTCTAATTCGTGATTAGACATAGGGGTTATTATTTTGGTGATGGCTTTTAAAGATTGGAATTAAGTGGGTTTTATTTTGTTTTGTTTTTAACATGACTTTTATCATTGCTGCTGCTACTTCAGCTGCTGTTTCTGTTATAAGATCAGTCCATGGATCCTATCATTAATATAATTATCGTTAATGGATCATTTCCTTTCGTATGAAGAGTCAACTCAGTCGCTTACATTATCTTCTAACTCAATACCATAAATATTCCGAATAAAAAAAAAGAAGCGAAGTAGAGGAGCTAAAACTCATTGCTGCTGTTAGACACGGTATCTTTAGCTTTCTTTCTGAATAGTTCCCTTTTCTGTCCTTTATTATTTTCTTACAGATTGTTGATTAATTCAATAGATTTGCGTTCGAGGGTATCCACGTCAAGGTTAAAATAGTTAAGAAATCACCAGATCCGGTTGTTACAACCGCAGTGAGTTTGATTGCCACAGTGCGTCGTTGCCCAGTCGCCAGGGGTTTTAGAATACCCTAACTGCTTCTCTGTAGAAGGAGTAAGACTCCTAACGAGCGTTCTGGATATGACACTAAACAATCTGATGGTGAGGTTCCAGTAATGGTGGAGCTTTGGGGAATATGGAATACCTCTTCTTATCCATTGCTACCAGGCCCACTCTGGCCCGGAGGGGTAACGCTAGATAGGGTCCTATGTATTGGTTACAATAAAATAAACTATGTACTTATGATTAACTGAATTCTGAGAAATAGAACTGTTTTTGACAATGAAATTGTGAACTTATGCTAAACTGCATCGTTTAAAATAGAATTGTTTTCTATGCTAAACGGAATTGATTGAAAATGAACTTATTTTGTCATTAGAGTGGTGCATTTAGGCTAAACTGAATTGTTTGAAATAGAACTGTTTTTTGACATTGAAACTGTATACTTATGCTAAACTGAATTGTTTGAACTAGAACTGTTTTTTACATTTAAAATTTGTAACGCCGAACTGATTGTTTGAAATAGAACTGTTTATATGTATAAACGTGTTATTGACTTTAAATAAGCTACAATGGTTCATGTGTCATTAAACGAAACGAAACGAAACAAAAAGGCTGTCGAAGATTATGAGAACACGTTGACTGTATACCCTGCAGTGGGATTAGAACTCCCAAACAAAACGGGTATTCTGCATAGGGTACTAAACTGAATGTGACATTGAGTCTACATTTCTAGAGATTTAGAGAGAGTGCATCACTTCTTCATTGCAAGTATTTCCAAGTCCACTCTGGTCTGGAATGGTAGTTCTTGTTAATAATCCAATTATGGATCAAACGAATCTGTAGAAAGAATAATTTCGATTTGATAGGAGCGAGAGAAAAAAACTAAAAAAGGAAAATCCCTCAAACTCTTAAGAAAAATCCCTCAAACTCTTAAGAAAAAAAATGTCAAATGAAAATGATTCTCTAACTTCTAGACATAAAAACCCTATACGGGATAACCTGTATTTAAAGTGAATGAATGAATCAATCATTTATAAGCGACTGGCACTGCAAATCATCAAACATTACAAAGTTAAGCAATAAGCTGTAAGGCAATTGTTGTCAATGAAGATTTGTAGACTTTTTCTATTATCATTAATTTCTACCGCAAAAGGTGTCTCACGTTATCTTACTTTAAAAAAGACATATTCTTCTTATGACGATTTTGATCTTCACTTTGAACTTCACCTTTGTGAAGTTCGCTGTTTTTTACCATTCTCATATTTATCTGACACAAGCTAAGTGTCCAATGAGGATCAAACTCGCTGAATATTTTTACGGGATGTGATCATTGGGGTTAAATCTAAATTTAAAATAAACAACTGGATTCTCTAACTAGGAATAAATAGATAAAATAAAAGTTTGGAGATTGTGACCTCACCCCTATCGTCAAATATAATGTTTTTTTCTTTTGTTGTGCAAACACGCCAACAGCCATTTTCCTCGCCTTTCGGGCATTTTTTATTTTTCGTCCAAACTTTTTCCTCTTTCTATCTTTCTTTCTTTCTTTCTTTCTTTCTTTGAGATCCATTATAATTTCTTTCTTTTTTCGTTCTTTCTTTCTCTTTATCATTACTGAGTATAATGTTTTTTTGTTGTTGTTGTGCAACAGAGAAATAGCGGTTTTCCTTGTCTTTCTGGAATTTAAAATTATTCTTACCAACTTTTCTGCTCTTTCTTTCTTCCTTTCTTTCTTTCTTTCTTTCTTTCTATTTTATTACAACTGAATATATGTGTTTCTTTCTATACAATTATTTTCTATTCTTTCTTTCTTTCTTTCTTTCTTTCTTTCTTTCTTTCTTTCACAACTGAATATGTGTGTTTCTTTCTATACAATTATTTTCTATTCTTTCTTTCTTTCTTTCTTCCACAACTGAATATGTGTGTTTCTTTCTATACAATTGTTTTCTATTCTTTGTTTCTTTCTTTCTTAGAATATTTTTTGTAATCTATCATTTTCTTTCCCATAAGTTTAACCTCATATGCCGACAGCAAAGTTTATTTTTACTATTCTTTCAATTCTTTTATTTTTTCAATGTCTTATGTTATCCTTTTAATTTTTTTTAATATTCTTTCACTTTGTTTTATTATTCTTTCATTTTTTCAAAAACATACTTTTACTATTCATTATTTATCAATCTGGCTTAACTTACCGTTAACAATACCCAAGTTCTTCCCCACTATATATATATATATATATATATATATATATATATATATATATATATATATATATATAACAATGTTAAGTAATATCTTGGTTAAAGATGTAGCGAACTGCATTACTGCCTAACTCTACTTAGCGGCCTATAATGTGGATGTGTATTAGATTACATTGGCGTGTTCTGCCCGAAGCCATTGTGTCGTCCCTCAAGAGAATAAACCAACAATACATTTCCCTCTTAGCACCTACTTGAAACAGTCTTTAACAAAATAAAATATATTTGAAACAACAGCCAACAATTACGACAACTTTATTATATCACCTGGCGTTAACCCATGTGGTTTTGCTTTCCCGTAAACGGCTGAGAAATATATCGATCTCGAAACATTCTCATCTAAATTGCCAGAGTCCTGGGGATTTTTCGCAAACTGTACAAGATAGAAATCGGATAAAATTGATATAAGTTAATTACCGAGACGCAAAGAAAAACAATATGTGTCGACAGGCCTTCTGCTCCCACCAGACGATCTGCACTAAACGCATGCGCACATGGGGGTCTAAGTTAAAGTATCTCGCCTATAGAGCCTTACAGCGTGCAGTGGCTGGTATACTAACGGCAAGAATAATAGCCAGTGAGTTCGAAACTAAATGAACGACTGTCGCCTTTAAGAGTGACACATTAACGTAAATGTAGAAAGCATTTAAAAAAATACCTTTGCATAAAGCAGAAGTCTCCAACCTGAAGCCTGTAGGCCAAATATGACTCACAAGACCCATCCTCTATGTATTTAGTTATTACAGTTATATTTAGATAGCATATATAATGGGGCAAATAGATATTTTTAGAATTTCTTTTAGTTATATATATTTATAGTTCGATAGGATATATATTGGGGCAAATAGATTTTTTTAGAATTTTTTTAGTTATATATAGTTATAGTTACATAGCGTATACGATGGGGCTAATAGATATTTTTAGAAATTATTTCTACTTGTTAGGAATATTTCATCTGACGGTGTGAAAAGGAACTCTTAAAAAACTACAAAAATGTATATAAAAACATACAATGTACAAAATTAACTCATCTCTAGGTATAAAAAGTAAATATTTTTTTAAAATCACATTTTTGCATATATCTTATTTTTCCGAAGATATCCTGTATTCATACAATGTTAAAAAAATGAAGATTATGAAAAATAGTTTAGCGTCGGTTATTGGTGAGATTTTGATTATTTAGATCGTTCGATACTCACAGTGTGTCAAATATATTTATTGTAGAAAATGTTTACCTATATATTCCTAAAGTAATGCGATTCTTAACCTCAGACCGAAGTTAAAGATTGAACTATACACAGTCATTGCAATTTCAAGGGAAAAAAAATGTAATCCTCTCTCTGTTGTATTAAGTTTTCTTCTAAAACTTTACCATTTTTTATTGAAATTTAAGAGAAATACTTATTTATATTATTTTTTTTCTGTAATTTGGTGTGGCCTCTCTGTAAAAAACAAACAAGTAGACGTGCGCCTTGTCTATATAAATACTCACAAAGTTATATACGCGTATTCTTAGAAATATTCTGCCAGTGAAAAAGTGACTTCTCTATAAATATATGAATATGGACTGTTTTTTTCAAAATATTTTTGAAGGAATACATGTTTCAAAACACAGGCTTATATATATATATATATATATATATATATATATATATATATATATATATATATATATATATATATATATATATATATATAATTCTGTTGGTGTGAAAAAAAACCCAAATGGTACAATTTGAAAATTCTACAAAGGTGAGGGGTTTTTATAACTAATAAAATGTATCTTATCCTAACCCACTTCACCAGTGGAATCCAGAAAAGACTTTGGGTGAAACCTAGGTAAACTCGCTCTTGGCCATGTAGGAATTATTTTCATCATATATATATATATATAAATATACACATATATATATATATATATATATATATATATATATATATATATATATATATATATATATATAAGTTTTAGTTCTTGTTTTCTTATTATTTATAGACCGAAACAATATAGGCTACTTCGTGCGCTAACTAAATTCAACCAAATCTTTACATCTACCATATATATTCATGCATACGTCGATCATGTTGATAGTTTAACCCTTATAACAGAAATCCTTGATTTATTGAAGTGGGGATGTCTTCCTGGTGTAATAATTAAAGCGATAGACTCCAGAATCATAGTAAGCGAGTTCATACTCCAGTGTCGCTATTACCTTCAAACTTCGATTTATTGAACTTGATTTTGAAGACAAACGATGCGTTGCTCTGAATTGTTTTCAGTCGTATTGTACCAAACGGAATCCCACAGTCGAAAAATCCCGCATATTGGGAATAAGAACACAAAACGTTGAATGAAATAATACTTATTCATTTCATTTCTAGTTAGATGAACCATAATTTAACACTAGATACAACTGGAGCGTTTAAAAAATTGTAATTATATTAAGCAACACAGTTGGGCATTTCTTTTCCCAGGTTGAAGATGCATCTAACACTTCATCAGGAATTGTCTTGATCCTCAATCTTTTTTCAACGTTTAACTTTGGCACAAGCGGAAGTGAATTGATGTATCATCAAATATCCATGCGTGCTGTAGACTTTTTTGTATTTAAAGAAAGGGCCCTTCTGAACCATAAGATGTAAGTGCATCGGATAATCGGGTTTAACAGGCCCAGAAATAACTTTTGTTTTGGTTTCTTTGTTTGCTGACCTTTGTGTGTCATTTAATGCTAAAGCAGAGGTATTATTTTATTCAGAGTTGTGAGGATAAGGGGGTTGACATCTTTCCAAAAGATAGTTAAAAAAGGAACGTAATAGTACAACTAGTGTTTGAACTCGATTACTTTGCGGTCAGACCCCAACAATTTAGTCATTACACCACGGTGATTCTATCAGACATTCTGCTGATTTCCCTAAAATGTTTTCTATGACGCAGTTGCAAATTAGTATCTTACTTTAATTTTCTTAATTCGAAAATGTAAAACGCCTTCTTAATAGCAATAATTATTTTGCTCCCTGACTGAAAACAGAAGCTATGGCGCTGGTGTATGGTTCATTCATAGATTTTAAGTGCTTCGTAATTGTCAAAACCATCAATAGTTTTTATCTATTTATTTAATTGTGGCCTTTGGTCCGAAAAGGTTAGAGACCCATTGCGTAATGTATTGGCTTGAAAGGTTAACTCACAAATCCTTAACAGTGATTTCGAGTTTTAGTTGGTGTCCTGTTAGATTATCACGAAAATAAATAAGATAAATTGTGTAAATAAGCAACAAGTTTACTTAGCAGAGTCGAGTGTCTCAATGTATTGTCATGAGATATGACGCTCAACGGGTTTTCATTAATCACCTACAATTCTTTTTCTTTCTTTGTTTTTTTCTTTGTTGACACATTTTAATTCTGCCTTAATTTTTGTCACTGATTGATCAATTTTTTCTTTTATATTCCTCTTTCTTGCTTTCTTTCTTTCTTTCTTTCTTTCTTTCTTTCTTTCTTTCTTTCTTATCCCAACTGTATATCTTTGTTTCTTTGATTATTTTTTCTTTGCAATTATTTTGCTTTCTTTCTTTCTTTCTTTCTTTCTTTCTAACACTTATTTCAACTTCTGCTTTGGGCTAAAATTGTATATTAAAAAAAGACTGAGAAAAAAGAAAGGTTGTGACGCAGATGCATCTTACGCCTTGGCCACTTACCACTCATCTCTGCTCTGTTATAGCATTTCAGCTTTTTTACTAAAAAAATAACAATTACTTGAAGCCATTTTATTATTTGCATGAAGAAGAGTTACTTGAAGTTATAATTGCTTGCAGAAGATTATTATCATTAGATACTTGAAACAATACACGTTTACAAAAAAAGAAAAAAAGAAAAAAAAAAAAGACACCGGCATTAAAATCCAACTCTGCTTTACATGCTCCAAAATCAACCAACCAACCAACCAACCAACAAATCTTCGTAGGCATTATGAATTAACAGACCGCTAGGGAATTATACGTGCTCTGAACAATTGAAGGATATTTCAGATTTAACAGATAAATACACTATTCTTAAAAAAGTTTTTATGGTGTAAAAACTACATCTCCTTCTGTGATTAAAAGGAATATAGTAATTCATTTTCATTCTTTCTAATAAGACACATGACCAAATGAAAGAAATGACCCATTTAATCATGTACGAGCAAAGGGTTAAAATCAGCCAATGTTGCGTTATAAGGTCGCTATAAAAGTGGCCGGAGATAAATCTGAGATGAAGACATAGCGACGAGCTCAATGGAAAAGAAAAATTCAGAGACATGGTCACAGAAAAATACCACTTACATTATTATTTGTGTTTCTCAGACCCTCCGGACCGGCCTCAATTTGAGTCAATGAGAAAATTACTAAATTGTAGCCCTACCCCAAGTCATTCCTAGTAAAATTGACAGCTGCCTGATCCTTTTAACGATCCTCAGCTCCCACGTGCCACAGTTTCTCGCACAATCTAGGAGAGTTCCCGTGGTTGATCCCTTGTAGTCGCTCACACAACCGGGCATCAGACTCACTGATGATGAGAAGCAATCATTACATTACACACAGTCACCATGATAAGGATCATGCAGACGTTACATTAGTCAGAAAGTAAGCCTTTCTGTGAAATAGGGTAAGCTCTTCTTGGTTGAAATCCTCACAGCTAAGTTCACCTTGTAATTTCACTGTTTCTTACTGAAAGACAATAACACGATATAGGCTGATATTCAAATCTCACACTGGACCCGTAATCTGGTTTTGATCGTGGGGCGCTACTCATGTACCGTGTCTTGGGAAGATTTTTTTAATTTCTCTTCAGGTTTGGCTTGAACTTTTATTCTCCTATATCGGTTATCATACAAAGAGTGAAAAACCTAATCAGTCCAACAATCTTTTCGTTGATAATTCGATTCATATCTTCCCCAAGGATATTAGCGAAATATGAAATGCAAACAGTCTTGTCCATGTGGTTTGCTTTCCTTTGTCATCTCCAAGCTATCTCGTGTTCATATTTTGTTAGAATTTTGCTCAAAGTATCCATGCAGTTGTTCTAACAACAGATCTCTGGAAGTCAGCTGAACATTTCAAAGTACTCTTGGCTGCAGAATACACCAACTGCATATCTGCAGTGGGTTAAAAAACCAACCGAATGTCCTGAATATGATACTAAGCAATCCAATGGTGAGGCTCCAATAATGCTGGAGCTTTGAGGAATGTTGAGTATCACTTCTTTACCATCACTTCCTGATCCCCTCTGGCCCGGAGTAGTAGCAACTGATAGGGTCCTATGGGTCAAATAGAACTATTGAACATTTAAACTGCGTACTTTGAACTGACGGCAAACAAATGACTCATGCTAAACTGAAATGCTTGAAATAGAATAGCTTGCTCATTTAACTGAATGAAAATGTGTCAAAAAATTATATACCTAATATATAAGTAAAAAAGGACTTGGCAATGAATAACCAACAATTATTGATATGCTATAAACCAAACCAAAACAAATCATATACATCTAATACATATGTATAAAAAGGATTTGGAAGTAAATAACCAACATTGGTTGATATGCCATAAAAACCAAACCAAACCAAACCATACAAATAATATATATTTTATATATCTCTAAAGAGAATCAAGCATTAAATAATTTACAATGGTCGATATACCATAAAACCAAATCTAAACTCAATCCTATATATTTAATATATATGTATAAAAAAGATTCAGCATTAAAAAACAACAACAATGGGTTATATGCCATAAAAGTAAACCAAACAAAACTTTGTCCAGGATTTGAACTTCATTTCTAACAACGATGCTCGTTACGCCACGGTCGTGTCAGACTCCACTACCACACTTCAGTCCCAGACCTTAGGTCGGTAAATAGTGCAGTTACGATATTTTACGGGGTTGCTTTTTTTTTCTTTCTTTTTAATCTCTTTCAAGAAGTCGGCCAATATTTGTTTTGGGTTGGATCAATGTATGAAGTACTTAAAAAAAAATCTAAATGGCAAAAAGCTCTCAGACGAAAATCTACCAGAAACGCTTGTCAGCCGACTTATGTCGATTGCCGACGCCAAGCACAAATATTTTCGACGCAGAAATGACTGAGTCACGTGAACAATTCAAAAAATGAATGAATAAAAAAAACGAAAAAAAAAAAAAAGCAAAAAAAGATTAGAAGTAAAAGAAAAGATTACATCTTTCTGGAACTTTTACTAAATCAATGTAGAAATAATCTCTCCAATTCCCAACACGTCTATCTGATCAGATAAAACTGCCTCAGTCAAGTGTACATGTATGTTTTTCTCTCTCACGTGCTCCTCGTATTTATATAGGAATTCCTGTCTGTATTTACGTAAGTTTAGATTATCAGGACCAATAAAAGGGGTGTAGAAGGCACCTACTATAAGTGCTCACATATCCAAGGAAAAACGGGAAACCAGGTGTGTAAAAAGAGCCCGGGAAATGTCTTAAAATCATAAAAGTATTTACGTATACGAATGACGATCATTCGCATCTTTCAGAATTCTAGTTTTATCTATGCACAATGCAAAAAAAAGAAAAAGAAAAAATGAATCATATTATTTGGCAGTAATAGAAGAAACATATCTGAGAACATGAACCGAGGGCACTAGGTTAACAAAAACATCACTATAAAGATCAATTAGTTTTCCTCAGTAACCAATACACACTGAGAATTACGTATCCATGTTTTGTAGTGTTGGATAAAATAAGGAAGAAAGCCTTAAATAAACTTTGATAAAGTTCCACTCTATCTATCTATCCATCTATATATCTATATATATGCTTCTCTTGGGTTATATATATATATATATATATATATATATATATATATATATATATATATATATATATATATATATATATATGAAAGAGATAAAACGAAATATTAGATTGCCTTTCATTTTCTCGTACAATCGGATATCATTTGAAATCTTACCCATATATTTATGTGATGCGAGCGAGCGAGCGACAGACAGACTGACAGACAGACAGAGAGAGATGATGAGGATGATGATGATGACTGTTTGCTCATTTTAATAAATCTAATAATTAAAATTAATAATTTAATATTGATTACTTTATAATCAATTTTAAAAATCGAGCCATTTTTAATTCGATGAAAAGAAATCGACAATTATTGTTGACTGATTATTTTGAGAGAAACATTGTTTTTCTTTTTATTCTTACTTGTACTCAAGAAATATCTTTTGAGAAGTAAACGTATTTTTAAAAAAATTGTTCTTTATGAATAATATTGGTGGATTTTAACAATTTGAAAATCTTAAAAGAGATTTGGGTAAAAAAATTCCTTTTGATAAAAATTTTCCATATCAATTTTAATTCTAAATCTTTTCTTAAATTTTAAATTAATCTGACATTTTTTTAAAAATCCATTCAGACAATTCATTTCCAATTTGTAAAAATGAAATATTCTAATGTTTTTTTTACTCAATGCTGTCACAAGACTGAATTCGAAAATTTAACCTATTCGAAAAAAAAATTAAAATAAAAACAAAAAACTTAATAGTTGATTTATCATTTCATTATTATTACATTTTCAAATTATCATTTTATTTTGTCTTTTGATTTTTTTATTTGCTTTCATTGCAATTTAATTTCAGTTTAACTCTGCCTAGACAAGATGTCCGCAGAAGTGGCGCATCGAACGTCTTAATTCAATTTCTTTGTTTTTACATTTAAGTTAGTGTACGAATAATGAAATTAAAATTAGATTGATATCAAATCATTTTCTGTGTAAAGGAATTACGTCCTTACTAACTACAGCTTTATGTTTGGGCTCTAAAATGCTTTTACGAAGTTTTGATCAGCCAATTAAATAACAGGGTTTATAAAAATATCGTAAAGACGCAAAAGTAAATACCCTATGATAGATATAAAACGTGAAGTATTGATGATTGATATATGAAATGAAGTACGTATGTGAAGCCCCAATGATTAATATAAAAAAACTCTTTGATTAAAATAAAAAATGAAACTCTTATGACTAATATAAAAAGTAAATACCCTATGGTAGATATAAACAATGAAGTACATATTATCGATCTAAAAAGTGAAAACCCACTAATTAAGAAGCGCCTACCATTGATAAAAATTATAACTCTTATGCACTAATGATTGATTTAAGAAGTGAAGCATCATTCATTGATTAATGTAAAAAATGAAGCACCTATGATTACATAAAACGTGATGCTTTTATAATTAATATAAAATGTGATGCACTAATGATTAATTTAAGAAGTGAAGCATCATTGATTAATGTAAAAAATGAAGCACCTATGATTACATTAAAGGTGATTCTTTTATGATTAATATAAAATTCAAATGCCTATCATTAATATAAAAAGTGAAGAACTTATAATTAATATTAAAAGTGAATCAGTTATGATTAGTAAAAGAAGTGAAGTACCACTGACTAAGATAAATAGTGAAACACTTCTGATTAAAAGGAAATTAAAGCTCGTATGGTTAATACAAAAGTAAACCACATATGATTAATATAAGAAGTAAAGAATTATGATTACTACAAATGTGAATTACCTATGACAATACAAAAAATTGAAGCACCTACGATCAATAAAAAAGTGAAGTCCTTATGACTAATACAAAAAGTAAAGCCCATATAATTCATATACAGAGTAAAGCATGTACGAATAATATAAAAAAAAGAGAAGCACTTATTTATTTGGGTAACCATGTGATAACCTGAGATAAAGTCATGGCTGTTTTACTATAAGTAGAAATGACAATGACACGCCTTTTGTAAGAATGAATATAAGAAACTGATATTATCTATTTATGTATGATAGAGATTCAACAATTTATCAAACAATAGTGTAGGAAGCGTAACTTCAGTTGGTTAAGGCTGTAGAAATGACTGACCGCATCTCTTTAGAGGGGTAAGTGTCCCAAATGTGACATAAAACCATCTGATAGTGATGCTCTACTCCTAAAGCTTCGGGGAATATGGAGTACCCCTTCACTGCTATTACTCCAAAGTCTCCTCTTATACGGAATGGTAGTACCTTATAGGTTTCTATCTATGGGTCAATAGAACTTTTTGTGCATTTAACTCAGCACAAGCAAATGACAGATGTTAAAGTGAATCTTTAGCGTCAGATAGCAATACTTGAATCTATTTACCTGTGTGCCAACGAAACAATGATGATGAATATAACTATTAGTGTTGAAGGACAATACTTAGAACCATTTAACTGAGGGAAAATAAAACTGTTATTCTGAGCAATGCTTGAAATCACCCCATTGTCGGCAAACAAATGATTAATATTAAATAGAACTATTAGTGTTAGATAGTGATTCTTAAAACCATTTCTGTGCAAACAGTAGCAATACATGTGTGCAAACAAATTAGCTCTGACTCATTTAAAAAAGAATTACCAACAAACTATTCACATACAAATCTGTATATGTCTATATGAATAACGAAGAAAAAAGTATATATATATATATATATATATATATATATATATATATATATATATATATATATATATGTGCGTGTGTGTGTGTGTGTTTAACAAATCTCTCTCTGTATATATATATATATATATATATATATATATATATATATATGTGTGTGTGTGTGTGTGTGTGTGTGTGTGTGTGTTTAACAAATCTATCTATCTCTATATATATATTTGTTTAACCAAACTGAATATCTATATCTGTATAACCATCTTTATAACCACATGTATATATATATATATATATATATGTGTGTGTGTGTGTGTGTGTGTGTGTGTGTGTTTGTGTGTAAAACCATTCAACTGTGTGCATACCAATAACTAATGTTGAATTAAATTGTTAGTGTTATAGAGCAATATTGAGACAATTTAACTGCATCCAAACAAATGAGTTCTGGCTGGTTTAAAACTGTTAACTAAAAACTATTCTTTTCCAAATCCTATATTTTTGATTTGTGTATGAACAGAATTTGGTGTTAAATAGCCCACGAAGGTTGATATGCAATAAAACCTAATCAACCAAGCATTCAATTCTGAGTGAACTGTTTGAGTTTCTTTTGTAAATTTATCGTATGCAACACAATCCAGGGTTTGAGTTTGTTTTAACGATAGATCTTTGGAAGTATTCGAGATTTTAACTGATCCGTGGTTTACATTACTGACATTTCTCCAGTCTTCTCTCTCTACGTATATGTCTCTGTATATATATATATATATATATATATATATATATATATATATATATATATATATATATATACTGCCAGGCAAAAGTATTTAGCCACCCTAAAAAATATTTCTTATTCTAAAAGTGTTGTTTTTAATGAAACAATTAAGTACCGCAATATATTTATTTATTATACTAAATACAAGTCTTCCTCGGTAATTTTGACCTTAGTATAACCAGATATCTTTTGATAAATTGATTTGAAGGCATTTATGTTTAGTACTGAGCATGATTATAGGCTGAGGAGACATTTGGAAACGAGACAAATAAGACTAAAAGTATGGCTGGTAGGACAAAAGCAACAACAAGAGCGGAGGAAAATTTTATTAAAGGCACTATCTTGCTCGATAAAAGGCTCACTGCTCCAAACATCATTGACCAACTCAATCAATGTCGTGAAAAAATGTGTCAACATCTACAGAGAGATGAAGAATTATAAGCTGGCCAAATGTGGCAGAATTGTTGTCAAGAAGCCACGGTAGAGAAAAAAGTTAAAAGGCTCCAGAGGTTCAAGGCGCACAAAGATTGGACCATAGAGTAGGGGAATAATGTCCTTTGGACTGACGAATCAAAGTTCGAAATTTTTGCATCGAATATGAAGGTCGATGTGTGGCGAAGACTTGGAGAAACATCTGCAACTCATGTATCACAGCAACTGTAAAGCATGAATAATGCTCTGGTATGGTGGTGGGAGGGCTTTTGCCAATTGCAAAATTGGGAATTTTGCACCAGGTGAAGAGCAAATTGAATCAAACCGGCAATCACAGAATACTGCAGCATGACGGCATCTCAACGGCAAAGCGGCTTCTTGATCAAAGATTTGTATTCTTTCAAGATAATGAATCAAAGCATACCAGTAAATTCTCCCAGAAGTACATAAAAAGCAAAAAGGAACAGAGTGAACGTCCTTTCACTGATATCTCAGCCGGTGTAATCAGATGTCTTAAATCCCATTGTACTGTTGAAGGATTGACTTGACCGAAAGTCAGTACTAAACAATCCACAAGTTCAGTTCACACAATGCAACTCTTGCAAGAAAGCTAAGCAGAACTATTTTCCCTTTACTTCCAGCAACGAAAGAGATTTATTTTAATAAACAAAAGTTTGAGAAGTTTTGGTGGATATTTTTTGTTTTTGGTTTAATATATATTTAATGTAGTCAAGGAGCTCTTGTATTTGATATATTAGATAAACAATCGTAATATTAACCTTTTTCATAAAAAAACATTTGGATAAGAAATAAAGATTTTGGGGGATTTTCAGATACTTTTGAAGGCTACTATATATATATATATATATATATATATATATATATATATATATATATCATCATCATCATCATCATCATCTCACGCTGGTAGCACGGATATCCCTGACCCTCTCTCGCCATTCCCCCCTATCGTTCATCGCCCAAGGCAGGTTTTCAGGACAGCATCCCGTATCCTCACATAGCTGCTGAATGTATGTTCGTGCTGGTCGTCCTGCTTTTGCACGGCCATGTGTGGGGGTCCATAAGAGTTCATCTCTTATGAGTTCGTCCCTGCTTCTCCAGCAGTGTCCTGCATGTCTGGTTCGTCTAACTTGAATAGTTTTCGTGATAGGGGGCAGGTGGCCGTACAGTTGGTGTCTTGTGGGGTGTTGCCGAGTGAAACCAGACAAAAAACCTATCCAATATACACACATGGAAAAAATAGGTAGCTAAATAAATAGTATCGAAATTAATATAAGCATTAATATTTCCCTTAAAAGTTAATTATCGAACTTAACAAGAAAATAAAATAAATAAAATGAAATACATAAAAATGTTAAATTACCGTAATTATAACTGACGGAAGAATTTTGAAAATAAAATAAATAGGTCAGTAAAAAAACGGAAATTCAATCAAACAAGGAGGTAACTCTTTAACTTCCCCCCCCCGGTGTCTATTCTTTTTTATTTATCCATTAGATCTGAAGAAGTCCTGTTATATTTTTCTTCGTGTTTTTGGTTCACACCAGAAACGAAAAACAGGATGGAAATAAATTTATAATCCTAAAATAACCGGTCTTTGTTTTTTCTTTAAAGATATATATATATATATATATATATATATATAAGCCAAAAGAAAACGTTCACTTCTTTCATGTCATTATAAATTTATTTCTGGTTGTTTAAACCATCATCAGATGTGTTATCAAAATTATTTTTGTGTGCTCTTATATTGCTTTCGGCGAGGATAGGATCTGAAAAAAAAACTCCTATTTTTAATTAAAATAATTATCTAATCAAAATAACTTTTTAATATATTTCGTTATATTTTAATAAAGAAAAAAGCCAGATTGAACTCGTAATGGAACTGATAATAATTTAAATATGGATAACAAAATAAGTAAAGGAATTAATAAAGATTGACATAGAAATATTATCTGGTTTAACTCTCCTTTTTTGCAAAGTCTCTAATATCAATATAGGCAAATATTTTCTAGGTTTAATAAGCAAATATTTTAAAAATGATAACCCCCTTAGAAAAATATTTAATAAGAATAATACAACAAATTATTATTCTTGTATTAACAATATATCTAAAATAATTGTGATGGGTATATTATTAATCTAAAAAATGAAAAAAAACACAAACTAAATGATTGAAAATCCCGACAAGAAATTAATAGATAAACTGGACTGGAATAACAATGGAAGCTTGAAACATTCTTGTACTTGTTAAATAAAAAATTCATGCCCACAAGGAAAAAATGTAACCTTGATAATATTGTATATCAAGACTATATTTCAGCTAAAGGGAATGATAATGATGATATGGCATACATCGGTATGAGAAGCTTAAACTATAAATTTAGATATTACAACCACCTGCAATCATTTACAATTCCAACATTAAGAAATCAAACTGTCCTATATAGGTATTACTGTGATCTAATAGAACTAGGACTAAAACTTGTTATAAATTGGAAAATAATTAAAAGAACCTCCTCGACAAACAGTTTACATGGTACGCGTAATTTATGCTTAGAAGAGAAAATATATACATTAAAATATTTATGTTGAAATTTGTTAACACTAGACAAGAAATGATTTCGTCATATAGACATAAAACAAAATTCTTAGTATAATTTAACTTATATTATTAACATTAAATATATTTAAGTAAAAAGTAAGTAAAGTTAGCGACCATAGTCGAGGGTGACCCGAAGGCTCCCTTTTCGATAGATACTACACCAAGGTGTAGGGGAGGGCGCTACTCCATTCCCAGGATTGCTCCACTTTACCCTTGAACCGTACCTTATAATGCTGAGTGTTAAGCAAGGTGGTATCAAGTACCATTTTTAAATGGCCATTGGCGAACACTCTAACCGCTGGGCCATATTGCCAGTAATTAAGTTAATTGTATATTTTTAACTTTATATATTGATATATTAATCGATAAGTTTTAAAAAAATAAACTAATTAATTAATTAATTTAATATTTCTCTAATCAAGAATATAATTAAACGTAATAGGTGAAGTATAAATACACGTTTTTATATTAAGATAATTAAATAAAAAATAATAATGAATAAAAAATAAAATTAATAGAAATATGACGAGTAGGAATAATCCTAATACTACATCGTTTCTTTATTACATTTTAATTAGTAAGATTGACTTTAACATCCGATATATTAATTTCTTCTTGATAATAAACAATATGAATCTATACGATTATCTTAATAGTTAGATTTAATTTTTGTAAAGTTAGATCAGCATTTGGTTATTTTTTTCCTGATAATACGAATTATATTATTCAATATTGATAAAACATTAGAGTTTCAATAAAAGCAACAAGCAAAATCTGTAGATTCAAATAAGTCACGTACCACTATTTACTTTTTCCGGAAGTAGTTTTTTTTTTAAATTTTCAGTAGTATTTAAATTAGGAGTAACAGTTTTTTTATACGATTGTAAAAACATTGTATGAATGAATAAAGACAATAGATATAATATACATTATTTTTCTTCATCAAAAAAATACGATGATATATATTCAAATTTATTTTCATTAAAGAATTATTTTAATTTTAAAAAATAAAAATAAATTTTTCCCATTCTCACCGGAAGCAATATAAGAACACACAAATAAAAATGTTGATTACACATCTGATGATGGTTTTAACAACCAGAAATAAATTTATAATGACAGGAAGGAAGTGAATGTTGTCTTTTTGCTTTTATATAATTTTTTTAACTCTGCACGTTGAGTTTGGATGTATCCTAAATTACAAATTAATTATACATCAATAGTTGTTGACATTGAACACTGAAAGTGGATTCTCCTACCCCTTGGATTTCCTCTTCTGTTAAATTATATTAAAATTTTTGTCTTATGTTTGTATGCCGAAATCATTTCTTTTCTAGTATTAAGCAAATCTATATATATATATATATATATATATATATATATATATATATATATATATATATATATATATATATATATATATTGTCCATTTCTGTTTAACATCCGTACTGATTGCGTGACATCATGATGATGATGATGGTGAGATATATATATATATATATATATATATATATATATATATATATATATATATGTATATATATATTGTTTATTCATTCATTTAAATCCATATGATTTTGTAAACATATACATCAGTGAATTCATAAATATGTTTATGCATGTATATATCTATATAAATTATTGATATATATATATATATATATATATATATATATATATATATATATACGTGTGTGGGTGTTTGTACACATATATGAATTATTGGATGTGTAGTTAGGAGGCAGTCGTTCATTTAATCCTGTTTCATGATATAGTGAAGGGGTTGCTTGCATGTGTTGTTTTTTAAAATGAATATTGAAAGGCTTTTTGTAAAAGCTTTTTTTAGTTTTTATAACAAAAAAAAATGCCAATACTCATTTAAAAAAAAACCAACAATCTTTACACTCACAAGGAACCCCAGATGATGGCTTATAAAGGATAGGAAATCGCTCGGAATAATTTTGAGAAATTTATCCACCAATTCCATCCTGAAACTAAGAAAACTTGAAAGGAACTTAATTAAATAATACAGATAAAATGTGTCAACTATTTAATGAAACATGCTTAAAATAATGTATATATATATATATATATATATATATATATATATATATATATATATATATTATGACTTATTAACAAAAATTCATGAACACACACACACACACACACACACACACACATATATATATATATATATATATATATATATATATATATATATATATATATATATATATATATATATACAATGAATCCAAATTACTTTTTCTTGTCTTATACTCAGTATCCAAGGATGGTGCCATTAGTAAAATACAAAAACCAATTAAAAATATACGTTGCTCCCACCCCTTCAAAAACAAAATAGTAATAAGAATTCCCCTTAAATGTCCGATGATAAAATGATTTTTATGAAACTGACAGTAAAGTAAGGTCCGTCTTAATTTATATAGAATCAATAGCTATGATCCGTTTTTGAGAATAATTTTTTAAAATCTGGATTCAATAATTAATTCACTTTCTCCTTCACTCTCTCTCTTTCTTTTCCCCCCTGTCTCTCTCTCTCTCTCTCTCTCTCTCTCGCTTTCTCTCTTTTCTACATTCCTCTCTTTCTCACTACGTGCTGCTTGGATGTGCGTTTGTCTATGTGTGTGGGGTATATAGTATCAATTTATTTTGTTTGTCTGCAGCTGAAATATTTTAACGTTCGTCAATTTCTCGTATTTCTACGTTCCTCTTTCTTTCTTTTTCTTTTATATCCAAACATATTTATCGGCATTTTTGATTGCGAATCCAAACGAGGCATTGATTTTGCGTTTGAAATTGCTCAGCTGCCGCTTAGTCTTTCCAGCCTCGAGTTTATGATTTATTGGTTGGACTCTGTTTGTTTATATCAAGGTCTTTCTAAAATAACCAACAGACAAAAAGATAAGGAAAATCGAACGTACAAAAATAGTACTTAATATAGATAATAAATTGCAGTTCTTTAAAAAAATACCAGACAAAAACAAACTTTTATTACCATTCTCACATAAACACTTCAGCAAAGATATATCGATATTTACGATATTTACATTACCGCACCCCCATATATATATATATATATATATATATATATATATATATATATATATATATATATATATATATATATATTGGCAGATTTATATGTATTTGCATATATACTATTCGTATGTCAGCTTATTTCTTTACACTCTTCTTCTCTTTTTCTTTCTTTATCTTTCTCTACCTGCCGATATCTTAGTGTATCTCCCTCACTTTGTATTGTGTACTCTGTTATTCGCTTTGTTTCTTTCTTTGACTCATTCTGTTTCCCTCTATCACCTCTTCCTCTCTCCACTTTTCTCGTATATATATATATATATATATATATATATATATATATATATATATATATATATATATAGTTTACTCCGATTAAAATGGGATCTTGTGTCACATTCTACTTGTTGGGGAAGGGTTTATTGCTTTTCGTTCTCCTAGATTGGTTTTCTAACTAAAGCTAAAGAACCCAGTCAGCCCAATATTTACCCACAACTAGAGAGAGAACATATCTGTTCATGCATTTCTCAGAAGCGTTAGGGTTCAGTTTCGTTCATTATATATATATATATATATATATATATATATATATATATATATATATACATATATATATATATATATATATATATATATTTATATATATATATATATATTTAAAATAGGAAGCTCCACGAATAGATTTGTATTTTTTGAAAAAAATTGTTGTTCAATCCAAAATAAACCTTGGTCTTCTCAGTCCGCGGAAGAGATAAAACCGATAACTGTGATTTGTCCTCTTGAAGATGAAAATTTAAGAATTTTAACATCAGAGCTGGTCTCATCACGTCTGTCTAAACAGAGGTGAAGGGACCAGCTTCAATGTTAAAATTTTATCTCTTTCAACATTTTTTTCAAAAAATACAAATCTCTTCGTGGACCTTCCTATTTTAAATATAACCTTATTCTTTCTTTGGACCTACAACAACCATCTTCAAATATATATTTGATCGAACATTGTCTACTGACTATGTGATGAGGGGAAAAACATTGTTTAAATTAATTAATCAAAGAGGTGACATCCCGACATTAAATGGTGGTTCTCTAAAATAAGTAGACAAGGTCGCCTACCTCTGAAGTAGCGTCTCATCTACGAAAAATGACATCAATACACGACTAGCAAAGGTATGGAGAGCTATGGATTGTTTATTGGTCATATGGAAGTCAGAGCTAGCTGATAAATTAAAACGCAATTTTTCCTATCAAATTCCGTGTCCCTACTATAATATAGATGCACCACATGTACGCTGATTAAGCGTATAAAGAAAAAAGCTTGACAGCAATTGCACGAAATGCTATGAGTTCTATAGAAGAAATCCTAGAAGGAACTTCTCACAAAACAGCAGCTGTACGGCCACCTACCTCCAGTTAAAAAGATCATCAAAATTAGACGAACAAGACATTCGGCGAACTACTTTAGAAGTATGGACGAAGTCATAAGCAACATTCTTCAATGGACCTTTTCACATGGACGAACGACTGTTGGACGACCAGCTAGAACGTATGTACACCAGCTCTGTACAGACACAGGGTGTCGTCTAGAAGAGTTACGGAAGCAATGGACTATAGAGATGAATGGGGAGAGAATTTGGAAAATCCGTATTAGCGGAACGACATGGGAATGATGATGAAGTTTATGTTAAAATAAAAGTCTACAATGTTTCAGAAAATTCAGGCTTTTTCTTACCTAACGACTTGACCAATTCTCGTTCAAATGATTTCAAATTTTAAGAGCATTTGTAGAAAAAGAAATTTCTAAGTTAAATGTTTTATGTTTTTCTTTTCTTTTCTGGTTTAGATATACTATTTACTGGCCGTTTAAAAGCCGTTTAAACGTAGGTTTGTGTATTTTTCGGTACATGTTAAAACTTGAGATTGTTAGAAAGACAATTAGTCAAGTAATTAGATTACAGAATGTTATCAATTGTCCTGAAACACTCAGTAAATCTCAAATGATATAATTTTTTAAAACACCCTGTATTTGGATAAAACTACTTTATTTTCTATAAAGATTATCGATGTACGTACTTATGTACAAAGTGCTGTTCTAAAGTTCGATAAATATGTCCGTGTAAGGAAATGTCTTACCCTAATAACAAGTTTTCATGGTCGCTTTTCAATTCTCTACAGTGACATACAAAGGCTACTTTTCAGAGAAAAGGGAGTTGCAAAGCTCTACGTATTCCAATTCATAAATTTGTATAAGACTAACAGGTATATTTGCCTATATATAATTTACATTCGATGCTGACAAAATAATTGGATTACTTAACATTTCTTCTTCTCGTATAAAGAAAATGGGCACTTTGCTTCGGCAGGTTTTGTACCAGAAGGATATAGAAAATAAACAAAGT
>OY757927.1:53774646-53822146 GCA_963585895.1 Sepioteuthis lessoniana | reverse complement strand
ATATGTCGGCATTTACCATGCGAAAGATGACTTGACTAATTTTCAAGAAAATCCTCTCGCTAATATGTTAACTCTGTTGTCGACGACACATTCTCTGATGGACAACAAGAATCTGAATAGAGAAAGTCAGATCAACGCCGCCATACTAACTCCTTTAATATATTTATAGCTTATTAAGTAGAGGGCAGTTGAGCTGCTCAAGCGGACCGCGATTAATATGATCTGATATATTTTAGAATCAAAACTATTTTCTCCGTTTTTCTTGATTAGCATTCGTGGGATGGGGGTTCTTATCAATTTATAAAATGGCTCTGCCTCTATACAATGAAATAAAAATAAGGTAAGATTTTTCATCTATAGCATTCAAATGTTACAGTAGTGCCCTAACGGTATTGGGCACCATCTCTATGTGGCTTAGAACATGTTGGCTATTCTAAATACTTATGATATCTTTTTTGGAATTTTATTAAGAATTGCTTATATTTTTTAATTATATATATATATATATATATATATTAGAAAGCCTTTTTGCTTATTTCTACGTTTTCATCATCATCAAGTTGTATTGACGGCACAAATTTCCTAGTGTCTTTCTCTCTTTACCTCTCTCTCTCTTTACCCCCCTCTCTCTCTCTGTTTCTATCTCTATCTGTCTCTCCATCCGTCCCTATTAACAATTGCTCTGAACAGGTCTCCCTGTGTCTTCACTGAGTTGATGTAAATACGTTTTTGCTGGTTGGCCATAATTGGGGGTCCATAGAAGAACATTACTTTTGACTTCCTCCTTGCTTCTCCAGCAGTGCCACGCATGTCTGGTTTGTCTTACTTTCTTCTACGTTTTTTTGCAAAAGTGAAAATAAGAAATATTTTTCAGCAATAACTGCAAATGATTACGTTGATAACAATTATATCATAAAAACAGCGTTTTCAAAAAGCACAGCCGAAATTCTAGGAATTGATATTTATTGGACCTCATTACCAGATGTGATAGAAGGTATCAAGAGAGAATGTGTAGATATTTTGAATTTTAGAATTTCAACAGAGACGTGTTTTCAGCCGAGCAACAAAATATTATAAACTGGAGATGCTTTGACATCTCCACAGCTAACTATATTCCGAGATTTTCCTTCGATATTACTGTGTAAGCTCAAAAAGAAAACGAAGCCAGAATCAATATTTTCCTTAAGAAAAAAGTTTTCCCCATACTCATCGGTCTTAGCTCCTTGGAACTATTAGACATTTCCTCGCCTGGGAATCGGACAATTTCCAGTCGCGTAATATCTAAAGTACTAAAATACAGCCTTGAACTTACCAAGTTCGAACACTCGTCTCGGTTCTGTTTTGAACTAATACCCTTGGTAAAAGCGTATACCCCCTAATCCCCAAACGATGAGATAAATAGTTCTATTTCTGGTCTTCTACGGGGGCGTTTTTGGTATTAAATAACCTGCAAGACTGATATATCATTGAACTAAAGAAACCAAAGAAAGAAATATATATAAAGTTATGGTCTAATGATCGCATAGGCAAGAAACTGAGAGTCACCTGACACTTGATGACGCGAAGGGCATAAAAAGAAATAGGATGATGTAGCTTCCCATCATATCAAAAGAAGAATTTCTTTGGTGCTTCAACCTATGCAAATCTCCTAGGAATGAATTTCTTCTTCGTTCAACCCTTTATTACAATAGTTTCATTGGTGTTTCGACCAGTGTAAATCTCAATGGAATAATCGTCTTAAATACCGCACGAACTAAGAAAAATAACTTTTCAATCTTTGTCAAATTTTGACTTTGTAAAAACATCTTCAGTGCTGATACTTTTCAACATATCCTTGTATAATTTAACCTTAAACCTATGGTTTTGGACAGTGCGGTTTTGAACAGTGTAGATTTGAAGAGTGCGGTTACAATTTTTGAATAAATTAGTTGCACTAAACAAGGGGTTGTTATTTTTTTATAGTCCGTATTTTTATCATTTTGTTATAGGTTTGCGAAAAGAAATCTCATGACAAATAAAAAATGTAGCTATTCTCCAGAAAAACAGCCAAGGCATATTTTGAATATCGCAATTCTTCTATGCTTGATAATCAGTTTCCATGGTCAGAGATCCATGGCGCTGGCCCAGGCTGCACGTCCGAATTGCAGTTGATGGAGTAGCATCCAGGTAAATCCCTCGCGCCTGACTTCTATCAATCGAAGTGTCATGGGAACTGACCAAATATGTTCCCTACCCATACGCGTACTCATGACACTCTCCATAACACACACGACCAAATGCCACCTTCTGCCTTCGGGGAGAAGCGGATAAATACCTACTTACCACTATTCCTTTTACTGCTGACGCCATTGATATAATACCATTATATCACAGTTATTTATACAAGGTATTTCAAGAAGAAGGCATCTTAGTGCACAAAAGTTATACGTCAATGTTATTCAGGTGACCATGCTGTAATTCAAACATAATAGGATTTAGAATTTGCAATGATGGCGTAATATGCTAACTCCGTTCGAGTGTCCGTTCCATTATGTTCAGTTAAAATGTCCATTATTCAAGGCATATTTACAAACAAAGCCGTTCCACAGAACATTTACAAATATTATTTTTTGATTGATGTATTGATTTTAACAGCATTTTAATCTGATTTTAGGGAATGACGTACATTATACATTTATATCTACATTGTTGTATTCTGTTTTTTAAGAATAATTTACGACTAGTTATATGAAATCAAGTATCTCTATATAATACAACTAATTTGCCCATACTTATATGGTTTCAAGTATGCCTATCGAATAATAATAGCTGCGTGAGTTTAAGAAATATTTTCTGTTTAATTATACACATGTGTTTGCACTCAGTTGCATAGTTTCATGGAACTAATAATAATTATCCACAGTAAACCATAGCTTTAATTATTCTGAATACAAATAATTTGCATTTATATGTCATCAAGTATTCCTTTCGAATACAAATAATTGTTAAACAAGTTTGACTCATTGATTGGGCATTAACGGGGACCACTACTAAGAATCAGAATAATGGCAAGGGAACAATATGCAGCTTAGATCTCCTGAACTGAAATTTCACCATCGAATGCAGTTTAATGCAATACCCAGGAAACTCATCGGCGGGGCGGGGGTCAAAGTAATTTGCCAAAAACGATAACTCTTGGCTATATTCTAAGTCTAAAGACAATTTCGGTCGTCTCATCAACCGAAAAAGACATCGACACACGACTGACGAAGGCATGGCCGGCTATCGATAGGCTCTCGATCATATGGAAATCAGACCTAACCGATAAAATGAAACGCAGTTTCTTCCAGGCAGCGGTCGTGTCGATACTGCTATATGGATGCACAACATGGACGCTAACTAAACGGCTGGAGAAAAAAACTAGACGGAAATTACACAAGAATGTTGAGAGCAATATTGAACAAGTCCTGGCGACAACACCCCACGAGACACTAACTATACGGACACTTGGCCCCCCATCACGAAAACTATACAAGTTAGACGAACCAAACACGCGGGACACTGCTGGAGAAGCAATGACGAGCTCATAAGCGATGTACTCCTATGGACCCCCACATATGGATGTGCAAAAGCAGGACGACCAGCACGAACTTACATACAGCAACTATGTGAGGACACAGGATGTAATCCTGAAGACCTGCCGGAGGCGATGAATGATAGGGAGAAGTGGCGAGAGAGGGTCAGTGATATCCGACATGATGATGATGATATATATATATATATATATATATATATATATATATGTGTGTGTGTGTGTGTGTGTGTGTGTGTGTAAAGAAAAATTGAAAAACAAAGTAATCCAAAGTGAAGAATTTAATATGACAGAAAGTCGACGTTATAACGTTGTGTATTTATTTATCATCATCATCAGGACTTAGAAAAATATTTTATCGAGAGTTGTTAGATCACAGAGGGATGTTTAATTCCACACTTTGGATTACTTTGTATTTCACACACACACACACACACACACACACACACACACACACACACACACACACATATATATATATATATATATATATATATATATATATTAAAAATACTGGCTTTGGCATTAGATAATGCTAAAGTCAGTCTTGTTTTTACTAGCAATTACTTGATTTCATGCAACTAATAATAATGATCCTTTTTAATCAATTTTAACTTCAAATAAAAATTCCACATAAACATAATCTGCACACAGTTATAGGGTTTCATACATCCTTGAAATTTTGAAAAAGATCTATTTTACCTATAGATGAGGCGCTAACAGGTGCGATATCTCTCCGTGTTAGAGGGGGATTGGAGTAATGGCAAGAAAGGTGTACTCTTCCCCACAGATCTCCCAAATTAGAACCTCAGCCACTTTTGCTGTTTCATATCCTTTTTGGAGGGGATCTCTTACCCCTGTCTAAGGGGTTAAGAAAGCATATTCTAAGCGATGTTCTTTCAGGTTGTTTTGATTTGCGTGGTCTGTTATCCTATTTACCAACCCCTCCGCTCGGGCAGGATATAACACAAGGTCAATTTTTTTTTAAGCGGAGTTTGACAGGTTTGAATTCAGAGTTTTCCTTCTCCTAGACCAGTTGCCTCACCAAGGCCGAAGAATTCAGTCTGTCCTACTATTTATCCATAGCTGGAGGGAGAATAATTGGATTCATACCTTTCCCAAGGGTACTAGTGCTATGTGAAATGCAATCAGTCTCGTCCAGTATTTGAACTCGTGTCGCCGTGTTCATTTCCTACGACGATAACAATTACACCACGGGCACCTCCAGGTGCGTGGTCTGTTATTCTATTCTTGTCGGAATAATCATTAGCTGCAAAAATTTATAGTTGACTTAGATATCCAGTATTTTTAAAACAAATAGATATTTCGAAAATGGCAAGATGTTTTCATGAGAATGCGAAGGAATTTAGTTGATATCCATCATTGCCTCGAGGCAAGCTTCTGTAACATTACGTTGTATCCGTTTATTTATTATCATTTTTTTAACGTCTAGGCACCTTTCCAAGTTGTTGCACATAATGGGGAACTATTAAATGATATGAATTCAGTTTTTGAGCTGACAATAACAGCACTCTGTCTATCAGAATAAACACAAAAGGAAGTTATTGTTACGTTCATCTGAACTACCTGTTAATGTCGCTTCTTTTAAGATAGCTCACCTTTTCTGAACTTTTCCAACAATCTTTTTTTTTTAAATTTCATTTAAAGAATCTTCATCGAAAGCACCATCATTATTCCACATAGCTCCAGCAGCGTTATCGTCTTTACTAATCTCAGGGAGTTTTACATTGATCTTTGTTGCACAGTAGACATGTCCTTCTTTGCGAAGGATCAAGTTAGTAACTAATTTGTTTGAATAAAAATGAGGTGATACAAGTTACTTTTTAAAACAGCGTAAAATATTACACTGGTTGAAACTTTTATTTGGCATGAAGTGTGAATTATTCAGTGAATTAAACCGTTTTACTCAGAGATAAAATGTCTATGTCTATCTGAGGTCGCCTCAATGTGATTGACATGCAGTAACCTCTGAGGCCAGTTGTGAGCAAGGCTTTAAATGGAGGATTTTAAAGTCATGAGACTACGGGTTATAGAAGTTGGAAGTTAGATTTTAATTTTGAATTAAATAGCACGAAGCTGCTGTGACATAAAGGTACTGAGATCAATATTTTGCATCAATGATGAAATATCTGGTTTCCAGTTTCATATGACCGGTGATATAGATAAATAAAATAATGAGACAACATACGTTATGTAATTATTCTTCCCAGTGAAAGATCCCCCCACCTGTCTGAAGGAGATGAAGCAGCGGCGAGGATTAAAGATAATTCGAAGAACATGAGCAGACGGCTTGTCGATTATACAGCAACAGTACAAATAAATACTATCGCATATAGATAGCACTAAAGTATTTTAGAAAAGCGATAATTACACCGACTCTATCATTAACAGGTTTTCCCAATATATCTCTCTGGAAATGAAAGAAAACTCTATTGAATATTAGATTAAGCTGTTTTGTTTGTTAAAGATGATATATTCAGTTATATTTTAACCAAAAATCAACCCTATTCATAATCTTGCTTTCCGGTGGATCTTACAATGCGTTGAGTGTACATTATGCAGAAGGGTAAGATTCTGTAAAAAAGTGCCCTGGGTGTCATTCTAAATTGCATCTGATGCTGGGTCTACAGTTCTAGAAATCCAGGATGTGTGGATTAACTCTTGACTACCATTACGCAGTTTCACACTTATCAAATGTGGAAGTACCTATTAGGTTCATAGGAACCTAATTGGTCAAATATACCTGTTTAAAAATTATTTGCATTCGATTAGATTCATACTATATAAATGTGAATTATTTGTGTTAAGAATTGTTACTTGAAGCTATAGGGCACCTCTGGTGGTGTAACGGTTAGCAAGCTAGACTAGCAAACCTACACGAGTGAGTTCGAGTCTCATTGGGTGCCCCATTCATTCGGCCTTGTGCCACATCGAAGCAAAGAGCTTTGTAAATTACTACTTGAAGCTATAGGGCACCTCTGGTGGTGTAACGGTTAGCAAGCTAGACTAGCAAACCTACACGAGTGAGTTCGAGTCTCATTGGGTGCCCCATTCATTCGGCCTTGTGCCACATCGAAGCAAAGAGCTTTGTAAATTACTACTTGAAGCTATAGGGCACCTCTGGTGGTGTAACGGTTAGCAAGCTAGACTAGCAAACCTACACGAGTGAGTTCAAGTCTCATTGGGTGCCCCATTCATTCGGCCTTGTGCCTCATCGAAGCATAGAGCTTTGTAAATTACTACTACTTGAAGCTATAATCGCTTACTCAGAATTATTCTTAGTTAACTGATATATTCTTCTTCAAACAAATATTATTAAATAGTAATTATTAATAGAAACCAGATAATTATCACTATTAGATAGGAATACTTGAAACGATACAACTATGTACAAATGTTTTGAATAAGTTAGGAATGCTTGATATCATATGTCAATGTGTTCAAAGCACAATCATAACGTAAAAGCACAAAAATGAAAATATAAATGTAAAGTGAAGCAATTCTCTAAACTCTAGGCATAAAATAACCCTAGACGATTTCATATGCCATTAAAGTCAATCAATTTATCAATCAGTTATTCATGGGCTAATATCACTATAGTATTTATATGGAACTATCAAATCACTTCCAGACATTTCATATTATGTTTGCCGGTCGAATGCGAGTGATTTAAGTTCAGTCAACTGATTTCAGTTGTTACTATCGAATCATCATCATCATGTCGTGCTGGTAGCACGGATATCCCTGACCCTCTCTCGCCACTTTTTCCTATCGTTCATCGCCTCAGGCAGGTCTTCTGGACAACATCCTGATATCCTCACATAGCTGCTGAATGTATGTTCGTGCTGGTCGTCCTGCTTTTGCACGGCCATGTGTGGGGGTCCATAAGACTACATCAGTTATGAGTTCGTCCCTGCTTCTCCAACAGTGTCCTGCATATCTGGTTCGTCTAACTTGAATAGTTTTCGTGATAGAAGGCAGGTGGCCGTACAGTTGGTGTCTTGTGGGGTGTTGCCGCCAGGACTTGTTCAAGATTGCTTGCAGCATTCTTGTGTAATTGCCGTCTAGCTTCTTCTCCAGCCGTTTTGTTAGAGTCCATGTAGTGCCTCCATATAGTAGTATCGATGCGACCGCTGCCTACTAACATCTTATGCACAATTATGCGTATATGCACCTTATCTCTCTGAACGACCTGGATGCGACACATTTTAATTTTTTAGCAAAGTTTAACAGGTTTAAATTCAAAGTTTCCTTGTCCTAGACAGGTTGCCATACCAAGAAAAAAGAAATCACTACGCCCGACACTTTACTCAGAGCTTGAGGAGAAATAGATCTATGCATTTCCCAATGGTTTAAGCGCTAGATGAAATGTAGACCGTCTTATCCAGCATTTGAACTCGGGTCACCGTATCCATCACCAACGAGGGTAACCATTAAATCAGAGGCGGCTCCATCTGCACAATTATATGGTTTTCAGAGGACTATTTCCATTTCATATGGTTTCAAACGACTATTTCTTTTTTATATGGTTTCAAAGGACTATTGCTATTTTATATGGTTTCAAATGACTATTTCTATTTCATGTATTTTCAAAGGACTATTTTTATTACATGTGGTTTCAAATGACTATTTTTATTACATATGGTTTCAAAAGACTATCTCGATTTCATATTGTTTCAAAGGACTATTTCTATTTCATATAATTAAGAAAGACGATTTCTACTTCATATGGTTTTAAAGGCATATTTCCGTTTCATATGGTTTTCAAATGACTATTTCCTTTTTATATGATTTCAAAGGACTATTTCAATTCCATAATGCTCATTTATTAGCAAACAGTTATGTGGTTTCACGAAACTAATAATAATTATAATCCCTAGTAAACTATTATAATTTCAAATAATTATTTCAAATACATATAATTTACACTCACATATGTCTATCAAGTATCCTTATCTCATACAAGATTTTTTTCACGCAGATTTATTTCATCCATAAATGAGTAACTAACATTTAGTACTACTCCTAGTCGGAATGGACCGACTATTAATACCAGGAAAGCTGTACTTCACACTCACCAGGGATCCAGAACTGGAACTTCACCATCAGATGCAGTCCAGTGTCATACTTAGAACTCCTCTTTTTAGACTAGAGGAAAAGTTTTATCCTCTCCAAAGGATACATTCAGCCTATTTTCAGTTCCGATAACAGGTTTGACCCATATCTGGTATTTCACTGGCGTATATTGACCAGCATTTCGCCCAACATTCATGGACTCAAACTACCGTGTGCCAGACGGGTCAATATAACTAAAATGCGCCTACAATTACTGGAGTCTCCTTTTTTCGTGTCTGCCGGTAGCAGCTAACAATGAAACGTCCATTTTTATCGTTATTATTATTATTATTAATAATAATAATAATAATAATAATAATAATAATAATAATAATGTCACACGTGTAGTTCGGTTTTAAACTATTGTGGATATATTTGTTAACTTACTGAAGCATGTTGAGCCGTAAATTAGGAGCAAACACTATTGGAAATGTCTTTCTATAGAAATAGAAACGTAAGTAATTTTTTTCTCTCTCGTCGATATTGTGATAGAATGAAGGAAGATATATAAGAATAGAATGGCAATGAAAACGTTCAGTCATTAAAAAAAAAAAGTTGAAGAAAATACAAAGTAGAATGGAAAACATTTTGAAAATGAAAAATAAAAGTTAAAATAAGAATTAAAAGAGATATTGAGAGAAAATGCAAAGAAAAAATAATAAAATATGCAAAATAAAAAAAAGAAAGAGTTGAGAAGATAATTAGAAAGTTGAAAGAAAGAAAGAGAGAAAGAAAGAAAAGTATAAAAATATAATAAAAAGACGAAGACTAGATTAAAAAGTTCAAAATATCTAACGAAATAAGAGAATAAGGAATAGGAAAAAAATGGAAAAAAAGATAAGGATTGAAAAATTAGACTTAGTATCTAAAAGAAAGAAAAAAATAGAAAAAGGAAAGAACGTGAGGAAGAATGAATCAAAATTAAGATAATCTAATGAAAGAAGTAAAAAAGGAATGAAAAATAAAAATTAAAAAAAGAGGATGAATGAGAAATTAAACATAGAATGTTAAAGAATAAGCCAAGAAAAAAAAGAAGAAAACGAGAAAGAAGGAAATAAACATTACAAAAACAAATGAAAGAAGGGAAAAAGAGAGAAAAATTCGAAAATGATCAAAAAGAGAAGGATAAAGAAAATCTGTTGTAAAAGGAAGAGAAAAGAAAAGATAGAAAAAAGAGGAAAGTGAAGAGTGTGAATTATAAATGAGAAAAAATAAAGAAAGAAAAGCACGAATGAAAAATATTTAAAACTGAAAGAAGAAGAAGAGAAAAGAAAAGATAGAAAAAAGAGGAAAGTGAAGAGTGTGAATTATAAATGAGAAAAAATAAAGAAAGAAAAGCACGAATGAAAAATATTTAAAACTGAAAGAAGAAGAAGAAGAAGAAGAAGAAGAAGAAGAAGAAGAAGAAGAAGAAGAAGAAGAAGAAGAAGAAGTGGAGAGAGCAAGAATGAAAACAAAATCAGAGAGGGGACGGAAAGGAATAATATGAAGAAAATACGAGAAAATTCGAATAAAAGACCGACTAGAAAGAGAATATGAAAGAGGAAATAGAAAGACAATGAAAAAAATCAGGAGGAGAAAGAGAAGGAGAAGGAGAAGGAGATGAATGGAGAAATAGAGATAGGAAGTTGGTGGAACGGTGGCGGGGATAATAAAGAGAGAATGTTAATGAGATAAATTCGCAATAAGTGGTGCTGAGGAAGAGAGAAAAGATACAAAAAAGTGAAAACAAATAAAATAAGGGAAAAAGAAGAAAAAATTACTTTAGAAGAAACGAGCTTTTAGAGTAAAGAAATATCTATTGATATGACCTTGCAGACTAGAAGAAAGAGAGCGAGCGAGCGAGCGAGAGAGAGAGAGAGAGAGAGAGAGAGAGAGAGAGAGAGAGAGAGAGAGAGAGAAACTCAGAAGAATTTCGATTAAATTGAGAAGATTCCATTTTGGAAATGTGGGAAAATGCTGTGCCATCGAAAGAATAAAAGACTGTACATAATCGCAGAACTTCGATGAAGCAATAAAAAAAAATCGAAAATGTTTCCTGAATGCAGAGTGTATTTTTAGCTTTGACAGGTCATAAGTGTATGTTGTTTGTTTGAACTCGGACGGTCGGATTGTTTGTGAGTTTGCGCATGCGTGTGCGCGTGCTTGCGTCTGTGTGTATATTCAGGCGCGCCGCGTTGTTTTGTGGGTGAATGATTTGATTAAATGTCTCAGATGAAAGAGGGTATGTGTTTGTATCAGTCTACGCATCGACTTGTCTGTGTCGGACTAAGTGGGTATATGAGCGGAAGTTAGCATATTATTTGATTAAATGCTATCCAAAGTTGAAATGTGCGTAACAGATAAAAATGGACGCGGCCGTATCTTCGTCTGCTCATGCGCACGTGTGACTCTGAATGAGTTGAGTATACGTACACGTCTATATGAGGACGGTTTTTATTTGATTCGGAAGTCAATCGATGTTGCGTCCGTTGGTGTGTCTAAGTCTTTTTCGTATGTTTAAACAAAACGGGAGTGGTGATTTATTGCTGTTTATTTATTCAATGTTATTTATATAGAAAGGATTGTTTATCGTTCTGTCTAGTCAATCAGATGTATAAATGGCTAAAAAATTTTTATCTTACTTCCTGACTGGATATCTTTCCATGAGCGCCAGTTGCTGGAGTTCGAACTCCGGTGAACGGAAACGATTAGTTTATTAAAGGGTCAGCAGAAAGAAATACGGTCCGAGTATGATGCTGGACGATTGACTGATTGATTTCATTTTCTTTTTCAACCTTACAAAGCGTATTTTTTACCAATATTTTAGTGAATCAATTCATCACACACACACACACACACACACGCACACACACACACCCACCCACACACACACATATATATATATATATATTGTTGTAGTTTTTAAGAGCTTTTACACTCCCTTATATATCAAGTATTTCTATTTAATACAGGTAATTTGCACCCACTTGCACGGTCTCAAGTATTCCTATCCAATGCTAATAATTGTATCGTTTTAACCAATCATTTCTTTTTAATAATAGCCATTTGTTTGCACACTGTTATATGGTTCGAAGGGAAGAATAATAATCTTGAATAAACAGATATGATTATTTTTAAAGAAATGATTTACAAATGTATGGCAACAAGTATTCCTATCTAATTCAAATAATTTTAAACAAATCTATTTGACTATAGATAGGAGTCTAACAGGTAAAACCATTCCGTGGAAAATTAGATCTGGGATTAAGGGCAATTAATAGGATCATCCTATTTCCAACATATACAGAATATGAACCTCACCATCTGGTTAATGTCATACTAAGCATATTCTTTTGGAGAGCCATTAATCTCAGCGTAGTCTAATCATCACCGATGTGGCGGACGATTATCAAAACTGTTTTGCAACGCCGAGAACAAGGTGTATCCAAAAACATTTAAGAGGTACTATATTTGTTTTGAGGCAGTTGCCAGATGCGGCCATAGGACATTGATTTCCCGGGTATTGTCCGGTTTTGTTAATTGATATCCCGTGTTCGTTTTTTGGCTGATGACGTTGGGTTTATATTATGAGGAATTTCAAAAAAATTTAACCCGACATAACATAAACACGTGTTCGAGCAGCATTATGTATGCATAGAATTCTAAACATTTGGTCAAGGATCAGATGAGAGAGAGAGAGAGAGAGAGAGAGAGAGAGAGAGAGAGAGAGAGAGAGAGAGAGAGAATGAAACAGTTCAGTGTCAAATCACCAAATACAAGAATAAAACACCCAAAAACTAAGAAACTTACATGTACGCTACTATTGGTGTGGCTTGTTTCCATTGTTCAATTGCATATCAACCATCGTGGGTTATTTAATACAGCAGCCATCCTTGTAGATGAATAGTAGTGGTACTTTTTAATTTAACATAAAACTTACATTATTGTAAGAATTGTACTAAAAATTGTTTGATTTTATTCGATACAGATACTAAACGGAATGTTCCTGAAGTAAATAGTGTCTGAAGATTACCTGACGTCGAAACACTGTCGCTAAACGTAATGTTCGTAAACCGGTCACTCTTGAATTAAATAGTATCTGAAGATTACTTGATGTCGAAACATCGTCGCTAAACGGAATGTTCGTAAACCTATCACTCTTAAAGTAAATTGTGTCTGAAGATTACCTGATTTCGAAACACTGTCATTAAACCATAATGTTCGTAAACCGGGTACTCTTGAATTAAATAGTACCTGAAGATTACCTGATGTCGAAACACCGTCGCTAAACGGAATGTTCGTAAACCTATCACTCTTAAAGTAAATTGTGTCTGAAGATTACATAAAGGTCGAAACACAGTTGCGAAGCGGAATGTTTGTAAGCCTATCACTCTTAAAGTAAATAGTGTCTGAAGATTATCTGATGTCGAAACACTGTCGCTAAACGGAATGTTAGTAAGACTACCACTCTTGAAGTAAATTGTGTCTGAAGATTACCTGAGGTCGAAACACAGTCGATAAGCGGAATGTTTGTAAGCCTATCACTCTTAAAGTAAATAGTGTCTGAAGATTACCTGATGTCGAAACACTGTCGTACCTTTTAAAGTACTTCGATCAATTTTAGAGTAAATAGTAACAAAGAATAATCCTTCATAAACAATTTTTCTCTGATTGCCAATTCTTAATACAAATAATTTATTCACATTCATATTGTTAAGTTCGATTTGGTTTCTTTCTTTATTGTCATACTAAGTTATTCAATGTCTAGGCTATCCTTGTAGGACGTCAATAGTGATGCTATTTATTAGTTTGCGTATTCCTAGCTAACACTAATATTTAAAAAAAAACTATTTAAAGCATAGATATGACTCCAACAAAGGTACTTGCACTTTGCACAGAGTGAATCTCAGAGAGTTGGCAATGAATTGATGACTACACACTCCTCTGAGCTCCAAAATGTGATCCTCACCATCAGATGCGTTTTAATATCATATTCAGGAAATCATATTTTGGGGCTGGAGACGGGGGTCTTACCCCACTGTGAAGAATACAGTCAGCGTATCTTAAATCCAGCTGTTGGAGTATATATATATATATATATATATATATATATATATATATATATGTATGTGTGTGTGTGTGTGTGTGTGTGTGTGTGTGTGTGTGTGTGTGTGTGTGTGTGTGCGATAGACTCAACATATGCCAGGCAAACAGTTATGTTAAAGATATTGACTGTTGGATTACCTAGACATATGATTTGTTTATAGTTGTGAAAGTTTGTGTTGAACTAGCCACACATCTTGAATAAGTTGATAACGGGAGACTGGTTCACTTTTGTACCATTGATTCACTTGAACAACACTCCTCAGGTTTTGAATGCATTGTTTTTTCTTCATATAGACTAATCACAACAAAGCTAGAGATCCAAACATGCACTACTGTTTTACTTATATATATATATTGAGAGAGAGAGAGAGAGAGAGACAGGGAGAGATAGATTCGGAAAATGATTCTGGGCAAAGATTGAGTTCTGCGTATTTATTTGATTACCAAATAAGGAAAATATATTCTGAATGACAACATAAAGCTTATTATATTTTTATTCAGAGGCTAAGCTTTGTAATTTTTATAGGATCAAGTTGTAATATTCTTTGCCTTCACTGTTGAAAATCTTCACACCGAAAAACCTGTTTGAACATAATTAATTTCATTGAGTAAAATGCGTCACAGAAGCCATTAACAACTCTGCTTATTTATACAAAAGAAACCAACATTTAATGATGATGGTTAATTTAGCCAGCACGAGGCTCAGTCTCCTTAACTTTAGAGATCAAGCAAGAGCACAACAGTTCCATTTTTTTTTCTTTTAAGATGGCCAGAATATGGATCATTTCTAATTACCTTGGTGTTTGTAAGCCTTTGATAAGTTTTTATTTGAAACAAGTAAAGGAGAAGCATTACAACTGAAATTAAACGAACAGTTCAGAAGAAAATGTTCAAAAGAATCAATGAAAAAATTAAGATCAAGAATATATATATATATATATATATATATATATATATATTCTTGATCTTAATATATATATATATATATATATATATATTCTCTTAATATATATATATATATATATATATATATATTGTGTGTGTGTGTGTGTGTGTGTGTGTGTGTGTGTGTGTGTGGTTCGATTATGATGCTTGTTGGTTGATTGGTTGATTTTAACGCTATGTGAATCTGTCTAGGGTTATTTTATACTTAGAGGTTCGTGAACTTCGTTCCGGCTCATTAGCCTAGTGGGTAGAGTGTTTGCCAATGGTATGGGAGACCGGGGTTCAATCCAAGGTCGAGTCATATCAAAGACTTTAAAAATAGTACTTGATACCTCCTTGCTTAACACTCAGCATTATAAGGTACGTATCAAGAATAAAGTGGAGCAATCGTGGGAAGGGGTAGAGCCCTCTCCTGTACCTTGATGTAGTAGCTATTGAAAAGGGAGCTATCTGGTCGCCAACTTTACTTTACTTACTTACTTATATTTTCGTGTCAGTATTCATTTATAGCCTTTGTGCTCAGTTCTATGCTATCAACGATATCTAATAGAAATATTTTGCACGTAGTAGCATTCACTATATTAACACTGACGTGTTTTATTTTCACTTCCGTTTCTATAATATGGATATGGGTTTTCATTTGGTTTTGATGTTTAATTTAAACAGTCTTTACCTCAAAATATACAGCTTTGTATATCAAACTCACTCCAGTTTTTCGTTTTTTTTTACTTAGGCATGGAGAGGCCAAATCTACTAGGGTCCTCTCTATGGCAGTAATTGATCAGTTAAAAAAGTCTTAGATCTTTGAAACCATATAACTATGGGAAACTATTAAGATTGAGAAGATTTCCAAATTGCTGATGGTAAAAACTGAAAATGTCTTCGGCAATAAATTGCTTTAAAATGTGTAGCATTCAGTAAAATGAGCAGCCCTTTTTCCATCTTCCACCTTTACGTAATAATGCTTAGTTTATATAAAGTGAGAAATCATAATGTTAAAGTTATTAAAAAATGTGTTTCCCAGACCTTTATAACAGTTTGATCCTTAATAAAAGCATTATATTCGTGGCCTTTTGTCAGACTCATTGGCGGTAAAACATAGTTGAAATTTTAAAAATTACAAAGTAAGACAAGTAGATAAGCAAAAAAAAAAATAAAATAAAATAAAAGAAGATAAAGGAAAGAAAGAAAGAACGCTGTGAAAAAAGAAACGAGAAAGAAGGAAAATAAATGTCAGCAATGAATGAAGTACGAAGATTAAAAAAACCGAAAGGAATGAAACAATGAAAAAATACAAGGAAATGAAATATATCTTCTTAAGGAAAAATATATTATAAAGAAAAGGAAGAATAAAGGCAAGCATTAATTCAGGAATAAAGAATGAAGGAAAAACAGATAGAAAAGAAGTAAGAAGAACAAACGAAAGTAAAATAAAAGGATAATATGGTTTGGTTTGGTTTTATAGCATATCAACCATTGTAGGTTTCTAAATGCCTAATCCATTTTTAGACATATAAACAGTTCTATTTAAAACAATTCAGTTTAGCATACGTATGCAGTTTAAATGTCAAAACAGTTATATTTCAAACCAATTAGTTTAACATAAGCATACAGTTTAGTTCTATTTAACCCATATATAGGACCCCATCAGGCCCTGCCACTCCGAATCAATTTTGACCAAGGAGCGATGCGAATAAAGAGCATTATCGGAGCCTCACCATCAACTTATTTATTGTTATATCAAGGACACTCTTTGGAGTAGTCTTAGCACTCTGTCGAGATTCATTCTATATATTCTACAGCCTCAAAGAATAAACGGAGGAAAAGAAAATTAGAGAAAATTTCTGTAGAAAAGAATAAAAGAGAAAATAAATAAAGATAATGAAAGTGCAAAGATAAGAAAAAATGAAAAAAAAACAACAGAAGGAGTGAAATAATGAAGAAAAATATAGAAGGAAAAACATATCAAAAGAGGAAAAAGTGATTATTGAAAAAACACTGAACTAGAACACACACACACACACACACACACACACACACACACACATATATATATATATATATATATAGTACTCTGATGTTACTTTTAGTTGGTTTTCTTGTTTAATGGCTTATCAACTATCTCGGGCTATTTAATACCAAAAATATTCCTGTAGGATATTAGTGATATTATTTTATCCATTACTGATAAAGAACCTCATAACTTTCTCAAGGGTATTAACACGGCTGAATTTCGAACTCACTACTACACTCACGTAGTCTAGTAAAGTAGCTACTTCGCCACTTTGACAATCTCCTTGTTCTTTTCATACGAATTATCCAACAGTCAATGATTATGCGGAGAGAGGTTCTCTTGCGACCAACGCTTGGTGAAAGGCCAAATCTCCGAGATTTGATAGTAGATGAGTTGAGTGTTCAGTAATCAGTTGCTCCTATCTCTGATCCATATGAGTTATATGCGACTGGCATCCAAATACCGAGCATAATATCAATCGCTGGGAATTTACTTAACATTTCCCAGCTATGGACGGCCAGAACGAGGCGCTGGTTAGCAATTGGTTGGCTGGCTACCCACTAATCATGTCGGGCCAAAGTAGCCAGGATGAGATAGGTGCGTCCTTACCGGAAGGATTCGTGGCAGGGCCAAATCCATTTTAACATCCACCCACTTTGAAAGCCATTTTCGCCAAAGTACCTTATGCCTGGAAAGTATTAGGCTTTCATATCCACGGGAGATGAGAAGGCGGGATCCTTTATAATTGTTAAATGATTGAGTGATTTTAAAATCATGTAAACCCGTTTAGAATTAACATTTGTCTAGAGATAAAAAATTGCGTTAATTAAACGTTCCTCTTAACAATTCTTAGTGTAGTCGTTTCTTGGGTCATTTTTTTTTTTTTTGCACATTGTTCTAACGAATACAAATGCATTTTAAACAGATCTATTTGTCTTATATATAGGACCCTCATCATCATCATCATCATCAATCACATAGACAGCACAAATTTTCCTATCTCTCTCTATCCGTCCCTATCATCCATCACACCCGGCAGGTCTTCCATACTATATCCTGTATCTGCACAGACCTAATATAAATAAATGTAAAGGTCCATAGAAGAACGTCACTTACCAGTTCGTTCTTACTTATCCATCAGTATCCTGCATGTCCTTTTCGTCTTACTTGGATGTTTTTTTTTTTAGATTGGAAGTGGGTGGCCGTACATCTATTGTTTCGTGGGGTGTTGCTTTCAGGATTGGTTTGAAATAATAATAATAATAATAATAATAATAATAATAATAATAATATATATATATATATATATATATATATATATATTGTTTACTTAGACAGAAAATTGTTATCTGAGCATGTTTGGTTAAAAACTGTGAATTGTTTTCTTTTCAAGATCTTCAAGTGAAAACGTTTAAGTCTTCTCGTTATGTTTTTTATAAGTGGGTGAATTTGGGCCATCATCTAGTAAACTAAATTTAAAATAAATCTCATAGTTAAAATAACAAAAACTCCCCCTACCAAATCTTTTGTGAATCAATTAATATAGTGTATGAGTTAACATGGCTATTTCGAGAGTGTCTCTCGGAAAATAACACAACAGCTAATACTTACATTGGCCATACAACAGACACACACTTGTCACTTTACGTATCACCTCTCTGACATAAGTGCCATAGACAGCATCTAATAACAAAGCTTAACAAAAACACTGACAAACTCAAATTTCCAGTTATAGAAAAATGCTTAGTAAGATTACAAAATCATATATAAAAATAACAATGAAAACCGCTTTCAAATCCTCGAAGCAATAACCATAAAAATTACAATAAATTCAACGCAAGTATTAACATATAAAACATATTTAGTAACTAACCATACCACCCATTCTAACCGAATAAGCTAGCCGCATCTTTAAAAAAAAACGCTCCAAATGAATAAAACTAAAACTGACTGCACTCACTTAACACAACCCCCGTGGACGACCAGCAAAATGGTCGAAAGCGCTTGGTCTAGTATGGGACATTTTCTTCACCAACTTGACTAAGATATAACAAAAAATAAACAGACCTGAATGCCGTCATTTGAAGATCTTGAAAAGAAAACAATCCAAGAGTTTTACTCGACATGCTTATATATATATATATATATATATATATATTATGGCGCAAGCTTGAAACATTCAACAATAAAAAAAAAAACACTTTCTCTGTAATTAATATAAATAGCAAGACATTAACTTTGCGTATATAATAGCTCTATTCTCATAATAACACGATCCTTAATTCCTGGACATTGTCAACAATTGTCTTGATATTTTCCTATGACATATCAAATTTCTAAATTTTCCTATGACATATCAAATTTCTAAATTAAAATGCTTACAACGCTTTTCCTGTATGAAAAACCATGAACGTATTGACACCGCAAACCCCTATTTATATAACCTAAAAAATAGTTAAATCATAGACACTATATAAGTTTAAGTTTTCTACAATCTTCAGACGGAAATGTGATAAACTCAGCCAATGTGAAGCGTCTATAGTGCGTGAGATAAAGTCACGTATATAGATGTGTCTACACGTGACATTTACACGAAAAAGGTAAAACCGAGTAACATAATATGGTGTTAGTATACGCGAGATTGGATTGAAAAAAATTTTACTGCGGGAGAATATTTCATGGAATTTGTTGGGGTCAACTGGAAGATGGCATTGGAGAAGCATGTTTACATTAAGATATCAATTCGCTTCTTTTATGCAAAATTTTGTTATCAAATATCAATTCGGATCGTCCCCACACCATAATAAAGTATATTTGCAAATCAGTGGCTTTCAGAAAAAAAGAGGTGAATTGATATATAAGTATAGACATATTAACAAATTCATATATATATAAACTAACGCATAGTTTCATCAGCCTGGTGTGATTTTTTTCCGAAATGCATGAAATAGTATCATCGTTGGTAGTCATTTGAAACTTGAAGTCATGAGACCGACATGCGGTGGTAAGTAAACATTTATTTGTTCTACCTGCCTTTATTTGGTCACTTTCCTCATTAATGTCTTTTTCATAATGATGATCTGTTTATTCTAATATATATATATATATATATATATACTAGGGTCACCTAAAAAAAACTCATAATCTAATTAAGAGACTCTCATAGAAAGTGACCAAATGAAGTTTATCTTTCAACATAGCCCTTATCCCATGTGTTCTAGCCTTTTGATGTTACACTGCTTGGATCCCATTGGTAAAAAAATGCCATAAACAATAGATTTTACGTCATATGAATTTTTCAGACATAAACTTATATATATATATGTGTGTGTGTGTGTATGCGTGTGTGTGTGTGTGTGTGTATAGTATGATCATAGATAAATATATATATATGCGTGCGAAAAAGCAAGGTTTGATCGACCGGTTTGTAGATCGGATATATAGGTGATCCTATGTTCGCTGATGTGGCTATGATCTTTAAAGTTTTGAGGATAATCTGATTTTGTTTATTTGATACGATTATTTAATGAATCGGCGAGTGATTATTTGTTTATATTCTGGGAAATTCGAGAGTCCAATGTATCAACATGAGTACGTCCAAGAGAGATGTATATATGCAAAGGAAGAGTCGATCTTGAAAACAGAGTAGGATGGAACTGGTATTTTTATGGCAGTACCGAGAGAAAGCGTTGACTATAAGAAAATATATTGGACAGAGCCATTCATCTTCAACAAAACAAGAAATATATCAGCACGAAAGACAAAAAAAAATTTGTGACTTCATTGTGTTGGAAAAAGTGGGCAATATCTTCTTTCACGATCTTTTAACAAACGACGGTTAAAAGAACAGAGAAAGAAAGGCTAAATGTTTTAAATTAGCCAGCAGGCTATCACGTTGTTTGTTTTGCTACTTAGAGACCCCATGAAAATCATTGCACCAAAACACTTGATCCCTTGCATACATAAACAGCAGACGCCGCACCTAAATAATACATCTTCTGTTTGATATTGATTGAGTTACACTGAGGTGGCTACTTTACTAGATATGAACATAGTTTCTATCTATGTATTTATCTATCTCGGCTGATATATTTTGCTCATGTAAGACTTTTTAGATCTCTCTCTCTCTCTATCTATCTATCTATCAAGCCAGTTTGCTATCTATCTAGCTACCTAGAACACCAAATTTTTGACCGTCATATCGTAGATTCGATCCATACGTATTCATCAACAACGTTATCCGAGCTTTCACAGACACATGAATCAGCCATTAGAGAACTCTTATTTAATACCAATATAAAAAGCAAAGTTTTTCACCGTAGTCGAGGTTGAACTGAAGGCTCACTTTTCAATAGCTACTACACCGAGGTGTAGGGAATGTGCTACTCCTTTTCTTGGATTGCTCCACTTTACTCTTGATACGTACCTTATAATGTTGAATGTTAAACAAGGAGATATCAAGTACCATTTTTGAGTCTTTGGTATGAGTTGACCTGGAATTGAACCCTGGTCTCCCGCGCCATTGGCAAACACTCTACCCAATTGATCAATACAAATATAAGTAGTAAAGTAAAGTTGGCGACCATAGTCGAGAGTGACCGAAGGGTTCCATTTTCGATAGCTACTATGCCAAGGTGTAGGGGAGGGCATTACTCCTTTCCCTTGATTGCTCCACTTTACCCTTGATTCTTACCTTATATTGCTGAGTGTTAAGCCAGGAGGCATCAAGTGCCATTTTTGAGTCTTGGGTTAACAGGCCTAATTATTCAGATGAGTTCTCTGTTCTGCAGATGACTTGGATTAAGTATTATCTTAAAGCCTTTGAAACTGTTGAGATTAACGCACCTCATCAGACTATGTCAAGACTTAGAGAACTCAAACCCAATTTAGCAACCTTTGGGAATCATTGATTTCATCTGGAGTAAAAGTAATTCTTTTTGGTTTTCTCCAAACATTTCTATCGTTTACGTGTAAACTCTCATTCATTTCATAAGTAAATAGCGGCGATTGACTTATGAACAATAGTGGGTCGAAAGATGCCCAAGTTTTATATCATCATGTCATGCCACAGGCACGGATATCCCTGACCCTCTCTCGCCCCTTTTCCCTATTGTTTATCGCCTCCGGTTGGTCTTCAGGGCTACATCCCGTATCCCCACAGAGCTGCTGTATGTATGTTCGAGCTGGTCGTCCTGCTTTTGCCCGGCCATATGTGGGGATCCATATGAGTACATCACTTATGAGCTCGTCCCTGCTTCTTCAGCAATGTCCTGCAGGTCTGGTTCGTCTGACCTGGATAGTTTACGTGATGGGAGGCAGGTGGCCGTATAATTGGTGCCTTGTGGGGTGTTGCCACCAGGACCTATATATATATATATATATAGTTTACTTTTGGGTCCAGAGTTTTATTGCTGTAGAGTCTGATAAATAGATATCTTAAAATGTCCGTTTTGACGGCGTAATAATAAGGTTACATGAAAAATGATTAATCTCTGGGGTTGTTTTTTTCAAAGAAGAATAACTCATCATAAAATGAAATTGATTGTGGTGTATTTATTTATCCAAAATATTTTTGTGCGAGATCTCTTTACAAAGCAAAGCAAATATAAGTTTCTCCCCTAATATATATTCGTATGATTTTTCTCTTGGTTCTGCAGCTTCACTCAGTTTGAAATAAATAACATCTAATAATATCTTTTTTGATATTACATTTGTCAAAATAAAAATGATATTCATTTTATTTCGGCAAAAAATAAACCATTCATCAAAAAATAAATTGATTGGAGTGTACTTATTTATAGTTGATACTTTACATACATACTTACAGATATATATATATATATATATATATATATATATATATATATATAGATGAAAGGCTAGAATCAAGAGATTGTAAAAAAGATACATATTTCGGCACTAACAATGCACATCCTACTTTTATCAAAAATATCTTTAGCAGGTCTTTTTTTAAAAATCCAATTAATGTTTGTTTGTTGAATATGACACGAATCAACTGCACTGGAGGAGCAATGAAACACTCAATTACGCCCATTTCTCTAAACTAGGCAGGTATTAGCCAGCAACAATGAAAGCCATCTGAAACTACTTGTCACACTTCATCTTACTAAAGTCAATCAATCAACCATATGATTTCTTTTATTTCATTTTGCGAATATTCCGAAGATGCTTTTATGATGATTGCTTCGGCCTTTTCTTTGATGAGTTGTTCAGAATATTTCCGTTAAAACAACCCTGCTTAGTGAATCTTTTTCTTTCTTTTCTTTTATCATTTTCTTTTATTTTTTCTACTTTAAGACAATCAACGATGCGTTCTTTCTTACTCCAAATTACCTCTCACTTACTGCGACAATAGATTCTTCCTGCATTTTCTCCGTTCCTTTCCGTTACGGTTAAATATACCGGAAACCACCGACCTATTTACTCATTTATTAGCCGAGAAAAGTAATATAAGAAGCAAGTTATAAATTAGAGGTGGCATTATACTCGTGTATAGGAGAATGATAATATTTTTGCAGTATTTAGCGAATAAGCCAACAAGCATACAGAATTTGAATCTTTATCATAGAGATGATAGGAAGGGAGTCCTGGTGGCGTAAAGACTAATGTGATTCACGGCGAAATCGTAGTAAGCAAGATCGAACTCGAAACAAACTATTGCGCATACTTTCACACTAATACCCTTGGGAAAAATATAACTACCATATCCTCCTACAATAGTTTAAATAATAAGACTAATGTACATCAACCAAGATGCCTTCTGCATTAAACAACCCACGACGGTTAATTGATTGATTGATAATAACTGCATACTGGCGAATACGCCTAATCAAGCAGAGACACTACTGCATAGTCTGGAACGAGCCGCAGCTGGCATTGGCCTCCATGTCAATGCACACAACACTGAATATATGTGTTACAACCAAACGGGCAACATTACCACACTAGACGGAGCCTCTCTGAAACTAGTAGACAAATTCCCCTACCTTGGAAGTAGCGTCTCATCAACCTCGTGGTGTAATGGTTAAAGCGATGAACTGCGGAATCGTAGTACGCGAGTTCGTACTCCAGTCGCGCTATTACGTTCACTTTCGGGCAAATACCCTTGGGAAAGGTATGAACCCCCTTATTCTCCCTCCAGCTATGGATAAATAGTAGGATGGACTAGGTTCTTCAGCCTTGGTGAGGCAACTAGTCTAGGAGAAGGAAAACTCTGAATTCAAACCTGTTAAACTCCGCTTAAAAATTGACCTTGTGTCATATCCTGCCCGAGCGGAGGGGTTGGTAAATAGTATCAACCAAAAAAGACATCGACACACGACTGACGAAGGCATGGCCGGCTATCGATAGGCTCTCGATCATATGGAAATCAGACCTAACCGATAAAATGAAACGCAGTTTCTTCCAGGCAGCGGTTGTATCGATACTGATATATGGATGCACTACATGGACGCTAACTAAACGGCTGGAGAAGAAACTAGACGGAAATTACACAAGAATGTTGAGAGCAATATTGAACAAGTCCTGGCGACAACACCCCACGAGACACCAACTATACAGACACTTGCCCTCCATCACGAAAACTATACAAGTAAGACGAACCAGACACGCGGGACACTGCTGGAGAAGCAGGGACGAGCTCATAAGTCATGTACTCCTATGGACCCCCACATATGGCCGAGCAAAAGCAGGACGACCAGCTCGAACTTACATACAGCAACTATGTGAGGACACAGGATGTAACCCTGAAGACCTGCCGGAGGCGATGAATGATAGGGAGAAGTGGCGAGAGAGGGTCAGGGATATCCGTGCTGGCTGCACGACATGATGATGATGATGATGTCTCGATGCAAGGGTGAATTGCGTTCATTGAACATTTATATTTACATTGTTTGGACTTGTTACTTTAGCTTTTTGTCCAAAGTTACATGGATTCAAGTAACTGTTTCTATGTAATAAGTAATTTCTTTTTACTCGCTTATATATAGCCCAGTCAGCTGGTATTGCAGAGGAGTAACTCAACTCAAAAGTATCCTGGATATAACACTAAACAAGCTGATAATAAATCTATAATAATGCTGCAGTGTTGGGGAATGCGGAGTAGGTATAGCTCTATCTATGAGTCAAATTCAATTTTTGATATTTCAGCTGTCTGTAAACAAATGGAATACCTTGAATTGAATTGTTAGAAATAGTACTGTTTGATCATTTTACTGTGTGTAAACTAATGACTGATGTTTAATTTAACTGTTAGTTATACAGAGCAATACTGGGAAGCATATAAATTTGTGCAAACCAATGGCTAGTGTTGAAACATAATTAAGAACAGCTATAAGAACACGTAATTTACCATCTGTAAAACCATCTGTGTAAGACGAACAAGACATGTGGGCCACTGCCTGAAAAGTATAGATGAACACATAAGAGATGTTCTCTCATGGAACCCTTTCACACAAACGTGCAAGTGTTGGCAAGCCGACCGGAACTTTTATGCAGCAGCTCTGTCCGGACACGGAATGGCGAGGGAGAGTCGAGGAAATCCTTAATAGCAGCAAGGTATGATGATAAATGATAAAGCAATAATTGAGATCATTTGACTGTAAAAAGATGAGCTCCACCTCGTTTGAAAAAATTATCAACAAAATGTGTTTAGAAAACATATATATTTGATATTTATGTATGAACAGGATTTGGCATTAAATGACCAACAAATGTTGATATGCCTTAAAAACCAACCCATCCAAATAATATAGGGGGTGTCCTCGTGGTGTAATGTTCAAAGCGATGGACTGCGGAATCTTGGTAAGCGAGTTCGTACTCCATTCGCGCTATTACGTTCACTTTCGGACAAATACCCTTGGGAAAGGTATGAACCCTCTTATTCCCCCAGCTATGGGTTAAATTGTACCACTACTGTTCTTCGAGAAGAATAGCTTTGGCATTAAATAACCTACAAAGGTTGATATGCCATGAAACCAAACCAAATCTATACTTTAAACCAAAATCTATCTATATATATATATATATATATATATAAAAATAGGATTTGGCATTAAATGACCAACAAATGATATGCAATAAAAACCAACCAAACCAAACCAACCAATTATGTGGTTTCAAGTAACTTATGATAATCTCAGCTAAGACGGAGAAGTCTAGAATACATTGACTGTATCCCCTGCAGAGGAGTAAGACCCCCACCACCCAAAAAAACCAGATGTTCTTGATATGATGCTAAACTGTATTTGATGGTGCGTCTCCAAGCTGATGATCAAAGGGATGATGAGTACAATTTCTTTGCCTTTACTCCAACGGTCCACTTTGAACCTAAGTTGTAGTACCTGTTAGGATCTGATCTAGATCTGTCAAAAATGATTCGTATTCGATTGGTCTATTTGTCATTGAAAATTTTAAAAACAACAACACAAAAAAGTAAATATATACCTGAAAAGAACGGGATTCTCTAACAACCAGGCATGAAATAACCTAGACAAGTTGACATACCGATAAAATGAATCAATCATATACAATTGGCATATATTCATCTAAAGGATTGGGAAACTAAGTCTTAAATCAATTATAGATTTGCTTAAATTAACATGAAATTGAATCAATTGGTTGATTAATTGATTTTAACGTAAGTTCAAACCGTCTGGGCTAATTTGTACATTTATTGTTACTTTTTCTTGTTAATATTTCTAAAGAATATTTTTGCATTCATTGACATGATCTCAAGTATTCCTATGTAATACTAATAATCATATGGCATTCAGTAATTACTTATATTTAAAATGTCATTAACTTGCGCACAGTTGTATAGATTTAAGTAACAAATGATGATGATAATTTTCAATTGTAAGTCATCAAATCTTTCTATCGAATAAGACTAATTTTTAAACAGATATATTCGACCCACGGATGGGACCTTAACAGCCACTTCTACGATGGATAATGGAAGCTGAAAGGAATGGTAATGAAGGGGGTACTCTACACTCTCTAAATATCCAGAACTGATGAATTGAAATGAATAGATAAAGATTTACATGGATAGATTGCGATATATATGATTTTGATATATATATATATATATATATATATATATATATATATATATATATTGAGCTGACAAAGAAACGAAGCAGAAGGTACCCCGCAAAAACAATTACCGACGCCGATTACGCCGATGACATAGCGCCACTGGCCAATACACCCAACCAAGCCGAAACACTACTGCATAGTTTGGAACGAGCCGCTGCAGGCATTGGACTCCATGTCAATGCACAGAAAACTGAATTTATGTGCTTTAATCAGAAAGGCGACATCTCCACACTATACGGAACTGAAACTGGTTGACAAATTCACCTACCTAGGAAGCAGCGTCTCATCAACCGAAAAAGACATCGACACACGGCTAACGAAGGCATGGACAGCTATCGATAGGCTTTCGATCATATGGAAATAAACCTGACCGATAAAATGAAACGAAGTTTCTTCCAGGCAGCGGTCGTGTCGATGCTGCTGTATGGATGCACTACTTGGACGCTGACTAAACGGTTGAAGAAGCTCGACGGCAATTATACAAGAATGTTGCGAGCAGTATTGAACAGGTCCTGGCAGCAACACCCCACACGACGCCAACTGTACGGCCACATACCACCTATCACGAAAACTATACAAGCTAGACGAAGCAGACATGCCGGACACTGCTGGAGAAGCAAAGACGAGATCGTAAGTGATGTGCTCCTGTGGACCCCCGCATATAGCCAATAAAAAGCAGGACGAACAGCTCGAACATTCATACAGCAGCTATGTGATGATACGGGATGTAACCCCGAAGACCTGCCGAAGGCGATGAATGATAGGGAGACGTGGAGAGAGAGGGTCAGGGATATCCGTGCTAGCCGCACGTGATGATGATGATGATGATATATATATATATATATATATATATTTGTATACTCGAGCCAAGGGAGATCTGAAGACTCTTTTTTCAATAGCTACTACAGCGAGGTGTTGGAAAAGGTGCAACTGCTTTCTCTGGATTGCTCCACTTACTCTTGATCAGTACCTTATAAATCTGCGTGTTAAGCAACGAAGAATCTCGTACCATGTTTTGAGTCTTTGGTACAAAGAAAATAACAAGATTATTTATGAAAATGCTCAAAAAATTTGAATACAAACACCCCTTAACTCTTTTGATATTTCCCGTTATTAAACTAAGTAAAATACAGTTAGTGATGTTCAAGGGCAGAAAAGCCTCAAAAGACAAGTGATGCTAGATTTAAACGAAAATTGCAATATGAGAAACAATATTTTGATAAAAGATTACTACTAGAGAAGCAATATTTTAACGCAGATTGGTTCTAGAGAAACACTATGTTAATTGAGATTGGTACTAGGGAAACATTTTTCTAACGGAGATTGTTACCAGAAAAACAATATTTTAATGGCGGTTGCTACTCGGGAAACAGTCTTCTAATGTGGATTACTATTTGAGAAACAATATCTTAACGGACCTTGCTCTTGGAGAAACAATGTTTAAATGAAAATTTCGACAACAGATCACTGCTACAGAGTCATTCTTTAAATGCAGTTTGGTTGTAAATAAGTAATTTTTAAATGAATATTGTAACTAGAGACGTAATTTTTAAATAAAGATTGCTTGTTGAAAAACAATAGCTTAATGAATTGCAACTCGAGAAGCAATATTCTAATAAAACCTCTATTAGATAAGTAATATTTTAATTAGGGTTGTTAATAGGCAAACACTATTCTACTGGATATTGCTAAAAGAGAAACAATATTTTTTTTAAAACTTGCCGCTAGAGACAGAATATTATAACAGATATTGCTGCTAGAAAATATTTCAGTGGGTCTGCCACTGGAGAAGACATGTATTATTCCAGATTGCTAAAAGAAAAGCAAATTTTTGTGGCGATCAATACAACAGAAGATATATATTAATGCAGATTGCTATGAGAATAGCAGTATTCTCAAATCGTAAAAGATGTTATGGCGTGAAGCTTAGAAATGCCTAAGCATTTTCAAGCTTAGTTTTATTAAAACATTTTTTTATATGACACGTTAGTGTACATATATTCAAGAGTTTCATTGGAAGGGAAAAATTGACAGAACCGCCGTATACATTGATATATTGTTGCGGTTGGTGTAAAAATCCTTATCGATATCAACCCGCACATCTAACGTGTCATATAAACCCACATATCTCTCTGCATACACAAAAGCACAACATAAAACAAAAGCACAACATAAAACTATCTAAACTCATTGTGTGCTTGATTAGTTTTTAAGTTTTATTGCAATTCAGAAACACTGTTGTTTGTCAGGCTATGACGTCCCTCAAGATAATCGTATTATGTTTACGGAATCATTTAAGCATCGATTATGCATTAACGATCAAAATAAAAGTGAAGGGACTTGTTGGTTTATGAAGACTGTTTGAAACTCTTTAGTCCATCATTTACAACATAAGAATGGGAATCACTGTGAAGAGCTTGCGAATTAACTTTGAGTTCTGAAAAATTAAATGTGTGTGTTCTGAAGAATAACATAAAACGAAAGTAATATACAACTTGCTTTAAAAGTGTTTGAAAAAATGTGTAAACTTCGAATGATTTAATGGCTCTGGCATACTCAAATTCAGCTGAATAGATTTATTTTCATATCAAACGCTTTATTTTTGTGATAAAATATATATCTTTATATTCGAGCAGAAATGCAACTACAACTCAAACCTTTATTAGCTTAAAGAATGGCAAACATTTTATATATATTTACTCAACCCCACCACATGAGAAGGATACGACACAAGGTTAAATTTAAGAAGAGTTTAACCGGTTTGAACTAAGTGCTTTTCTTCCACTTGCTCGGTAATCACACCAAAGTTAAATAGCGAAGTATGACCTACTATTTGCACATAGCTGGAGGGAGATGCATATCTTCAGAATGGTATTAGCGGCATCCGAAATACAGTCTTGTCAGGGAATCGAACTCGGCTCACAGCGTCGATTTCCTACGACGCTAACCATTATAAAAAAAATGCAGAATGTAGAGATTCAGATAATGATTCATGTCCTTCAGCCGCTTGGGTATGAAACGGAAGAATCTTCTTTGGTGTTGATTCAGAGACAAAAAACAAACAAACGATAAAAAAAAAAAAAATGCCTGCTAAGAAGATCATAAACAAACAAAAATGATAAAGAATTTCAAATGGAATTCCACAAGATTGACAAGGCACGTCCAGTGAGTTCAAGTCACACTGGGTGTCCCACTCATGCAGCCTAGTGCAAAAAGCAGAAAAAAAAAAAGAAAGAAAAAAGCTAAGAAAATTACTACTACAGGAATGGAAAATTTATCGTATCAGTTATCCTCGTCGGAAATGAAACCGGTGCTCCAAGTTTAAATTCTGAACAATTTTTTTTTGCATTTCACCTCTTAATGTCTTAAAGGAAGGCATAAATTTATTTGTTTATTTAGTGATATTCGTGCTAAATCGTTAAACAGTTAATCTCAACAATTGAATCCTTGAAAGATTACCGAATATATCCCAATTGAGTGTGTAATAAGAAAGACGTTCAATCTAAACGACAGAGAATTGGAATTCTGGTAAAGTCAGTAAGAACCAATTATCTGATGGCTTTAAGGCGCGTTCAGTGTAAGGGTTTTCTTTGCAGGAAAAGGAAACGATGAACCGAGTTCAAATCTCGAATGTTGCGTTAGTATGGCAGACTATTTTCTTTAGCTTTGGTTAAGGTGCTAATCTTATTGAGGGAAAATTAATTCAAACTGCTTTAAAATTGACTGTGTCACTCACGCTGTTCGCGCTGGAGGGGTAAGGCAAATAGGACACAGGTTCACAGTGGACAACTGAAGGTAGGACTTCCTATTATTATCAATGAGTGGATGCAGTAAACTTGTTCAAGTTGCTTATTTGTGGACCAGTTTACTTTGAGCTGGAGTGACTAGAGTCCGTTTCCTTATGGTAAAGCATATTACTCCTGAAGAAGACCATGAAGTATACCAATCGAAACGTCGTAGCAACAACAAAGACTGAATTGAATTGTCCAAATGATCATTTGAATAAAATTTTTGCTTATATATATATATATATATATATATATATATATATATATATATATATATGTATATATATATATATATATATATATATATATATACATTAATTTCCTTTTAATTTTATTAAATCAACCTTATTTAGCTTCCGGTTGCCATGAGAAATATTTAGCAATCTTTAACAGTGTATAAATAAATAAAAAATAATGCCACAAACATGTTTTTTGCCTTTGGTAGAAACGAGTTTTATTTGATCTGTTCGTAAAGGAAGGATTATCATATCTTTCTCTTGGTTCCAACGTTCTACTATCTTGAATGAAAGCTGTTATCAAAGAACCAGTTTTGGAAGTAATTTATTTGATCCTACTCTTCTTTTAACCATAACTTTTGTTTTCACCATTTAGTGTATTCGGAATATTGTCGTCATCTTTATTGCTATATTTCTAACGTTTAGGCCTATTGGTTCTTCAGCCTTCTTCTGGTCTTTCTTCAGGAAGCACCAACTGAAATGCAGTGAATATAACTATAAAGATGAAGACAATAGTTCGAATACTCTAAATAATAAAAATTATCTCGCTTCTAAAAAATTTTGACTCATAGAAAACTTTTGTTTAATTCACTCGTATAATCATGTTTATTGGGATTTAAAATAAACGCCTTGTGTTATAGAATTCAGGTAGAATCTTACGCAGGTATGAATAATCTGGAATCTATTTTTATTCTGTGTGTCACGTTTAACTTCATAAGTCTTCCTGTGTAATTATCTTTAATAAAAAAAGTTGTTCCTTTTCGAATTCTTCAATGAGTCTTTTTAATAATGAACTACTGAATCCAATAATACTTTTGATTTTACTTACTTTGACCTAAATACTTTAAACAAGATTCAAATTAAAGTTATTAAACAAACTATCTTGACTTTGTTAAAGAATAGCGTTCTGAAAAAGCTTAAAATGTTATTCACATTGAAACATTTTGCCGTGTTAAAATTTTATTTTGCCATTTGGCTTACCAACATTGATTTGTTGTTCACTCGTTCACTAAAACTGGCCACAATCGAAAGCATGAATAGAGAACTTTTATAAACCATAATAATATTTACACATCTATAAAAGAAATTGTAATATCACGAGCAGATCTTTCTGGCAATTGCTTGCGGGCAAAACTATCAAGGTGCTTAGTATAAGTTTCCAGACTTGTTTCGTATAGGCACTGTTATTGATAGTACACATATGAAACTCTAGTCCCCTTCCAAGTTATCTCTTCCGGCGGCAATGTACTTGTTGTACCGTTCCAGCAATTTATGGAAGGCCCCATATAAGTCCTCTTGTGTGAGCGTGTCAATGACCTTCGCCACAGCCTCTTTCATCTCATCAATTGTCTCATAACGACAGCCTCTGAGCTTAGGTAATAACCAAATGTCACAGGGAGCAAGGTCTGGACTATAGCGAGAGTAATGAACTGTCTTGATGCCAATCTTGGTCAAATAGTCTGTGACAAGGATGGAGTTGTGGACTGCTGTATTGTCCTGGTGGAAATGCCACTGACCCGATTTAATGAGTGCTGGCCTCTTCCGACGGAATCTCTTCCTGAACTCCCTTAATACCTTAACATAGTAACCCTCACCCTAACCCTTTGGCCAATCATCTCTGGTGTATTGACTTCCTTACTCCACCCACACCTCTCATCATCCCTCACAGGCTCCCTGCCTTCCTTGAATCTCTTGTGCCACTCAGAAACTGATGCCCAATTCATGCTAGATGCTCGAAAAGCAGGCTGAAGCATTCCATACGTTTCAGTGGCAATTTTTCCAAGTTTAAAACATAATTTTATTGCATATCGTTCTTCCTCATGTCCAGATTGCATTTTTGAAATTCACCAGGTGTGACAATCAGGCTTTAGTAGGGTGTATTCCAATTCCTGCTGTAGCTGTTCGTTTGAACTTGAAATCATAAAAGTTGGTCAGTCATCTCATAAGATGTATAGTAATAAGATACTGAATTTTTAGGGTGTATTCCAATTCCTGCTATAGCTGTTCGTTTGAACTTGAAATCATAAAAGTTGGTCTGTCATCTCAGAAGATGTATAGCTATAATATACGGTCTTTTCAAGAGTCTACGCCAATTTTAAATGTCCATAGGAAAAAATGTCTGGAAACTTATCGTATGCCCCTCGATGATAGACTTTTAAAAAAAATTATGGCAGACATTTTTCCTATATTTCTCCTGGAACTGGAAATTTACTGTCAAGACAGATTTTAAAAAATTAGTCTTCTAACCAATTGCATTTCTTTGATAATCGAGCAAGATATTTTTGGAACAAATTGTCTAATTAGATTAAAAACATTAATTGTGTAGAAAATTTAAGATTAATTTGGATGATTTCGAAAAAATGGCAACAAAAATATTTAAGAGGGATTTTGGGAAAATATCGGTTGAATTACTAAACAGAATTTTATCTGTATATATATATATATATATATATATATATATATATATATATATTGTATTAATAGAGGGTATTTTCTGTGCTGATACATTTTAAGTACGATGTAAAAAGATGGTAAAAAGCAGTGATGTACAATAGGCATAACAAGTAAGGATATTAATAAAAGATTCAAAAGTCATCGATTGGTTTTTATATCCAGGTGACGAAAATTTGCAAACATATTTCTATCAAATTCCTCACATCTATTTCATGTTGGTTTTGTTCGGAAAAGTCGGATCTTCCTTCCTTTCCTACCGGCACTAAGAAGAGAAAGAAAGTTCTCGAGTCATTTTATCTTATTTATTCTAACGGGCTAAGAGAGGGTCAAAAGTAACAAGCTTCTTAAGTCTGATTTTCTGTTTTCCATTTTCAACTGCAATTCCCAAGACACTAAAAGAAAGTGTTACGTCTTGCATCATCTGTTGATTTTAACCAATCTGAGCGCTCGTCCATATTTCTAAATTTCGATTCCCATAGACCAACACGGGACTTACAGTGAACTTCGATCCCCGGTCTGTCAATTATCAGACAGGTTTTATTCTAAATCTGAATTAAGGGCATTGACAGCCTAAGCATTCTATCTTTGAAGGCTTTTATTATCATGATAAATGTTAACTTTTTTTTATTTATTTATATACCAAGTCTAGCGTAATTTTAGGCGGGTTTCGATCCCAGTTTGAAGCGTCCTGCGTGTCTAGCCCCACTGAAGAGTTGTTATATAACGAAGCAGTCTGTCTTAGGATGACAATATATACGCTCCCCTCTTGACGGTTATACACTCTACGAAGGAATTAACGGCTGTCACCCGCGTAATGTAAATTTCTTCTAACGAATGGAGCACACTAGTATTCGATAGCGAAAAATATAAACAAACAAAAGCAAATACAAATGCATTATTCAGCTGAAATGGTTGGGTTGTTAGATACCAAGTCTACCGTAAAGTTAGGCAGATTTCGATCTCAGCTTGAAACGTTCTACGTATACAACCACCTTGAAGAGTTGTGAGACAACGAAAAAGTCTGTCTATAGATGACAGTATATATATATATGCGTGTGTGTGTGACTGAGTAGAATGACATTTAATTAATTAATTTACAAATTTTCTTTGCCTCATTAAAATATATTGTAGAACAATAGTTTTTTTTTTTTCAATTTTGAAATCTGCGATCCTGAAGTGTTTGCGTTTTGCTTTTTTAGATTTTTGGGTTTTTTTAACAGGAAAATAAATATTCCTCTTTATATCTTTTATATATAATGATAAGAACATTCGAGAAAAAAAAAAAAGCAAAACAAAAAAAAAAAAAACGAAGAGCAATAATTCAAACAGAAATATCTAAAAGTAAATGATTTTTTATTAGTTTTCTCTTTTTGATATTTAATCAAAATTGTCGAAAAAATATGAACAAAAAAAAAAAATGAACAAAAGCAGAGAAGAAGAAAAAAGAAAAAAAGAAAAAGAATGCCAAGCTTATATTTATATTTTTATGAAAATTACTCATTGAAATATGTATGAATACGTCCACAAATACGCCGAAGATATAATACTACATATTCATTGCTGCCCGTAATGTGTTTACAATCTGATATTTACTATTAAAACATTTTATCAGAGTTTTTTTTTTCAGTTCTTGAATACATTTCAAAAGAGGTGTACCTTTCTTGAAAAACTAATTCTTCTTTATATCTTATTATCTGAAATTGACAAACATTCAAAATGAATTTCCGCTTTAAGAAATATAAATACATATAGAGAAGCCAAACAGAGAGACAAGTAGGTTGGTTGATTAGTTGGTTGGTTGGTTGGTTGGTTGGGTTTTATGGCATATCTACCTTCGTTGCTTATTTAACGCCAAATCCATTTTTATGTAAATAATCAGTTCTATTTCAAACAATTCAGTTTAGTATGATTAAAAAGTTTAATTGTAAAAAAATCATTTCTATTTCAAACTATTCAGTTTAGTCAAGCAGTTCTAATTCAGTTAATTCAGTTTGTTATGAGTACAGATTTGTTTAAACACAGTTAAATGTCAAAATGATTCTATATTAAAAAAATCAGTTTTGTGTAAGTACAGTTTCAATGCCAGAAAACACTTCCACTTCAAATGTAAGTACGATTTAATTGTCAAAAACGTTTCTTTTTCAAACTATTCAGTTTTGTCAAACAATTCAGTTTAGCATAAGTTTTTAGTTAGTTCTATTTAGTCCCTAGATAGGCCCTATCAGGTACTACCACGCCGGGCCAGAGTGGACCTAGGAGCAATGGCAATGAAGGGGTACACCGCATTCCCCAAAGCTCCAGCATCACTGGAACCTCACCGTCAGATTGTTTAGTGTCATATCCACGACACTCATTGCGAGGGTCTTGCAGTTGGTGTATTCTACAGCCTTAGCCGACTGGGCAACAGGGAGTCTAGGAATGCTGAGAGACAAGAGTTGCCTCGTGTTTCCACGACGATTCTCACCATAGGTCGAGTGCAAAAAAATTACCCAGTTTCATCGGCATTCCCCCTTTTAGGGCCCCTCAGGTGAGGAAAAATCAGCCCAGTTTTTACCCGTTATAGATGAGAAGAAAAGTGGTTAAAGACCTTACATCGACCTGAGTTGATTGCTTTTTCTGACCAGCACGAATTTTTAAATGAAAATTCTGATTGCTCTCATAAAAGATTATATAGTTTATATTTCTCTAAAGGCAGCTGTGATTGGCAAATCATTATTACTACATCTTCTATTATTAATCTTATTTTCCAAATTATCTGTCCATGATTAACACAACAGACATATGAAGTAGAAATATCTTTCATGGTTACTTTTCATTGACAAATTTGTTTGGTTTTGGTTTAGGTTGGTTTGGTTTTATAGCACATCTACTTCTGAGGGTTATTAATGTCGAATCCGTATTTATACATCTAAACAGTTTTACTTCAAGCTGAAAGTTCTATACTTTAGCATAAGTATATATTTTTGCTTACACACAGTAAAATGTCAAAATAGTTCTATTTCAAACAATTCAGTTTAGTAAATGTACACATGTTCGATGTCAAAAACTTTTCAATTTCAAACAGTTCAGTTTAGCATGAATAGACAGTTTCAATGTCAAAAACAGTTCTATCTAAAACAATTCAGTTTAGCATAAGTACAATGTTTAGTTCTATTTGACTCAGAGATAGGACCCTATCAGGTGTTACCACTCCGGTCAGAGTGGATCTGAGAACGATGGCAATGAAGGGATACTTCGCATTCCCTAAAGCTCCAGTATCACTGGAACCTCACAATCAGATTGTTTAGTATCATATCCAGGACACTCGTTGAGGGAGTCTTAACCCTATGCAGAGAAGCAGATGGTATATTCTACAGCTCCAGCCAACTGGACCACGTTGGGGAAAGTTTAGCCCTCTGTATAGATCCAGTCAGTGTATTTCACAACCGCAGCCAACTGGGCAATGGTTTGGTTTCGTTTAATTTCTATGTTTAATGTCATATTAATGTTTATGAAGCATCTAATGCCAAAGCCGTACTTATAGAAGGAGAGTAATGGTATTATTCAACGCAGAGTTGGTGGCGGGAAGAATAAGAGATTTCATACCTTTCCCGAGGGTATTATTCCGAAAGTTATCATAATAGTGCGACCGTCGTTTTACCTCACTTACTTCGTTGTCACTGTCCATCTTTTAATCAACTATGCAACAGGGATTACCCCCATTGCGAAATTCCAAACGGGCTATTAATTAGGAAAAGACAGCACATAATTAATTAACAGGGATCAATAATGTACGTGCAAAACTTACACAGCTTTTTTGTTAAGGCCCTGAATATCTGCTCATTGATTAATGGGCACATTTAACAATTTTATCAACAAAAGATCGGGAGAATAACGAAGCAGAAAACACAAAACTACCACTGTTAATACTAGAAAGACTAAGAAGATAAAAGACAAAATATAGGTGAACAAGAATCAGTGCAAAAGCCATATAGGTCAATGCAGATAATAACACACACACACACACACACACATACACACACACACACACACACACACACACACACACACACACACACACACACACATATATATATATATATATATATTAATGAGAATAAATAACGGAAATAAATTCGACAGTATGAAGAAAATAGAAAAACAAAGTAATCCAATATAGACTTATTAAAAAGGAAATCCAATATTAGAACGTTTCGGTTTTGATAAGCCTACCTCAGAACTTTAATATGGTGAAAAATATTACTAAAACAGCAATGGATGTTTTAAAATAACTTTCCTTTCTTTCTTTCTTTCTTTCTTTCTTTTCTTTTTTCTTTTCTTATCTTTCCGTTTTTCTCTTTTTTTCTCAGTGTTTTGGCAAATTCTTGCTGTATCATCCTTCAATCCATTGTATCTCCTTAAAGTTCTACTCATTTAAAGCTGATCGCCTCTACCAGTTACTTGGTAGTCTTTAAAAAAAGAACGGTTATACGTTATATAGTTTTTCTTTTCTCTCTTTATTTTATTAAAACACCCATCGGTGTTCTAGCAACATTTTTAACTATCATCCCGATGAAGCTTTCCAAAAACCAAAACATTTCAATGTTGACTTTCAATTATAATGAATTAATTGTTCTTGGATTACATTGTTTTTTTTTTTATCATTTTCTTCATATATATATATATATATATATATATATATATATATATATATATATATATATATATATATATATAATAAACAATTTATATCCAATAAAATATTTGTAAGCATTAAAAAAAACTTCAATATACCTAAGATTACTCGATGATACACTTATTCTTGCTAACGATACTAATGAAATAAAGACACCAAAAAATTCAGTTTCTAATATTACCCATGAACTAAACAAAAGCAATAAAATTTCTTTTTTTAGATCTTCTGATTGAAACGAATAGCAATAATAGTAATTTCACAACCTATACTTACAAAAAAAACTCACTTATAAGAACTCCTGTACCCTCAACTTGAAAAAGTAAATGCCCCTTCCGATATATATAAAAAAAAATTATAAATAACCTAACATGCCATGCAAAATGTTTCCCAACCTCCAAAACAATAGCTGGAGGGAGAATAAGGGGGTTCATACCTTTCCCAAGGGTATTTGCCCGAAAGTGAACGTAATAGCGCGACTGGAGTACGAACTCGTGTGCTACGATTCCGCAGTTCATCGCTTTAAACATTACACCACGAGTCCCAATGGTAACTAATGTTACAGTTTATGTATGAAATTGTTTAAAGTCTTTGCGATACAACATTTTAGCTACACTAGATTAACCTGATACGAGGCAAATTGGTTTATTAAGATACACTGGAAGTAATCATATTGCAACATCATAACAAGTTTATGAGAAAATAGCAAATGAATCGGCAAAACATGGGAGGGTTAGTAGAAAGAAAGGGCATCTGCATATGGCGAGACATCAAATAGATTCTATTTATATTTAAATATCGAAAGATTCCTTGAATGTGATCAATTATTAATCAAAATGTCACAAGTTTCTCAGTGCCGGCACGAAAAGAAATTCTCATGCCATAAAACATTAACCAATGTCTCTGTGGTTAAAAATAGTTTTTAGAACAGAGTTATGTGGTACAGTATGAGTGAATTCACATAAATACTCTCTTCCTGAGGGAGGAATATTAATAATCATGTGAAGATTGTCTGATAGGCATTAAATAGGGACATTTTTGATAATGATAATAGTAATAATAATTTTACTCAAACACACAAGTGCACACATATACGTTCATTAGGTTCAACTGGAAATACCTCGTACACTTACACACGCCCCCAACAAATATATATACGGTGTTTTATCCCATTGATCTTGATGAAGGTCCATCAATAAATTAAAGATATGAACCGCTGGGCTACTTGATAGCCTTTGCAGAAACAGTAATCATCTTTGCATAAACTGATAACAGAACCATGGCGCGTAAATAGGCCAGAGGTTCCATAGAGCCATGCAAATGTGAGTCTTTTATATAGTATATTACCTACGGGACTGCGACATTGTACTCAGCTAGTTTACCCTTCAGTCGCATTCTTATCCTATTTACCAACCCCTCCGCACGGGCAGGATATGACACAAAGTCAATTTTTAAGCGGAGTTTAACAGGTTTGAATTCAGAGTTTTCCTTCCCCAAGACTAGTTACCTAACCAAGGCTGAAGAACCCAGTCTGTCCTACTATTTACCCCCAGCTGGAGGAAGAATAATTGGATTCATACCTTTCCCAAGGGTATTAGTGCTATGTGAAATGCAATCAGTGTCGTCCAGGATTTGAACTAGTGTCGCTGTGTCCATTTCCTACGACGATAACCATTACACCACGGGCACCTCCAGTCGCGGTCTTAAGAATCCTTTCGAACAAATGCCCTTATGAACCCATCAATGGGTTAATATGGGTTAAATAGTACACCTAATCTTCTTCTACACGGATTGTTTAGGCATTAAATAACCCATAAAGGTTTATATACCATTAGACAAAGAAACCTCTAATAGTACAGTTACACTTCTTTTACACAAGATGGCTAAGGAATTACACTATCCACTAAAGTTTATATATCATTTGACAAAGAAACCTTCAATAGTGCCACCGCTCTTCTTCTACACGGATTGCTTAGGAATTAAATAACCAAAGAAAGCTGCCATTTAAAAAAAGAAACTAAATCAAACATATCGGTCCATTGACCAAGTGGTTAGCGTGTTCGCCAATGGCCCGGGAGAACGATATTCAATCCTTAGTCAAGTCATTGCAAGGACTCAAAGAATGGTACTTGATACCTCCTTGCTTGACAATCAACATTAAAAGGTACGTATCAAGGGTAAATTTGCCAAGTCGGCTGAGGCTGTAGAATACACCAAAAGCATCTCTGTAGGCAGGTAAGACTCCCTCAACGAGTGTCCCTTATATGACACTAAACAATCTGATGGTGAGGTTCCAGTAACGCTGAATCTTTGGGGAATGCCGAGTACCCCTTTATTGCCATCGCTCCCAGGTCCGCTCTTGCCCTGTGTGGACGCACCTGATAGGGTTCTATCAATGGGTCAAATGGAACTAAACCCTGCACTTATGCTAAACTGAAGTGCTAGAAATAGAATTACTAAAACTGCGTACTTATGCTAAACTGTTTTTGGTATTGAAACACTGTACTTATACAAACTGAACTGTTTGAAATAGAACTTTCTGAACTTTTGCTTAAGTGAATTTCTTGAAATAGGACTATTTTTGACGTTGAAACTGAGTACTTATGCAAAACTAAATTATTTGAAATAGAAATGTTTTGAGATATAACCATTTGTAAACAAAAACTATACTTATACTGAACTGAATTGTTTGAAATTTAATTCGGCGTTAGATGACCTGAAAAGGGTTGACACGTCGTAAAATAAAACAACCAGCTAACCAAATCAAACTAAATGCTACTCACATTTTGAATATAGATTTTTTTCTTTCTAGACTTGCTGCCCTCTTAAGGCCAAAGATTCTCATTTGGTTTACTAGAGTACTCATAGCTAGAATACGAAAAGAAGTATTCATTCTTTTACTAAGGATATTTGCGAGAAAGTGAAATAAAATCAACCTCATCTAGGAATTGGAATTATATATAATCAATGCTGATATGTAAAATAATCTGAATAGAAATCATAAATTTTCTATGTCTGCTACCTTAATAACAAAAATGGCACATTATAGCGGAACTGTTTTAGGGCAATATTCTAATTATTTCTCAGATAACTGAATAATTTGCAATCCATTTTCGAACATAATAATTATGTCATGGGATCGTTGTCACAAATCAATCTAATCTTTTAATTCATCAGAGGGAATAATAAATAAATTCTACTTGTATATTTCTTACTCGAATTAGATTCATTTCGAAACAATTATGATTAGATTGCATGAATGGGATTCGATTCAACATCAAACGTAATGGGCGACAAAAGGCGGCATTTAAATTATGACTATTTATAACAGTTAATATTAAGGATTGCTAAGAGTATCTAAGATCGGTTTGTACTGAATTTTACTTTAGTTCCTTTTTTTTGTATGTTTTTTTTTACAAAGAAGATTTTTAGTAGAATGTTTCACTGTGAAATTGACCATTAAAATTATAATAATAATCATCATTTCGTGGGGATGACACGAGTTTTCTTTTTTGTGAAATTGATCATAACAAGCCATCACTTTTGACAATGATGAATATAAGCTTTTGCTTGTCGGTGTGTCCATATGTTGGAGTCCAGTGAAGAGTATTGTTTACGTGTTCGTCGTAAACTTCTTAAGTAGTGTCCAGCTTGTCTTATTTGCTTACTTGGATGGTTTATGGGATGGGAGGTAAGTGGCCCTACAGCTACATTTTTGTGGTTTGCTGTTTGCAGTATTTGTTCAAAGCAGCACGCAGCATCATTGTGTAGTTCTTTTCCAGCTTTTTTTGTATGCGTTTCATTAAAGTCCATATGGTGCAACCATACATTATTACTGACACGGCTAAAACATGGATGACTTCCGATTTTTATCTGAGAGATCAGATTCCACATGGTCTTTAACTTTTCAATGGCAGTGAATGCTTTTCCAATGTTTATGGAAACATCGCTTTCAGTGTCATTTAATTAGAAAATGGCATCATTTTGTTTAGAACTCACGGATTCTGGTTGATCTTAATTCAGGTGGAAGCCAATGCCTTCTGCAGTTTGTACCAGCAATGCAGCAAGGATTCGGCGTGTCCTGGATATAACACTAAAACATTTGATCAAGAGGCAGCAGTTCTGGAGCCATGAGGAATGTTGAAAACTCCTTAATTTCCATAAATCCCGGGTTCACTATGACCTGAAGTAGTAATAATACCAGTTAGGGTCCCATGTATGGGTCAAATGTAAATATGAAATCATTTTCTAAACTTTAAACCATTTAACTGTTTGAAAGCAAATTACTGATTTAAAATTGAATTTTGAGTATTGCATAGTAAGTTTTTGGATCCTTTTGTTTGAACCAATAAAACTATTAATGTTTGATGACAATACTTGAATGTATTTGCTACTACCTCCCACTAGACAGTGCTTGACACAAGGTCAATGACCTGAAGACCGATTATAGTGTGGATTTAGGAGAGTAGAAGGTCGGGCACGAGCTGAGGATCGAACCCTGCTGGTCTGTGCTACTCATTGATCCACTCAGTGCAATGTGGGCCTAATGAGCCAAACTGTTTCTTGGACCCAAATTTGGGTCCAGGCATGGATGCCGGGTTATAGCTTAAACTAGACAACAAGGTTTAGTGCTATACATCGCAGAAAAAGGTGTCAATGCTGCAGCTCACCCACACGAAGGTGGCCCAGCCGAAGCTGAGGGCCTTTCAGCCTCGAATCTGCCATTGATTTTGATACCCCATCCGGCACGTATGCTAGACGGCCCTGCTAAAGCCAGGTAAGTATGAATTATAAAATTACTTGAAACCATTTAACTGTTTGCAAACAAATGAGCTCAGACTTGTTTAAAAACAATGTTATTCTTTTGGAAATCGTATATTTAATACGTATGTATAAACATGATTAGGCATTAAATCACCGACAAGAGTTTCAACCTACCAACCAACCAACCAGAGATTGCGCTTGATCAAGAGTGTTTGAGAGAAGCGCTAAATAATCTACATTGTCTGCATTATTTTGAAAGGCACCTACTGTGCCATTATAAGAAAAAAGAATAAATGGGGATAAAAATGTTTTTTTTATATAAAATATATTAATAAATCTATGCATTTGGTAAAAATTACTATGAAAGCTTTAAATATCTTCTCAGTAGTTCTAGAAAACTGGGAATGAATTTTTTATGAGGTGCACAGAATGAATAAAAAAAATTAACTGAAATACATATTAAAAAACAAAGAATGAGCATTACAGTTAAAAAAGCTAAAGAGCACCACGGTGGGGTAGTGCAATTTAAATTAGTTTGAAAATGAGCAAGGAGTAAGGATGACAGTATAAGAGGATAAACAGATAGATAGATAGAGAAAGAGAGTAAGAGAGAGAGAGAGAGAGAGAGAGAGAGAGGGAGAGAGAGATGAAGAGGTAGGGATGGTTAGAGGAGACAGGGAAAAAAAGGAAGTGGCGTGGAAAAGGAAGCTGGATGAAGGAAGGCTGGTGTTATTCAGTGAATACCTGTATTCACTTCATTCAGAGCGGAATGCAGAGACAAATATCGCTGAATAATGCAATAAAGTATTCCAACTTTGAGAAGCCGTCGACGTAATTAGAGAGCCGTTTTCCATTAAGTGGGCGACGTTCCCTGTAATTTGCCCTTTGTGTGCAAAAATGGGGGTCTGGATGGGTATACGATTGACAACAAAACCCACCAAACAAAACAAAACAAAATAAAAAAAAATATACCGAAAACAAAAACACCATTCGCAATAGCACTAAAAGCAGCCACTATCACGACAGACAGACGCAGAGATATCGAACGAAATGAGATAAGAAATATCGCAATAATAATAATAATGATAATAATAATAGTAATAATAATAATTATTATTATTTGGAGAAAAAACAATATAAAAATAGAGTGAAGAGTGATGCTATTATGATACGATATAAAAGATATAATTATAAAGATAGAAAGTGCTGAAACAGAAGCAGGAATTCTTGTGAAAGGACCAATAATGGTATTAGGATTCGTAACTTGCCCGTCTATAGCTGATAATATCGTTGATCCCAATCGGTTTAATAAAACTGTTAACTGTAATAAACCCAGGATCAATAGTGATTATGATTTTGATATTGACAAGATTGATACCGTCGAGGATGATTGGGCAACAAAAAGTGCATGCTTGGTTAAAATTACCACAATTACTATAAACAGCAGCCATTGGATTTGTTGATGGTTGTAGGGTTTCTAAATATGAATATTAAGGAAAAAACACCTTTATTTTAAAGATTTAAAACGAACTTCAATATAAACTAATTTTACAAATATTATAGATTGTAAAAAAAAAGAAAAGAAAACAAGAACAAATTAAAAAAAAAACATTGATTATCGGGTTGATATGTCTGACAAAGGGACATGAGGTCTGACAATCTTGAAAAAAGATTCTGTGAATTCTCCCATTGGTTAAGATTGTCTTCCTGAAATATGTCAAGAAGTCGTGTGTTCAATATTGGGGCAAAATCAAGTATAAAGAAAAAAAGTCATATATGAATGGAAAAATTGAACTGTTCACAGAAGTCGGGAAAAGATACTGAGGTAACTGTCGATAAGAGGGAGAATTGGGATCATTCCCCCCAGTTAGACCACAGCATTATTAAGGTAAGTTAGAATGCAAAGAAGAGGAAAGTCCTGGAGACTCGATGATTTTTGTTGTCACTCTTTCTTTAGTAGATAACTACGACTTAAAATGACTTAAAAAATTCGTAGCAAAAACGGGTACAGAGAAAAAGTTTGTGAGGACATTGGTCGGAAGAGTGATATTAATAATTGTTCTTTGAATAGTCTCAAAGAACATGAAAAAATCGGGAGAAGGGAGATGAGATGTGTCCTTTATAAACAAAGAAAAAATAAAGTCGATAATTTGATACGGCCAAAAAAAAAAAAAGATTTAAATGGAATAATACTTTGGCATAACAGGAAAATTTTTCCTGTGGATAAAAATTATTTTTTAATTTTAAAGTGACAAATGTATCTATCATTTCAAATGTCTGACGAAGCCAGCCCATCAATCAAGTGGGTAGAGTGTTCGCCAATGGCTCGAGAGACTGGGATTCAGTCCCAGGTCGAGTTATAACAAAGGCTCAAAAAATAGTACTTGATAACTCCTTGCTTAACACTCAGTATTATAAGGTACGCGGCAAGGGTAAAGTGGAACAATCCAGAGAAAGGAGTAGCGGCCTCCCTTACACTTCTGTGTAGTAGTTATCGAAAAGTTGTCTTCAGGTTGTCCTCGACTACGGCCACCAACTTTGCTTTTACTTTAAGAGCAACAAATATAAAGACTCAAAAATGAGTTATTTATATATATATATATATATATATACTGTAAAATAGATAAGTCCACAATCAGTTTTTTTAAGTTATTTGTTTTTCTTCAACACGTGTTTTTAGTATTTTTTCACTCTTTTCCGGGAGTTATGATCTTCTGAAGAAGGGAATAACACTTGAAACATTTATTGATGAAAAATAACCAAAAAATATTGCTCATCGTGAACCTATTCATTTTAAAGCAGCTACTTTCTTCCCTTTTGGGACCAACAAAATAAACCGGCTCAATGGTCTAGTGGGTAGAGTGTTTGCCAATGGTTCGGGAGACCTGGGTTCCATCCCAGATCGAGTCATACCAAAAATGGTATTCCTTGCTTAACACTCGATGCTGTAGCTGCACACTCGATGCTGTAGCTGTACACTCGTAACACCTCGATGCTGTAGCTGCTGAAAAGGGAACCTTCTCGTCGCCCTCGATTACGGTCACCAACTTTACAACTTATATATATATATATATATATATATTCACATGTGTAATATATAGGCATTAACTTTTTCTTTTACAGCTTTGATTATGAATTCTGAAATGAATTACAATTTCTGCTATTTCAAATTTACGTGTGGAAAAAAAAAACTTGAAGCAAAATTAATAATGAATAAAAAATGAAGATTACCAATGTAAAAAGCCCGAGAACGTTTGACGAACGTGTTTCACAAAACTGGTTTAGAAGTTTCAAAGAAGGTCACATCAGCATTAATGAATAAAAGAATAAAGACCGCCCAAAACAAACAAAAATCAAGGTTGTTTTAGTAGATGACGTTTTGCTTGAAATAGTGAGAGATCTGCCAAGCTTAAGAACTTGTACATTGTCGGCATAGCTTGTTATTTCTCAAGCACGATCAATCTACACCTCCATGAGTACAGCCATTTGAACTAATGCTGAAACACGAGAAATACAAATACGAAATAGCTGGATATACGAAAAAGTTTTCAACCAAACTGATATATATATATATATATATATATATATATATATATATATATATATATATATATATATATATAGTTTGTACTGAAACCATTAACGAATTTGTTTTCATATAACTCATACCACAGTCGTTTTCCTATCCAAAAAGGGCCAGTAATTCCCCTTCTGAGATTGAATCACGCCCTCCTTAATCCAAGAGACTTATGATATCTTCCATTTTGTGACTATTTTAGTATTGAGAAGAATCAAATTTCCTACTAGCCAAAGCTCAATTTTAAAATATTTTGCCCCAAAACTACAGAACCAGACCTGAAAAATGGGAAAACAGACTGTTCTTATGAACATAATTGACATATTGCGATAAACTCACAGAATGAGTTGACACCATGGACAAAGGAAAGCAGTATTTTTGCAAAAATATTTTATAATCAAAATTACCAAACACATAATTAAAATTCAATAAACACAAAACATTTAACACACACACACACACACACACACACACACACACACACACACACACACACACATATATATATATATATATATATATATATATATATGTATATTTAGGCAGCATTTCTTCGTTAATGCAAATTTCATTAAACATAATAGACATTTTATGTCTACATATTTTCTTTTGGATCCGTTCGAATTCCCGTATTACTTTTATCGTATACTTGGGGAATTGATTTATGTATTGTCCATAGTTGTATGTATCCCTAGTACTTTCTGCCCGACTTTGGGCCATCATCAGGGGAGGATCTATTACCAAAGTGATGTAACTTTTGTTTTAGTATATTACTACTGTTACAGAGTGTAATTTGTCTCTTCAAGAGATCACGTCTGTATTCCAAAGTGCTAGGGATACATACAACTATGGACAATGCATAAATCAATACGATAAAGGTAATACGGGAATTCGAACGGATCCAAAAGAAAATATGTAGACATGAAACGTCTATTATGTTTAATGAAATTTGCATATATATATATATATATATATATATATATATATATCGTGGGAACGATTCTATTTACGGATTATCTTTCTTCAATATCCTTTCAATTAAAAATCCAAAAAAGAACTCAATGTAGAGTAATAATAAATTAAAATACCGCAAATAATTCCATATAAAAAGAAAAACTTTTAGAAATTACTCATAT
>OY757927.1:53764646-53772146 GCA_963585895.1 Sepioteuthis lessoniana | reverse complement strand
ACTCGACCTGGGATTGAACCCAGGTCTCCCGGGCCATTGGCGAACACTCTAACCGCTAGGCCATATATATATATATTTAATAACAGTAATCAGCGTAAGGAAATTTTTCATCAAACGGAGTTCAAGTATTGCCTGAACCTGTGTGCTGATATAATACCAAGCGCCTTTGGACCTTTCATTGGCCATCATCAGGGATTGTTTTCAAATGCGTTAAGTCCTTTTTTTTAAATATTATCTTTCCCTTGATAATATTCTATTTCCGTAAACAGCGTTCTGTTCAAAATTTGTTCGATGTCTTCAGCATCTCCGTTTAATCCAACTATACATTTACATGAATTTTACAATGTTATAAAAAAAAATCTAAAAACTGTTTAAAAAACCTTTACACATGCAAACAACCTTTGATGATGGCCTATGGAAAATTTGAAAGCGCTCAGGACAATTTCAGTAAATTCATCAACGAATCCAACCTAAAACCAACACTCTTGTCAGGAAACTTGAAAGGATCCTAATGAAATTACATAGACAAAATGTGTCTTTATTATTCGATCACACACACACACACACACACACACACATACACACACACATGTATATATATATATATATATATAATCTAAAATATCAAATATATGCAAACATATATTAAAATTTCCCTTAAACAAGAATTTTAGGACTGTCAATTTTCATGCTGGCAGCAAGATGGATTAAAAGGCAAGTAACTAATTATTTGGCTGTGTAAATATTTTCGCTTTAAACTTAAACTCTTACACTCTTTATCATATTTATTACTTCAGAATCTCCTTCCCTAAAAAACACACTCAAATAAATGTATACAATTGTAAATATCTTTGTAAATGTACATATAAATGTATGCGTACATTTGCTTTTATATCTTCTTTATGTGGATGTATTATAATTTATGTATGCGTTTACGTAGACGCATACATTTATGAGTGCGTGAGTGTGGGAATGCGCATTCGTAAGCATATTAAGACATACACGCACTCAAGCACAAACACCCATAAAACTCTCCCTCTCTCTCTCTCTCTCTCTCTCTCTCCCTCTCTCTCACACACACACATACACACACACACACACATATATATATATATATATATATATATAGGTGTGTGTGTATTTGTGTGTGTTTGTATACACACAAATATATATATATATATATATATATATATATATATATATATATATATATATATGAGATTATAATCGCAATTCTTATAAGTTTATTCTCTTAGTGTGGTAAGCGAAAAGAACAAACCCAAAGAATCGATTATATAACTTGTTTTCAACAAAAAAGTAAAAACAGATTTTCGTGATTTTATGGCAATTGATTTTTTTTAATTCTAAAATGACACAGAAAATCAGCGCACCTTTCTTTTTTTTATTCCATAAATAGGAGTGGACCACTTACTAACCTTTGTTCTCATTTAATGGCATTGAAATATTGATTTTCGACTTTGTTCTGTCTTTAATCTGTGTCTTTGTATAAACCGAGGCGTGAAAGTAGACAAAAGGAGAACATACGTTATTATATATTCGAACAGTTTATGTTAGTCCGTGTGTAGATGTAACGCTGTTTATCAACTTTTATTTGGTCTGGAAGATACGACTTAACGGTATCTGTTATTCTGAAGCAATCGACTATCTCCCCACTCATCTGATTCATAACATTTAGGATAAACAAGAATAGTTGAGGAATATATGGCCAAGTTGAAAGCGCCAATAGCCGCTAAATTACTAAATATGTGCAGAGATTTAGTCTGTATATTTATTAGATGGATGCAATGAGCTACTACAGAAATCAATCAGAGATTTCTGCGCCAGACCAAGCAAAGCTTAGTAAAATATATAAACCATTATATATATATATATATATATATATATATATAAGAGCCCCTGGGACAATTTTTGTAAATTCATCCACCAATTACAACCTGAAACTAATTCAAAAATTAGAAAACTTGAAAGGATCTCAATAAGATTATATAGACAAAATGTGTCTTTATCATTTAATCAAACGTGCTTAGATAAAAGACTGTTGCCCCACTACACACACACACACACACACACACACACACACACACACACACACACACACACACATATATATATATATATATATATATATATATATAAATAATTTGAATTAGATCTGACGAGCCTGAATAAGTGAAATATATATATTATGGAAAGGAATACGATTTCAAAATGTCAAATTTTCAAAATTATATATTGGTATTCATTTATATATATGATGTGGTTTGTATGATTGTTATTTTGTCGTTGAGTGTTTTGTTATGAGTGTTAGAGGGTAGAGTGATAGGTCTGTGGGTGATGTGAAAAGGGAAGTTGTTTTTGTTAGGTTTATTGAAACCTGATACATTTGATTCTAAAGCCACTCCACCATTTTTCTCTCAATTATCTTATGTTCCTCATTTGCTTATAAATAGAAAAGCTCAGAAAACGCTTTCAGTTTGAGAAAGTTCTTAATGAAATAAAAGAATGAAATATAACACTCAGTTTTAGTTGTTTGATTTATCCAATTTTCCACATATTTCTATCATCTTGTCAAGCACACACACACACACACACACACACACACACACACACACACACACACACACACACACACACACACATATATATATATATATATATATAATTTGGTTGAAGGAACAACAATCAGATGAGACTTCTATAAAAGACGTATGCTACTAATAAAATTGAAAAAAGATAATGATTATAAATTACGTATATATATATATATATATATATATATATATATATGACTATTGAGATATATACTCCCCTACCCCCGTGGGGTTGAGTTCTCTAGCGAAGAAGTAATCGTGTTGCCATTAGCGTCTATGCAAGCCTCTTCAAAAGGATGAATTGAGGACTCGGCAACCATTTGAACGGATGTATGTAAACAATATTGTGATTCATAACCGTTTAAAATTTACATCGCAGCTAATATCTCCTCGTTGGCTGAATCGTTAGAAGCTTGGACTTGGCGTTTGAGCCAACCGGGTTTCGATTCCAGTTACGGGAAGATACTGTCTAGCCACACTGATGAGTTCTGATAGAACGAAACCGATCTGTCTGTGGATGACTATTGTAATATATATATATATATATATATATATATATATGAGAGAGAGATAGAAAGAGTTTGAAAGATGCTTAAGTACTTATAGGGATAGAATTCGAAGTTGCATATATATATATATACACACACATATATATATGTGTATTTGTTTTTGTGTGTGAGTGTGTATTTGTTTGTGTGCTTGAATGTAAGTTATGAGATATTCCTCGTTTTGAATATACTCTCATTGATTATTATATAAATGAGTGGCTTTGAGTGTCAAACATGATTGAATTATATCACAAACTTATTAAACGCTGTGATTTGTGTGTAGGCGATAGATAAAACATTGCAATGTCCCCCGGTAAATGAGATCAGAGAATATCTTTGAATTCACACTGTTCTTTTTTTTTCTACAATTCTTTGATACGGAATGCCTTCAAAACAGAATTTTAAGCTGGAGTGAAAATTGCGAAGTAATCCCCGTAGGCCAAAGCATTTATATTGAAGTATTATGAGGAACATAAGAAAAGGTAAAAAAAAAAAAAGAAAAGAAAAGAAAAGAAAAAAAGAGAGGGAGTAGTGATAGAATTATGGCAAAGGCTGTGAGAAGCATCTGTGGAGGAAGAAAAAGCTGATGACGATGACAATTCCACAAAAATGATGTTGATACATTGTAAAATAAGCAAAAACAATTTCATAAGGAAATTGAAAATATGTGGGTAAAAGATTATGTAGTAAAAACAATAATTCTGCTAATAGTAATAATGATGAGAATAGTAAATAAAATAAGACAAAAAATCTGATACACATGACTGGGTGGGAAAGGTAATCCGCTAGGAAATGTGCAAATTTGACCATGCTGAAATTATTTTATGCACAAACAGTAATAGGTCCAAGAATATGAGACACAAACTTGGAGATTCAAGATAAATAGATAAGCAGGTAATAACTTTTCCTCTAGTGGATTTTGCCGTTCTTGTAACAAAAATAAAAATCGAAAATATACAAAAATATCTGGCTCTTGCGGGAGAGTTGAAAGATCCTTGGAAAATGAAAGTGAGAGTAATTATTGTTGAAGCCCTTGGGACATTTTTCAAAGGCCTCGAAAATATAGACTGGGACATAAAAAAATGGAGACCATCAATACTTCAGCACTTAAAATATCTTCGAGAATCCATATAACCTGAATACCTCAGGAGTTATACGGTAATTCTGACTTCCGCAAAAAAAAAAAAAAAACACCAGTCAAAACTAATGAGAAAAACCCGTAAGGTATAAAATAATGATATCGACTAGTTTTGTTCACGTTCACCCTGTTTGTGGTAATTATCATATAGAATTTGCTAGTAAATACCGGGCATTAGCATGATTGTTTGAGTGTTCGCCAATGGCCTGGGAGACCTGGGTTCAATCCCAGGTCGAGTCATACCAAAGACTCATAAAATGGTACTTGATGCCTCCTTGTCTAACACTCAGCAACATATGGTTGGGATCAAGGATAAAATGGAGCGATCCAGAGAACGGGGTAGCGCCCTTCCCTATACCTCAGTGTAGTAGCTATCGAAAAGGGAGCCTTCGGATCACCTTCGACTAAGTTTGCCAGCTTTACATTACTTGAAGATTATTTCCTCTTATTTATAATCTATTTGCAGTTTATCTTATTACAGATAATATACAACACGGATTCATATACATAAGCCATACATAAGGAAATAGATGGCTTACACACGGATACTATCAAGAATGCATCCCATTACCAAGAAAAGTCGCTTACTGGTTGGTTAAAGTTTTATAGAGCAACACGAATACACCCGTCAATAATTGTGGTTGAATTTTGTATCAATATCTTTCATTTTCCATTTAATTTTTCTTTCTGTAAAGTTTACTACAAAAACGGCAGAGATTCCACATACCGTTCTTTCTTTCTTTCTTTCTATCTTTCTTTCTTTTTCAAGTCAGCCTGCGGCTACAACTGCCAGCTTGTAACTTGGTCTGCTTTTTTTTCTTTTGATGAGGCAAGCTACAAATCACATGATTCTTTCTTTCTTTCTTTCTTTCTTTCTTTCTTTCTTTCTCAAATCAGCCTGCTGTTACCACTCCTGACTTTATATTCTTTCTTTACTTTTCTCTTTCGATGAAGCAAGCTACAAATTACTTGATTCTTTCTTTCTTTCTTTCTTTCTTTCTTTCTTTCTTTCTTTCTTTCTTTCTTTCTTTCTTTCTTTCTTTCTCAAATCAGCCTGCTGTTACCACTCCTGACTTTATATGCTTTCTTTACTTTTCTCTTTCGATGAAGCAAGCTACAAATTACTTGATTCTTTCTTTCTATCTTACTTTCTTTCTTTCTTTCTTTCTTTCTTTCTTTCTTAAATGTCATCCGTACAGACATACAGATGTACTCTCAGAATACTTGTGCTTTATATTATAAGAAGATAATATCTCTTCTTGCAACTATGGTCAAAATTGACTTACATATTTCTCTAGGCTTTTCAGACCTATATAAAATATGCTTCGTGGTCCCTCGTCTTCTTGGCGTGAACACAGCTCTAAACAGCATTTGATAACGAAAGACATAAACACCAAAAACTTCTTTTTTGTTTTTTTGATTCGACAATACTCAACAGATTGACTATTCTTTTTAATTTCCTGTGCCACATGCCAGGACGTGCATTTCCTGAACGTAATTTACCTGTGACACGTGACTGAACGAGATGAAGCTTTACAAGAACATTTATGACTTTTCAAAGTATTTCTTATTGAAAAACACACGTTCAACCACTTATACTAAACGATTCTTGGTTTTTAAAAATCAACACAACAGTTTATGTTGAAAACTTGCATTTAAATATTCATTAAACATATAATAATGGGAATAATACGAATTATTTGTTTGTTTGTTTGTTTGGGTTTTATGGCATATCAACCTTTGTAGGTTGTTTAATGTCAAATCCTTTTTATACAAATAAACAGCTTAATTTCAAATAATTCAGTTTAGCATAAGTACACTGTTTAAGTGTCAAAATATTCCTATTTCCAGCTATTGAGTTCAGTCAAACAGTTTAGACACAGTCAAATGTCAAAAAAGTTCTATTTCAAACAATTCATAACTAAACATAAGTAAACAATTTAGTTCTATTTAACCCATAAATAGGACCTTATCAGGTGCAATCATTCTGGGGCACAGCGGGCCTGGTAGAAAGAGCAATAAATGGATACTCTGCATTCCCCAAAACTTCAGTATTACTGGAAACTCTCCATCAGATTGTTAAGTGTCATATCCAGGAAACTCAATGGGTGGGGGTCTTACCCCTCTGTAGAAAAGTAGTCGGTGTATTCTGCAGCCTCAGCCGACTCGGCAAGAGACAAATACGAGGAGGCGTGGAAACGCACATGCAGAGATAGATAGATAGATAGATACGCACCCCCCATATATATATATATATATATATATATATATATATATATATATATATATATATATATATTCTAATCGAAAGAAATTGTGATCTCAACTTCAAACTACAGTTTCATAGCTGTAAGTTTCATATGCCTTATGTCGTCCGATCAGACGGTTATAGAAGTAAGATGAAAATCATAATTATGAGAAAAAAAAACAAAAAAAAACAAAATGTAAGATTCTCTTTGTCTCTATATTGCCCCTCTTGGTAGCAATTCAGAACTGTTCGATGTATCAAACGCTTTTATAAACCGTACTTTTCTCTCCTCTGTTTAATATATATATATATATATATATATATATATATATATATATATATATATATATATATATATATGTGTGTGTGTGTGTGTGTGTGTAAAATTAAAACATAAAAAATCTATATTCGTAAATTATTTATTTATTGCTTCACAATTCAATCCACATTATTGAGCACTCATTATTTATGAATATATCAAAATAGAGTACACACACATACACACACACACATACATATATATATATATATATATATATATATATATATATATATATATATATATATATATATATATATATATAAAACGGATGTACCTATGGAGTATAGAATAAGTAAAAGCTTGCAGTATATTTATGTATGGAACATTTAAAAAAAAAAATAAACATCGATCTATTTTCCACTCGGATTCTCGTAAAAGTCAATAAAATGATTGCATATCTGGTAGCTAACTTCAAGATATAGATTAGGTAAGACTGTCTTGCACTGGGGAGTCAACGCAATTCAGATTTCAAGTAACCTTTTTAACTTGCTGCAGTCCTCGTTATAGCCTTTAGAAGTGTCAGACGTTGTGATTTTAGTCCTAAAATACAGGTATTTTATTTCTGTCGGTGATAAATTATTTTTGACAGGTCTTCTACTCAGGCGCCGGCCATTTGAAGGTGTTGATCAAGG
>OY757927.1:53726383-53764446 GCA_963585895.1 Sepioteuthis lessoniana | reverse complement strand
ATATCTAGGACACTCATTGAGGAGGGGGGATTTCCCCTCAGCAGAGATGCAATCGGTGTGTTCTACAGCCCAGGCCGACTGGGGAGGCGAATAAGAACTTAATTACCGATACAGTTATTACTTTGTTAAATTTTCATCTCACTAGGCACCCCCACACTAAGCTAAGAGGAAATCGATTTGAAGTGACGAAATTAAATTCGAATAGTTGCTTTTGAGAGTTCGATACACAAGGTTCCTCATATTGAAAGTATTGTACCATACAAAGCTGAAGAAAATTCGCTATTAATGAGAGAGTCATGCAGGGCATATTTACATTTGTAAGTTCTAACTTTATTACGACTTTCACATTCATAGTCTTGTGTCACACTAAGCTAACGTCAATTTAAGGAGAAATCTGTAAGCTTGGTATCATAGTCTATATTTCAGTTCGATTAGCACAAAGTGCTTCAAAATCATTGCCTTCTCGCCTTATAAGCAAGGTTTGGTGTATATATATACATATATAGAAAACAACTGATTTTCAACAGTGTCTTCGTTCTCTGCAGTAAACGATGAAGACATTTCACTCTCTTGTCTTAGAAGTGAACAATAAAACTGGAGAGCATCTCGTCTAAAGCTGTAAACATTGTCTTTCCCGAGGGATCGGATTTAAATGATTTCATAAAGTCGACTCAGCCTATTATTAACTGTAATAACAGCCACGCTGGTTTATAGCTTCAAGTACTCAAAATCTATTCCATTTGCTTTTATTGATCAGTAGATCTGCTCGAATCAGTTTTGTTCGTTTATCCAAGTTATTTCTATAATCGGAATTTTACAGTATTCCTCTTATTATGGAAATACTGTAGTCGAATAATGGAGACGCCAAGAAATACCGGCAAATGCCCCAAGAAGCCAGTAGATTCTATTTGGTTCGGATTTCTTTATAAATCTGTAATAATCTTTTTTTCTTCTTTCTCACATGTTTTATTTTATTTTCTTCATTTATCAAACTTGCTATTATTAACGCTATAGATTTTCTTTTTTTTTTTTTTTTCCTTTTTTTATTTTTTAAAGATTTATTGTTGGGTTTTCTATTTTTATTGATTGCTATTATCTATATCTAAAGTGGCAATTAAAAAACAAAACGAAAAAAAAAAAAGAAAGAAATAAGGGCGTTAAATCAGAAAGGCTGATTTTTTTTATGGGATGTTTATATTCGGCAGTTATATTGCAGTAGTCATAAAGAGCAATACATCTTTTTTTCCACCTCTATTTAAAAAAAAAATAAATAAATAAAAGTTTGCTTTTAATTATCTGGATTTTATTCAACTATCTTAAGAGCTGCTGCATAGAAAGGAGAAATTGTTCTAAAAAAAAAAGTAAGTTTAATAAGAACATGAACGTAATTCTCATTTTAAACAAAATGATGGCTGCATATTCAAATTAATTATTACCTAAGAATTATCTTTTATAGAAATTTAAATGAATCTTTTACAAAATGAATCACATACTCATCAACGACTGACGCTTAGTTAATCTAAATCCAATATATATATATATATATATATATATATATATATATATATATATATATATATGAGTGAATGCATAAATACATATATATATATATATATATATATATATATATATATATATAAAGATATTGATATAGATATGGATATATAGATATATATATATATATATAAGAAGAAAGAGAGACAGAGAAAGAGAGATATGCGTGCATACACATATATACATCATCATCATCATCGTATCGCGCTGGTAGCACGGATATCCCTGACCCTCTCTCGCCACTCTCCCCTATCGTTCATCGCCATAGGTAGGTCTTCAGGACAACATCCCGTGTACATATATACATAACATATATGTATTTATACGGAGACGCACACACACACACACACTCACACATACACTGTATATATATATATATATATATATATATATATATATATTATATATATATATATATATATATATATATATACAGAGACCACCCTCAAACATTAAGGAAAGGATATTGTTTACAATTTTTAATTATGAATATCAGGTATATTAAAGATAAGACAATTAAATTTAAAATATGAAGAAATTTCAATTCATTTTTATACGTATATTAGCATTAATGCTTAATTCTAAAATTTTGTTTCGACTTTATTATAAGACCAATGAGCAGAACTATTGAATATAAAGGCATATGTATGGTTGTAGTAGTGTTGTTGCTGAAACATTATCCAGTGGACAACCCCAATCCTGCTGCGACACACACACACACACACACACACACACACACACACACACACACACACACACACACACACACACACACACACACACTCCATTACAAATTTTGTGCACACACATACAAATACATAAAAAAGCCACACAAATCTCTCACATAAACATTTCCCTGACGGTATTTTACGATTTCACAAATATCTCACTCACCTGCCTGATGGTTGTTGTAATAAAGCGATATGAAACCCTGGCTCCTAGAGAAACATTTTTGCTATTAAGTAAATATAAATAAAAAACTAATGTATATATATATATATATATATATATATATATATACATGTGTGTGTGTGTGTGTGTGTGTGTGTGTGTGTGTGTGTGTGTGTGTGTCTAAAAGACATATCAAGCTAACATCGAAATAAACGGAAAACTTTTTTGCTAACAGAAAACGGTATATTTTTAAGTAAATAAGAGGTGTGACGAATTTTTGTGTATATACTTATCTATTTATTTATTCTTTGTATCACATCTTTATTCATCTTAAAGTAAATATGATTCATATGTATTTTAATTATGCAGGAATTTATTATTAGTATTTATTTCTTTTCGATATCAAATTAATACAAAGATTGCTTCATATGAAAATTTTGCTTTAATAATGATATATTAGGAAAATAAACTGTAGTATATCTATCTTGATTTTAAAGTTGGTGCAAGGGACTAAGCTTTATTTATAATTTATTTACTGTTTCATATTCTTGCATAATACAAAAACAGGTACTTATATTTTTGTATATAGCTATCTACGTTTTCTTTTGGTCTTTTAAATTTGCTCTGAATTTATTTCGAAACTGTTACAGTAAACTTCTTTTAGAGTACATTAATGTTGTGAAGGAATAGAAGAACACGAGTCGGGGACGTCTGACTACAAAGCACCGTCGGCTACATTTGCACGAGGTATGCAAATAGGTCTCAACGGTGGATGTGTGAGACACATACAAGCTGTACAAATTGATCTGCTGTTACCCCCATACGTGTCGATGATACTACTTTAGCGATTGTATTGTTGTCATTATTTTTAGCATGGAAATGTTGTAACGTGCATGTGTGTGTTTTAAAGGTAAATAAAAGGGAGAGAGAGAAGACGAAGATGCCTGCTGTTTTATATGAATGTTTTTAATGGCAACATGGAATAAAGGGCTTACGTTTATGCTGCAAGTCTTGTAGGAAGGCAAGAGGTAAGGAAAGGCAATGAAGTTATGATAGAGTTGAGAAAGCATTTTAGCTGCTAAAAAGTGCATCGTTAGGTTAAGTCATTGTTGAATGTGTTGAGGTAGATATGTTCGCCATAGTGAAGCAAAAGTTGTGTTTGCTGATTGAGGACAGAAACGATTGTAGTCACTGTAAGTTTGTGTTTCTGGTTATTTCGGGAAGAAGCATAAATGTCTCCAGAGAATATTGCCCACAGGTGAAGTAGCTACGTGTAAAAGAAGATTTGGCATCGCAGTCGACATAGCCAATTTTGGGAGTTACGTAAAGTTGTTCCTGTGTGTGGCGTATTGAGTTCATCTAATTCGTATTCAACTTGGAACCCTTGGTCTTAGAGAATAGACGCAAGGGTTCCGTAAATTAGACGGCTGCCCTCATGGTGGTGTGATGCTGCTGCTGCTATTGAAGAGCAAGCAGTAAGACGTCTGTCCTGAACAAAGTTGTTCTGCCAAAAAGGGAAGTGTTTTGACGGCTTTTCCCAATTACTGCTGCCCAGAAAGATGGTTCGGAATGAATAGGATAAGTCATCCTGATTGGGTGAAATTATGCGTCGACCCTAACGGTCGAATCAAATTACGCGCCAAACAAAAATACGAAATTCTTTCTGCTACATTACCAACTCTACAAATGTATGACGTTAAGTGATGCCAAATTCATTTAATTTTTTAGATAGATTGATTATCTATGACTGGATATATATAAATTTAACTATATTTTCTTTTAATTAGAATGGACGTTTTTTTAATTATTTTACTTGAACTGGGGGAGAAGTGACTCGAATTCTAACAGATTTCTACCGTCATTGTTTCTTTTTAATTATATTAGCATTTTAAAAGCAATAGTAATGACAGAACTTTGATATACAAACTGATCACCTAATCTCGGCCAGAACACCAGACCTTATTGTAATCAACAACAACAAAAAAAGAGAGAACTTGCAAAATTGTGGACTTTGCTGTTCCGGCTGACCACAGAATAAAACTGAAATAATGTGAAAAGAAGGATAAGTATCTTGACCTTACTAGGGAACTGAAAAATCTATGGAACATGAAGGTGACAATTATACCAATAGTGATTGGTGCTTTTGGTACTGTAAATAAATGATTTTAAAGGGACTGGAGAACTTGGAAGTTGGAGGAAGAATGGAGACCATCCAAACTACAGCATTAATAAGAACAGCCTGAATACTGAGTAGAGTATTGGAGACTTGAGAAGACTTGATGTAACTCAAACTCCAGTGAAAGACCATCTGCTAAAACTGATGTGAAAAACTATAATAATAATAACAATAATAATAATAATAAAAGAAGAAGAAGAAGAAGAAGAAGAAGAAGAAGAAGAAGAAGAAGAAGAAGAAGAAGAAGAAGAAGAAGATTTTGTTTCATTTGTTGATATGAAAAAATGTGTATATTTTGAATAATGATCGAAGTAAAACCAGTCCTTCATATATTTAAAAAAAATATAGTTTAGGAAAAAAAACTTCCTGAAAGCCAGATGGTCGAACTTTTATGCAAACGTAGTCAGCCCGTCCCTAAATTTAAATCAATAAACTATATTAAGAAACAAATAAGATGCATAACTAATCAGTCTGTTGGTTGTCTTTTGAATTGGTGGCACTGGAATTTAAATACATCAGTGACTGATGTGAAACATGTTTTAAATTTTATTACAGTAAGAAATTAGTACAAACTAGTTGCTGCAGGTACATGGATGAAAGATAAGACATCCAAAATTCTGCTTAAAAGAAAAAGAGGACAGTTTGAACAATAAAACTTAGATAATTTAAAGGGATAAGTCTCTTTCTCTCTACCCCCCTCTATCTTTCTCTATCTTACCACACACACACACACACACACATATATATATATAGATATATATATATATACGCAAGAGCTTTAATGAAAGTGAACATTCAAAGGGGAGAATAAAATCAATCCTCAAAGCTTGAAGAATATAAAAGGTGATTTTTGAATTTATAATGACTCTTGAACTACAAATCCTAATTCGCGTTTCGATATTTGCTTAATAGCATGAATTATGAAATCTGTAATATGATCCTGCGAAGCTGGGGAAAAAAAAAGAAATAAAAAATAAAAAATCCAATACAGTCATCTTTCACCAGAAAAAAAGTATACAAGTGTGTATAACTGGAAGCTATGGGAAGCAGCATAGTGGATGTGAAGTAAGTCGAATCCAAACTCGGATCAACTGAGGGCTGTACAGAGGTTGGGTGGAGGTAAATTTCAATATAGGGGAGAGTCTCCATTGCATAGTGGCTAATTTACATGATTGTGATGTGTTAATAAGCGGGTTGATACCCCTTCTTTTATCCAACAAATATGACTTTGGTATCAGATAACACACGAAGGTTGATATGTCATTAAAGAAAGAAACCGAAACCGACACCAAACCAAACCAAACCAAACCAACATGAAAAAGGATTCTCGAGGAAAATTTGATGTGAGTTTCGATTTTTGTTGAGAACTTATCCTTTATTCGCGATCCGCTCTTTAGAATATGTGTTATAATATTTCAGATGAACATCAACTGATTGTCAAATAAAAGAAATAATCGTCAAAAACATTATCCATAATGCTCGGTTGGCATTATCTGACATTTTGGGAAATACAATCATTATTCAAAGATATATTTGGACAACGAGAACAATTTCTTGAGTTACCTTATCCGGCTAGAACAACGTTTTGGTCTGTCAGTTCTGCAGCCTTATCCAGGCGTTAAACCAATAAGAAAAGAAAAGATACACACACACACACACACACACACACACACACGCATATATATATATATATATATATATATGTGTGTGTGTGTGTGTGTGTGAATATTGCTTCACACACATACACACACACAGGGTTGATTAGTTTGGGGAGATATGCAATGGAATGAAAAGGAAAAAAGACAAAATTAGATTCAGGCCCTATTCATAAATTAGATTTCTCAGCCATTAGAATAGATTCATATAAAATAAAAAAAAAGTCATAACGCTAGAATTCTGCTGAAACGTGGTAATCTGAACTTGAGCAGTGATTATATATATATATATATATAGTGAACGAAAATGATTGATGTAATAACGAAGCTGTTATCTTTTTACAAAGTTGTTAATGCCGACCGATGTCTGTTTACATGCTTTTACAGAAGACATTATTTAATGTTTACACTTCAAGACTGACAAGCTTAGGAATACCAAATGTTTGGCTTCCTGTGTATGAAATTATCGGATTTACAATGGGTTTTGACGTGTTTGTAAATAAATCCACATGTGAAATTTGGTTTAGTTTGGTTTATTTGTTTAATCAAATATCAACGTCTGATCAGGTTTTTTTTAAATTTCAACATGTGAGGCAAATTATTTGCACATAGTTATATGGTTTTATACCGAGCCTTTGGCCTAATGAGTAGAGAGTGTGCCAATGGTCCGGGTAATCAGTGTTTAATCCCAGGTCGAGTCATACCAAGGACTCAAAAAATGGCACTTGATGCCGCCTTGCTTAATCCTCAGCATTATAAGGCAAGGATCAAGAGTAAAGTGTAGCAATACAGGGAATGGAGTAGCGTCCTTCTACTACACCTTGGTGTAGCAGTTGATGATAAGGGATGCTTCGGGTCACCCTTGACTGAGGTCGCTAACTTTACTAGCGTCGAATCAACCGAAAAGGACATCGAAACAAGGTTAACGAAAGCATGGACAGCTATCAATAGGCTATCGATTATATGGAAATCAGACCTAACCGATAAAATGAAACGCAGTTTCTTCCAGGCAGCGGTCACATCGATACTGCTATATGGCTGCACTACATGGACGCTAACAAAACGACTGGAGAAGAAGCTAGACGGCAATTACACAAGAATGCTGCGTGCAATCCTGAACAAGTCCTGGCAGTAACACCCCACAAGACACCAACTGTACGGCCACCTGCCCCCTATCACGAAAACTATTCAAGTTAGACGAACAAAAAATGCAGGACACTGCTGGAGAAGCAGAGATGAACTCATAAGAGATGTACTCTTATGGATCCCCACACATGGCCGCGCAAAAGCAGGACGACCAGCTCGAACGTACATTCAGCAGCTATGTGAGGATACAGGATGTTGTCCTGAAGACCTACCTAGGGCGATGAACGATAGGGAGGAGTGGCGAGAGAGGGTCAGGGATATCCGTGCTACCAGCGCGAGATGATGATGATGATGATTCAAACAGATATATTCAACTCATTGATAAAAACTAGTACTACCAGTCTGGATCAGAGTGATCCTAAATGTAATCGTCCCAAAGGGGTAATTCCACAGTCCCCAAAGGGCCAGAATTGAGGTTTTATTGCTAGACGTTTCTAGTGTTAACAGGAATCTCTCCATTTTTAATGTGAGAACTTAGCTTTCATCCGATGACATTGTTGGTATAATTAAATTCGGTCAGCTGGACTGAAATGCTCATTTGGGTTAAGAGCTGCAAGAGGAAATAACTATATATATATATATATATATATATATATATATATATATATATATATGTATATATATATATATATGTATATATATATATATATATACGCATTTACATTCAAGCACACACACACATATATATATATATGTTTATACTCATTTATATATATATATATATATATATATATATATATATATATACGTATGCATACATATATATATATTGATATGCAGACATATATATATATATATATATACAAATATACATATGTAAACACATATATACATATACATGTGCATACACACATATATACATATATATGGATATTTATGCATACACGCACGAACATATATATATATATATATATATATATATATATATATATATATATATATAATATATATATAAATATATATACACGCAGACATAGACACACAACACACACACACACACACACAAAATGGGTGTTGATATACAAGAAGAAGGCCGTCGAATGGACCATCCAAAATGTCACAATGTGGCAAGACTATAAGTAGCTCAAGATATTAGTCTACGAATTAACATGATACAGCGTAAAAGTTATCGCCATAGAAAATGTAATTGGTGATCCGATTTTAAATCTGAGATGAAGCTTTTGCGTTTCGTTTCCCGCTAATGGCCTTACAAAAGTCCTGCTTCATCTATTCTCTCCCGCCAGCAGTTGTTAAATAGGCTGACGGGATTCTTTCACCTTGATTAGGTAATCAATCTCAGAGAAAAAAAAATCTCTGAATTCAAACCAGCTTTTTCTCCAATAAGACATTGACATCCAGTCCACGCCGAAAAGATTGTGTCAATGCGTGCATTAACATGACAATACGGACAGTCGTCCGTTTAAGATTTGTTCTATTATCATCAGCATCATTTTCCGTTTGTTTATAGCCATCATAATCATAATAATTAACTGTTATGTTCTTCGAAAACTCTCCTATCATTTATTTCTTTTATTTATTAGTATTAAAATAATGTTCATACAACTCACCGTCTAACTTATATCCCACACTAGCTAATCAATTTCCCCTCCTTTTTCTCCACCTTTCATAGGTTTTGATAAATGAATCGAACCATGGAGAAAACCCATATTGATATAACTCATCGCTGTGAAAATAAATCTTTCCCATCTGAATTTATTGCCGAAGCGGCTATCAAAATTTTGTCTTGGGGTGAATTCCAACTTGTTTTCCATTGCAGTTACCAAATATAAGTTATCATTGTAAATTGTATTTGCTTTTATGAGGCCGTTCGACTGTTTACAAGAAAATATATTATGGGTATTGCCTATTAAATGATGGTTAGCAAGCAAACCCCGTCGATCAATCCCAATTTTAATGAGAATCATAATCTTCACTGGGTTTGCCAGACGAAGCTAAGTTGAGAATCTAAGGGCGCCTATTCCAGGGCAACGGACGCCCAAATTGATGTACAGGACATTTCCTTGATCATGAATTTAGTCTTGATTCATTGTGTTATTATTCTGAACTTGTCTCACACAAGTGGTTTTTACTGAACCCTGATTGACAGCAAGTCACCTCAGATCTTAAGGACTCTTCTAACTTCCAGCTGAATTTACCAGTGCTGTGTTCGAGGTGTTGTGTAAATCTTATTATAATAGAGATCATACATCTGCCTGTCACTGTAACAACATCACCACTGACTCACAATCCCCATATATATTATTTACGTTATTTTCTCAATGATTATAAAATAATCATTGTTTAGTCTTTGTTAAAATATCATTTATTGAAGCTTACTTGAGTTGGATTTGCCTCTAGACAACCAATGCTATTGGTGGTATTTAACTGACTTCCCTCCGAGTCAGGATGGGATAATAGGTCATTTTATAGTGAGGGGTCATGCCCGAATCGAGACCCACTCATAACCGTCACAAAAAGTGCCTGACCTCTTCGGCATTTTCCATATTGAAGTGCCTCTGATGCTAAGCTATGAAGTTAACCCTATAAAGAAGGTACTGCCCGTCATAACGCCCACCTGGGGATAGGTGACGCAGCCCAATAAACACCGACCCGACGCGAACGCCCGGCGGGCCCGTGTTATCCATATTTTACCAACCCCTCCGCTCGGGCAGGATATGACACAAGGTCAATTTTTAAGCGGAGTTTAACAGGTTTGAATTCAGAGTTTTCCTCCTCCTGGAATAGTCGCCTCACCAAGGCTGAAGAACCCAGTCTGCCATTTACCCATAATCTCTACGGTTCCAGGTGATCATTGTCAGAAGATAGCGGTTTCAATTCCTACCGAAGCCGGCCAGAGGTTTACTTGGTAAAAAAACGTTGAGGGAGAATAATTGGATTCATACCGTTTCCAAGGTTATTAGTTCTATGTGAAATGCAATCAGTCTCGTCGAGGATTTGAACTCGTGTTGCCGTGTCCGTTTCCCATGACGATAACCATTACACCACGGGCACCTCCTTCTAACTGCTGGCCCGTGTTATCAATGAGTTTCAAGTCCTGCAATACTCATACCTCTAAGAAAAAAGTAGACGGTGTAAATAAACTGTGTAAAGATTTTAACAAAATCGGATTTGATAATATTCTTGATTTCTGATATGATTGTTTTATTCACAGTTGTATTAAAAGCAATCCTATGGACAATTTTATATTAAAATCAATTAAGATAAAATCAAAATAGGTGTAGTATTTTTGTATATGTTCTTGTTAAGTTTCGTTAGTCTTTCTGACTTAATATAATATATTATGTCGTAAAAACACAATCACCCAAATGGTGCATATCTTAGATATTAATGATATGACTTTAAATAGAAAGCGTCTGATTCCTTCAAGGGAAGTATCTAACTTCTTTTCTCTTAATGGATCTCTCATCTCCAGTGAATTGATAAATAAATAAGTAAAATGGTCCAAAGTATTAAGAACCAGTTAAAAGGTACCAGACACCAGGTAAAAGTTAAAAGATGATAGGCAATGTCTTTAATTGGAATCATTTTGAGATGAGACTTCTTAATCTGAGAATTATTTTTTTATTTATTTATTGTGGACTTTTTTTTGTCCTCATCTTGGTAGTTTTTGCGTTGTTTCTTCTTCACTACCTTTCGGCAAAATTTCAGCTCTGGCCTTCTTGAGGTGATTAACCGCGACCTCCGATAGGAATGCTGAGTCTTGTAACCGTATCCCCAGTAATTACTGCCTTCCATAGTTGTTGTCTATCGCACCACGTTTTTGACCAAGTAAACCTCTGGCCGGCTTCGGTAGGAATTGGGTAGGATAGAGGCGTTGAGTCTCTAGGGTTCCAGGTGATCATTGTCAGAAGATAGCGGTTTCAATTCCTACCCAAGCCGGCCAGAGGTTTACTTGGTCAAAAACGTGGTGCGATAGACAACAACTATGGAAGGCAGTAAGTACTGGGGATACGGTTACAAGACTCAGCATTCCTATCCGAGGTTTCGGTTAATCACCTGAAGAAGGCGGCCAGAGGTGAAATTTGGCCGAAACGTAGTAAAGAAGAAACAATACAAAAACTACCAAGATGAGGACAAAAAGTCTGCAATAGATAAAAAAAAAAAAATTCTCACGATAGGAACTCGTAATTATAGTTTGTGTATATTATTCAATATATGATGAAATTCTGTAATAGCGTAATAGTATTTCGCAGAATGTAATATTCAAGATGTAAGATCCCGGTATGGGGGGTGGAGAGAAATAATGGGTTACCGGTAAAAACTGGGCGAAGAAAACAAACAAACAAGCCTTGGTAACTCAAACCTATAATATCAATACTTTCTAACTCAGCATGACGACATTTCAATTACTGTATAGCGAAGATGTGAGTACTGTTAGCCCCTCGCAAATCGCTTATAAGTGTTAGCGTAGCGAGCTTGTTACGACGTGGTGAAGACACGTACTGGGCCTAACGATACGTTCGGCGAATTTGCTAGTAGTAGTAGTAGTAGTATCCCTACCAGATGTGCTATTAGGTTGGTTGTATTTTACGGTATGTCAACCTTTAGGTTACTTTATGACGAAGGCATTTTTTTTCAGTTTTGTTAGGGTATATTAATTACTTCTGCAGTTATTTGTATATTATTTCAGGTAATACTTCTGAAATTAAATGAATATTAGGTGCTGTTGTATGGGTTCAGTTGTTGCTATCTCGTAAGACATCATTTCTGATCAGGGTTTATGTATATACTTGTTGGTGAAATTTTGATCAGTGTTCTTTAACATTTTGTTGGAGGCCTTTTTTCAGGAAGTTGATTATTTTATTAGAATCTATTATTTCGAAACGTTATCTCATATTCTTCATGCTTTAGAATTTTCTTCGAGTATGGGCGAGATTTTAGAATTCTATCAATATATATTACATTATAAAAGGTGTTCTATACTACTTTTAAGTAAAAGAAAAAATAACTTTTAGTCAAGTGGATTTTGGTGTTCCAGACCACAGAGCAAAAATAAAAAAAAGAGAAAAGATGGAAAAATATTTGAACCTGAAAAGAAATTAATCATGGGAGGGTGGTAACAATTGTAGTAGGTGTACTTCAAACGGTCCCAAAAGGTTTGAGAAATGAGACTGGAGGAATTGGAAATGAGAGAAAGAATCGAGACTAGAATACTCAAAAAGGAGGTGGGGACCTGGGGAGACTTACTGTCATTCAGACTCCAGAGAAAACCCATCAGTTAACGTTGATGTTGAAACTTGCTAAGAATAAAAGATGCAACAAAACAGTAAATGTAGGCTATGCGGTGACAGAGACGAAACGATCAATCACATAATAAGCGAATGCAGCAAATTAGCACAGAAGGAGTATAAGCCGAGGCACGACTGGGTCGGCAAGGTTGTCCACTGGGAAATGTGCAGGAAATTTTAATTCGACCTTACAAAGAAATGGTATATGCACAACCCAGACTTGTCCTAGAAAATGACATGCATAAACTCCTATGGGACTTTAACATACAAACGGATCCCCTAATCCCGGCCAGAAGACCAGACCTCATAATAATCAACAAAAAGAAGAAAATTTGTAAAATTATCGACTTTGCTGTCCGGGCAGACCACAGAATAAATCTGAAGGAAAGTGAAAAGAAAGATAAGTACCTCGACCTTGCTAGAGAATTGAAAAAGCTATAGGACATGAAAGTAACGATTGTGCCAATTGTGATTGGTGCGTTAGGCACAATAACTAAAGGGTTATTAAAAGACCTGGAAGACTTGGAAATTGGCGGATGGGTAGAGACTATCCAAACGACAGCATTGCTAAGAACGGCCAGAATCTTAAGACGAGTCCTGGAGACTTGAGGAGACTTGCTGTCACTCAAACTCCAGCGTAAAGCCATCAGTTAACCTTAATGTGAAAAAACTCTAAAGGAGTATTATAATAATAAAAGTGGTGCAGATAACATCAGGAAAACAAAATAATCTAATAAATAAACAATGGGTAGAAAAACAACTGTATGGATACTTTAAGTGACAAACTGGGAAAACTGCGCACGAGATGACCTGGATATGGTTGCGAAGGGAAAACTTGAACAGAGAAACTGAATCTCTACGAATAGCAGCATGAAATACTGCCATAAAAACTAATCCTGCAATTGATAAAGATCTTAGACTTTGGAGTATTGGAAATGCAAGCTATGTGGCGATAGATGAAGCAATGAGTGAATGCAGCAATCTTGCACAAAAAGCATACAAAGGTATGACTGGGTAGGAAAAGTGATCCATTCGAAATTGTGCAAGAAATTTAAATCATTTCCGTACTGATAATGGGTATATGTGCAAACCATAACCTTTCCTTGTATATAAGACAAATAAAATTCCCTTGGAATTAGAGATTCAAACGGATCAACTAAATCCGGCCAGAAATTCAGACATATTATCAGACATATTAGCAGGCATAGAATCTGTCCTGACATATAAAATTCTCTTAGACTTCGAGATGCAAACGAACCATCTAATACGGCAAGAAGATCTAACATATTAATTAACATAAACGAAAGGAATTGCCATATAGTGGATTTTGCTGTGACAACATATCATAGAGTTAACCAGGATGAAAATTTGACAAATACACTAACCTTGCCAGAGAACTGGAAAAAAAAAATTGAGTTAAGAAACATAGGAAGAAACCGCAAGAATCGAGAAAACTGGAAACTAGAAAAAGAACTTAAATTATTCAGATAGCAGCATATCATAAAAAGCCAGGATACATAGAAGAATCCTGAGGGGACTTACTGTCACTCCAAAGAAAAGCTGCCAGTTAGAGCTTTGGGTCGGTTTCATCAGGTTCTCTTTTTAATGGCATATCAAATTCCATGGGTTGTTTAATGCCAAATCAATCCTTGAAGAAGGCCAAATGACACTGTACAGATGACGCATAAGTCACGCTTTCATCACCCGGCTGTATTTACTCAAAGGTGAAGATAAATCAGCGTGCAATGCATGCAAGGTTCCGCTGACAGCTAACCATACCCTAACCAAATGCATCGACTTTTACCGATATGAAAAAATATTACAAAGAGGAAAATATTAAGAAGCTGTTTGAAAAAAAATGAACATTAACGCTTTAATATCGTATCTGAAAGCAATCGAAATAAATAGGAAAATATAAGTACTTTTTAAAATGTTTTCTTCTCAAAGTTTTTTTTTTCATAAAGATTATTCATTTTTTATTCGATTAAAAAGATTCGGCATAAAATAAACCAGCATGGGTGGGTAAGCCAGTTTAATTTTAAAAAAAGAGAGAGAGAGGGACAAAATAGCACAATTTAACTCATAGCTGGGTAGATAAGGATGTTCCAACTTATCACAGAAAAATTATTTTAAAAAGGAACATAAATGCGTGATTGGATTTCGAACACGCTAACTACGATGTCATAGTCCTGCACATTAGCCACTACCCTTAGTGGATTTCCAACTTCAGTCAAGTCAGTGCCAGTATGAAAAACTTGTAAGTAGGTAAATAAATAGATAAATAAATAACAATAAGAAGAATTCAGTTGATTGTTTTCGTTTACTTTTTTTTATTGAAATATGATATGCTCCAGTTAGGATATAATGTAACAGTCAATAGAGAATAAAGAAATATATATATGTAAATCTGGAGTGACATTTTCATCCTTTGAATGAAATGTCACCGTCAGACAAACAGGTGGCTGTAGTGAAATAAAGAGAAAATGCTAAGAAAAATAAAAGATGAAACGTGACGTAAAAAAAGGAAACCTAAGAAAAAAAAATTGTAAAACATGAGAAAAAACCCTAGAAGGGAAAAACCGATGTAAATGAGCGATGAAATTAAAGAGATAAAACAAAAACATCATGACAAAAGGAAGGAAGGGGGTGTCCTCGTGGTGTAATGGTTAAAGTGATGGACTGCAGAATCGTAGTTAGCGAGTTCGTACTCCAGTCGCACTATTACGTTCACTTTCGGGCAAATACCCTTGGGAAAGGTATGAATCCCCTTATCCTCCCGGCTATGGGTTAAATAGTACTGCTACTGTTCTAAGAGATTAGCTTTGGCATTAAATAACCTATAAAGGTTGATATACCAATAAACAAAGAAACCAAACCAAAAAGGAAGGAAAAACAGAAGGAAAGAATGAATGAAGGAAGGAATTGCTCTACAACAGATCCTCTTTAATATTGATTTATCTTATCTTAATTTGGCGCAAGGTAAAAAAAAACACACACACACTGTAAGGACCGAGCACAATCCTCTTAGAAAGGATATCCATTTCTCTACAGCAGGCGTCCTGCGATCCTTTACTATTTTGTAAAGGCTCAATAAAGAGGCATCACGTAATGAATAAACTTATTAAACAAGGAAATGTCCTTTACATGAAGCTCGGCATTTATTACTCAAGAAGTTGATCCAATATATGCTTAGAGACAAGGTAGCAAAATGAAGGAAAATGAACGAGTGTGTATTACCAAACGTTATTATTGCTTTTGCAAAGGCTCCCAAGAAAAATGAAAGAAGAAACTGGAAAAACTGGTGATCAGAGGAAGACTTGAGACCATTCTCTTCGAGGCACAGTTACAAAGAAATTGGAAAAGAGACAAGCCGAAATGGAGTGCTGTGGAAAAAATAAATCACTCAGATCACATATCTCGTAAAATCAAGTAGTATACTTTGAAAAGGAAGTATACTGAGGAAACTTTTTGCCACTCAGATATCTGTGTGAAAAATTCTCTTGATTAATAATAAAAATAATTGTAAGTAAATAAAGGGTAATTTAGGGACTGGAGGACATAGAAGTTGGCGGAGGAGTGGAGACCATCCAAACTACAGCATTATTGAGAACGGCAAGAATACTTAGAAGAGTCCTGGAGTCTTGAGGAGATTTCCTGTCACTCCAACTCCAGTGAAAGACCATCAGATAACGCTGACGTGAAAAATTCTTATGAGTAAATAATGATAAAGGCATTTTGATATAAAAACGGATCACCTAATCCCGGCTGGAAAACCAGACCTATTGTTGATAAGAAAAAAATAAACTTGCGGTCTAGTAGATTTTTGCTGTTCTTACAGACCACAGAGGGAAAAGAAAAGAAAACGAAATCATAAACAAATACTTGGACCTTGGCAAAGATCGAAAAATAAAAACTGTGGAATATGAGGATGACGGTGATACTAATTGTATTCGGTGCACTTCGAACAGTCTCCAAACGCTTGGAAAGGAGACTAGAAGAATAGGAAATCAAAGAAAGGATCGATACCATCCAGACTACAGCCCAACTGAGAACGGCCTAAATACTCAGAAGAGTCGTCGAGATCTGAGAAGATTTGCTGTAACTCAGACTCCAGTGACATCCCACCAGCTAACTCTGGAGTAAAAAAATAAAAAAACACAAGAAGCAAAATACAACTACTAATAATAATAGTTCAATTTTTGTAGTGAACATCAGTTTTTAAAAGATTAAGTATTTACTGTGTGCATCAACATTTAAGAAAATCATAATTTTTTTCGATTATCATTAACCCTGTTAAGTTACCATTCGGAATTTAATCATATTTCATTTGTAACATCAGACTGTGACAAAACACGTTATTGTATAGATTCGTTAAGGAACCTGTAGTCATCATTAGATTTACAAATCTTAAAGGTGGTGCCGAGATTTAGTCTCCATCAGGCTCATTTCTTTCTTTTCTACTCTTTGAATTTTTAGGAATTTCCAAGTAAAATTTATGGACCTTGGTAGAGAAGTGAAAAAGCTGTGAAACAGAATCACTATAACACCAATACTTTTAGAGGCTCTTGGAATAAGAGCCTCTAAAAGTATTGGTGTTATAGTGATTCTGTTTCACAGCTTTTTCACTTCTCTTGCAAAATCCTGGAAAAGAGTCTTAATGATCTGTAACTTGGAGAAAGAATTGAAACCAGACCACATGACTACAACAATCAGCCAGGATACTTGGAAGAGTCCAAGAAATCTCAGGAGACATTCTGTCAATTAAACTCCATTGAATAACAATCTGATTGAACTAATGTTGAAAGACCTCTAATACTTGTGTTAATTAAAAGAAAACTTTTCTCGTGAATTTTTCCGTTGCAGCGAATAACCACGAGAAAATAAGTTGGCGACCGTAGTCGAGAGCAACCCGAAGGCTCTCTTTTGAATAGCCACTACTATATGGTGTAGGGGAAGGGCGAAAAGATAAAAGAATACTTGGAACTTGCCAGAGAACTAAAAAAAACCCCAAACTGTGGAACATGTGCATGATTGTGAAAGCAATAGTAGTTGGTTCACTTGGAACGGTCCGCAAAGGATTGGAAAGGGGACTAAAACAGCAACAAATCCGAGAAAGAATGGAGACTATTCAGACTACAAAATTGTTGAGAACTGTCATAATACATAGAGAGTTGAGGTGACTAGGGGAAACTTGCTGTCACTTAGACACCTGTGAAAGACCTTCAGCTAACGCTGATGTGAAAAACTCTCAAATAGTAAATAATAATAACTGTAAACAAGAAAACAAAAATGGAAAGAAAAAACAACTCAATTGTTGTTTTAACGACTAACAAGCAACATCTCACAAGAGAAAAAAGGAACCCTTACGAGAGAAATTGAATCTCCCCTAATAGCAACACAAAACAACGCCATAAGGACTAACAATATCAAAGCAAGAATATATAAGACACTTCAAATCAGCTGATGTAGGTTATATGGTGAAAGAGACAAAACAGTCAATCACGTATTAAGCAAAGGCAGCAAATTAGCACAAAAAGAGTATAAGACTAGACATAACTGGGTGGGCAAGGTGATCCACTGGGAATCGTGCAAGAAGTCTGACCATACGAAGAAATGGTATATGCAAAACCAAGAATCTGTCCTGGGGAATGATACGCACAAATTACTCTGGGATTTTGAGATACAAACGGATCACCAAATCTCGCCCAGACAACTAGATCTTGTAATAATCAACAAAAAAATTGCAGGATTGTAGACTTTGCTTTCTGGCGGAACACTGAGTACAATTAAAAGGATTTGAAAAGAGAGAAAAGTACCTTGGCCTTGCGAAGGAATTGAAAAAAAACTGTGGAACATGAAAGTGACGATTATACCAATTGTAATTGGTGCTCTCGTTAAAGACACCAAAGTATTAGTACAGGGATTGAAGGAATTGGAAATAATGGGACGGGTAGAGACTTTCTTAACTACAGTATTGTTGAGATCGGTTATAATACTGTGAAGAGTCCCGGAGACTTGGAGAAACTTGCTGTCGCTCAAACTCCAACAGAAAAACATCAGCTAACGCTGATGACAAAAATTCTCAAGGAGAAAAATAATGAGTAAAAAAAGACAAGACACAACGAAATGGCAGATATAGGTTATGTTGTGATTAAGATGAAACGATTAATCATATCTTTAGCGAATGCAGTAAATTTATGCCAAAATAGTATAAGTCTAGATATGTCTGGGTGGGGAAGATAATCCACTGAGAATTGTGCAATAAGTTTATATTTGACCATACGAACAAATAGTATATATACAACCCAGAATCTGTCCTGGAAAATGAGACGCACAAACTTCTCTGGGATGTTGATCTACAAACGGATTACGTAGTCCCAGCCAGATAACCAGACCTTGTGATAGTCACCAAAAAAAAAAAAAAAGAAAAAAAAAAAGAGAAACTATCGAATAAGGGACTTGGCTGTTCCGACTGACCAGAGGGTAAAGCCGAAAGAAAGCGAAAAGAAAGATAAGTATCGAGACCTTGCTAGAGAACAGAAAAAACTATGGAATATTGAAGGTGACGGTCATACCAGTTGTAATTGGAGCGGCTGGTACCGTCACCAAAGGATCGATAAATGGACTAAAGGACTTGGAAAACCCTGACAAACGGAGACCATCCAGACGATACCATTAAGATCAGCCAGAATACTGAGAAGAGTCTTGGAAATTTGAGTAGACTTGCTGTCACTCAACCTCCCGTAAAAACCCTCCACTAACGCTGCCGTGAACAACTCTCAAAAGAGTAAAATAATATAATGAGCAATGGCACATTATTAGCAATAACTCAATGTTATTTTTTGGGATGGTAATGTTATTGTTATTTTCTCAACCTTAATATTTTATTTTCCTTAATCCACCATTATTTTCGGTAGTCTTAAAATTATAATTTTCTTCTATCATTTCGTTAGCTAACGGCAGAATAATTGTCTTTTTGGTTAAAATAATTAGTCAGGACGATATAATATTTTTTGGCATTTTCCCTGTTGATGTATTGATCATTATAAACATGTTTTCTATTCAAATATTGGATTCGTATCATCATCGCTAATTAAATGACAGACAGCTTCTTTCACGTGAATGTGAGAATTAATTTTTAGGTTTTTGCTGTTGCTGCTGCAATAATAATAATAATAATAATAATAATAATAATAATAATAATAAACTCTCAAAGGGTAAAATATCATGACGTTTTTTTCTATAGAATTCTTTTATTAGGCATTAACTCTGCAAAGGTTTACTCTAATTATTATAGCAACAATATATTTTATCACACAACTACTACAACCACACTTTTCCATCTAATGAAATTTCAAAATATAATCATTGATAACTTCGATGCAAACAATGATCTAATACTAATAGTGTCATCAGTGATGTTTTGAGTATGACACTAAACTGCATTTGATTATGACTTCATATCTCTTTGCACAATCGGCTGGGGTTGTAGAATATAGCGACTGTATCTCTGCAGAGAGGTTAGACCTCCTCCCAACAAGTGTTCTGGATATGACACTAAAAAATCTGATGGTGTGGTTCCAGTAATGCTGGAGCTTTGGGGAATGCCGAGTACCTCTACATTGCCATCGCTCCCAGGTCCACACTGTCTCGGAGTGGTAGCACATGATAGGATTCTGTCTATGGGTCAAGTAGAATGAAACTGAATTGGTTGAAATAGAACTGTTTTGGCATTAAAACAGTGTACTTATGCTAAACTGAATTGCTTGAAATAGAACTGTTGTGACATTTACTCTATGTACCTATGCTAAACTGAATAGTTTGAAATGGAACTGTTTTGACATTTAACTGAGTGTAAAACGAAAAACTAAACTTATACTAAATAGAATTGTCTGAAATATTATTGTTTATTTGCATAAAAATTTATTTGGCATTAAATAACCTACAATGGTTGATATGCCATTAAAATAAACAAAACAAATCAAGATCTGGAACTCCGTGTAGAACAGAGTATCTCTTTAAATGCCATTACTCCCTGGTCCACTCTGACCCGAAGCGGTAGTACCTATTCGTGTCCCATATATGGGTTAGATAGATTGGTTCAAAAATATTCGTATTCAATTGGATAGTATTTATAAAAAAAACCTTTTAAGAAACGACCACCTAAAAAGTAAAAATATAAATGTACAATGAAGGTGATTCTCTCACCGACAGGAATAAAAAAAAAATCGAGACGGACTCTCATATCATTAGAATCAATCAATCTTTTTACCTCTCAATAGACACTAGGCACACCTCCAAGAACTCTTGAATATGAGTGAGTTCGATCTTTACAGATGCCTTCCATCTGTCACTTTGTGTAAACTAAACTGAACTTGGTAGGTATTGATGATATTATCATCTTTATTATTTATATTATTAATAATCTTTACCTCTGTTAAGTTTTCACTCTACCAGTCACTGATATTTCACATTGAAATAAAGTTTCCAAGTTACTGCGATGCTGCTGTCAGAATAATTACTATCTAATCTCGGACTTCCAGCATTTTTGCTATGCTTTTTTTGAATCCTTTCATGTGCTCCAGTAATCATGTTTCTGTTCCATAAATATTTTCATAAAGAATTATCATTATTATTGTTATTATTATTATTATTATTATTTACTCCTTTAGAGTTTTTCACATCAGTGTTAGCTGTTGGTATTATTATTATTATTATTATTATTATTATTATTATTATTTAGGGGATTTTTACACTAGTATTACTAAGTAGATTTCTCTAATCTGGATAACAGCCGTTCTCCCAAAAAGTATTTTGATATGGACAGTCACTGTCCTTTCCAGTTTCTTTTCCATGGTCGTTAGGAATATTCCGAGGCTTAAAACTATGATTAATTTTACAGCCATCTTTATTTTCCATAACTTTTTCAGCTCTCAGGCAATGTCTGGTTATTTATCCAGTTTTTTTTTTGTCTTCCTTTATTTTTACTCAGTGATTCACTGAAATGCTAAACTCCTTAATTTGACAAGTTATTTCCTTCTTGTTGCCGAAAATAAGATGTGGTCTTCTGCCCAGAATCGAATGATCCGTTTTTATCTAAGAATAATCTCAGGGAATTCGATGTGATATTTCATGGAAAAATTGTTCTTTTGAAGTTTGTTGTATATTCTACACATTGGGTTCGTGCCGTCTTTCAAGATTTTGTTCTGTTAATAATTGGTTCTAATGCCCTGGTCTTGAGCTGTAAAAATAAATCTTTCAGCGTCAGATCTTAGTTCTTAGTCATTGGTTTGTTTGTGTTTAATCCAAATCTGCTTTGTTAACTTGTTTCAGGCTCAGACCAGTTTTTCCCTTAAGTTTTCCCTTCGTAGCCATGTCCCGGTCTTTTCTTTGCGATTTCCTTTGTTTGTCGCTTGAAGCATCTGTGCAATAGTTTTTGTTCGGAAAGAGTACAGATGAGAATATTTTAACGATAGAAATTTTGACTGCTTCTGTTACGAAGAGGTTACAAAAACCAAGCTGAACTCAATGAAACTCTTTAAGGATATTAAATAAACGCCTTTTCAAATACTAAAGACCTCTTCCATCAAATCGGTAACAATGATTCTTGTCAACTTTAAGGAACTCTCCACAGAGTCAAGTAATTTTTACCTTTGTCTTTTTAAATTATGTCACAGAAAAGATATCCGGTTTTTTTTTTGGGGGGGGGGTGATTCATTTTGTTTTTGTTTGTTTTTTCATATCGTGTATACTTCTAGGAAGCAGTGTCTTATCAACCGAAAAAGACATCGACAGGCTACTAGGAAAGGCATGGAGAGCTAACGATAGGCTATCGGTCATATGGAAATCAGACCAGACCGATAAAATGAAACGCAGTTTCCTCCAAGCTGCGGTCGAGTCAGTACTGATTTATGGATGCACTACAGGCACGCTGAGTAAACGGGTGGAGAAAAAGCTTAACGGCAACTACACATGAATGCTGCGAGCAATATTGAACAAGTCCTCGAGGCAACACCCCACAAAGCAACAGCTGTACGGACTCATCACGAAAACTATACAAGTTAGACGAACCAGACATGCAGGACACTGCTGGAGAAGTAGGGACGAGCTCATAAGTGATGTTCTCCTATGGACCCCTTCACATGGCCGAGCAAAAGCAGGGCCACCAGCTCGAACCTACATACAGCAGCTCTGTGAGGATACGGGATGTAGCCCTGAGGACCTGCCAAAAGCGATGAACGATAGGGAGAAGTGGCGAGAGAGGGTCAGGGATATCCGTGCAAGTGGCACGACAAGATAATGATGATACTTATGTGTATTAGGCGCTCGTGTCCTAACGTTTATCGTCACTGGAAAAGGACGAAGATACCCGAAATCAATTCCTGAACAAGGCTGTTTGCAATTCCCATTGATAGTTGAATTCATATCTTTTGGAAAAGGTGGGGATTATCATCTTTCAACGAATGAGTAAATAGCAGCGCAATCTTGGCTTTTTAACCTTTGAATTTAAACCGGGAAAGGAAAACGAAAATGGTTTCAAACCAGTTGTGGACATGGAGAGAGATGGATTCATCCAAGCTTTTCGTGTTCAAGACATTCAATAAGAATAACGACCTACCCTCAAAACCAGGTTATCGGACCAGTATATTTAGTCTTTGGATAAATCAAACTTTTATGACGAAATAAACAATATTTTCATAAGATTGAAATACTTTTTGAATGCCAACTGTCCCAGGTTCAGCGCACCACCTCCTCATTGAAATAAAGGAGGATGTTCGTAAGCGCGTGTGTTACTCAGGATATCATCACTGCATCTCACATTTAACCTAACCTTGTGTCATAATTGCTTTTAATTGTCAGGCAAATAAATGACATGATTATTTGGAATAGAAATAGTAGTTGCTGTTGCTTTGTTGTGAAGTCGTGATGGGTTTGAGATTGACAAATATGGTTACCACAGTGACTACTGCCAGGAGTCGTGGTGGAAAGGAAAACGAACTTGCCTCTCAAAGAGATAGCTTTTAGAAATCTGCAATTTTCTCGGTGACATGTTTTAAGGTGTAGGCGGAGTTGGGATGACGGGGCCGTTACCACTAAGGAAAGAAAGAGAAAATGTGAAGAAAAAAAAGAGGCGGATGAAAACTCGTGATCCTGTTGTGGTGGATCGGGTGTGAGGAAAGAACTTGTGCGAATAAAAATTGATAAATACCGAATCGATAAAATGATTGAAAATTGGTTAAAAAATTAAATCGCGAAAAATGAAGAATTTAACGACATTTGTAAGCATCCTGTCAAATTCGCATTTGGAGAAAGGTTGTCCTGAATAAAATTGCTGCACGAAATTCTTGTACTCATTTGTATGTGTGATAGATGAAGAGACACAAATAGCGTGAGAAAGGATGGTTATATATATATATATATATATATATATATATATATATATATAGCGTTTGAGTCAACCGGGTTTCGATCCCAGCTACGGAAAGCTAGTATGTTTAGCCACACTGATGAGTTATGATAGAACGAAACAGATCTGTCTGTGGATGACTATATATATATATATATATATATATATATACTCCCCTACCCCCGTAGGGTTAAGTTCTTTAGCGAATGAAGTAATCACGTTGCCATTAATGTTTATTGCAAGGCTCTTCATATATGAATTGAGCTCTTTGTAGCCGTTAAGCGGATGTATGTAAACAATAGTAATTGTGATTTATAACCGTTTAAAATTTACTTCGCTGCTACTAGTTGGGTGGGTAAAGTCTCGGATTGGCGTTTGAGTCAACCGGGTTTCAATTACAGTTACGGGAAGCTAGTATGTCCAGCCACTCTGATGAGTTCTAATAGAACGAAACAGATCTGTCTGTGGATGACTATATATATATATATATATATATATATATACAAAAATACATAACTGTTACGATTTTGATTGCTTGTAAATAAAGAATAATACGGTGAGTTAATTTGATAGCAATACTTACTGTAAAGAAAGCATTAGTTATGTAACTCAACCTGGGCTTATTGGTACTTTCTATAAATCACTCTCTTGTGAATAGATATATTCTCTCTCTCTGTGAGAGAGAGAGTCTCTTTAAAATCATATGAGTTTATGGCAGCCCATTTAAGAACTATTTGCTTTCGTTTAGTGATTTTGTCAAGCATCTCGCCATCAAGCATATTTACGTTTGCTCTTGAGTTAATAACTATTTCGATTGGTATACAGTCTATCAAGACTTCTACCCTTGTGTCAGATTCTATTCGCCAAATATAATGATAATTGTCTGGCAATCTTTGAGTCTTTTGTCGATATATTTAAAGCCATTCCGTTGATAGAGCGGTTGCTTTTATTTTTTCTGCTTTCTTGGGAGGTGTTTTTTCCCCTACTCTCTTTTTTTTTGTTCATGCAAACCGTTTAAAAATGATCTAGTATATCGCAATAATTACATTTACTCCCAATATGCCAACTATTTCTTTTCCCAAAGTTTGGGATTTCTTCTCTTACAACCGTAACACATTTTTTTTTACCATATCTTGGGTGAAGGTATTTTTTTTCTTTTCGCATTTCATTTTCCAAGCTTTTTCTATGTCAATTGGTACTTCGTAATTACTTCCTGGTCATCGAAACTTTCTTTCACCATTAATAAAGCCTTTGATTTAATGAATCTCCCGAGTTCTGCTGAAAATAATTCTTTCTAACCTTATATCATTTTTTCTTATAACGGTGAATTTTTTTATCGAGAAGTTTGACCGACTTACAAATAGAATTAATTGATTTGTCCCATAAATCAAATATTTGTAACCAGTACCCACTCCAACAAATTAAACGACTTTTCTTGCACAATGTAGGCTTTAAATTTAAAGTTTTTCTCCGAAACACGGCTTCGAAATTAATTGCCAGTTCTATTTTTAATTTTTCTCCCGAAACACCATATGCTTTCCAATGATTTTTTTTTTTTTTTACATTTTCGGCGCTCTTATTTTTCTCCAAGTTTTTTTTTTCCTGAAATAATTGTTAGATCAGAGCCTGTTTAGATGAAATACAACAGGTTTTCGATTCATATGAACTCGCGAAAATTTCTTGTTTAGTGCATGTTTCCTTTCTCGAGTTGCTAATAAGAGATTCCTTTTCTTTTCCACTATTTTTATTTTTTTTATTTGCAGAACTCTTGTGTCCGAATTCTCCCTAAAGATAAACATCTCCGGTTCTTAAAGGGGTAATTCATTTGAAAATGGATACATCTGATATATATAACAAAGATTTAGTACAACCTGCTTGGCGAGAGATTTTTTTTTCTATTGCATAGACCTCTATTTGATTTTCGGGTTCTTCAGTCAAAGCTGGGTCCTGTTCTATATTTTTATCAACCAATCAGCTCGTACAGGATGCTACACAAGGTCAATTTTAAGCTGAGTTTAATAAGTTCGAATTCATAGTTTTCCTTCTCCTAAACCGGTTGCCATACCAAGTTTAAAGAGACCCGTTTTCCCTAATATTGTTCCAAAGCTGGATTCATAACCTTTTCCAAGGGTATTAGTATAACGTGAAATGCAAACAGCCTCGTTTAAGAATTGAACTTTAATTGTTGTGACCATTTTTTACGATGATAAGTATTACAACACGAACGTTGTCTTCAACACTGAAACTGACTATCCTCGGACATTGTAAGTTTATTCCTAGGTCTTGTTCAAGTTTGCCAACATTTGTTCTTATCCTTTTGTCTTTGGGAGATTTTAGAACAATAAAAAACTGGGCATTCTAATGTGTTTTCTATTAAAAAATCTTTCGCATTCTTATCAATTATTCCAGTAAAAGTGACAAATCCTCATTTTAAGTCAAATTCAAATCTTGATATCTCGTATGAAAAAAGCATTATTTCTTAAGAAGATTTGACCATACCTGCAAAATATATATCCCTTGGTTTGCTTGGAAAAATGTTGTCGTAATATAAATAATCTTGAATTAGCCCCTATTTCCTCGATAGTTGGACCTTTCTTTTTTATCTGATCTGTGAACGCGCTCTGTTTTCAAAAACATATTTGAAGCGTCGGAAAAAAGTACCTAGCGCAGTCGTTTAGGGCTGTAGAAAACGCCGACTGCATCTCTTTAGAGGGAGTAAGACCCCCACGACAACAAAAGTTCTAGATATGATGGTGTCAGGATTGGAAACCTGGGGAATGTAGATTACCCTTTCATTGCCATTACTCCTAGGTCTAATCAGACCTGGAGTCGTAGTACCAATAAAGGTCGCATCTTCTGGTCAAATAGAAATGTTTAATCATTTAGCTGTGAGCAAACAAATGACTGAAGTTAAATGGAATGGTTACAGTTTCATAGCAATACTTATTTTATACTTAAACTATTTAACTTTGTTTAAGCGAATTAGTAATGTTAAATAAAATTAGGAAGTTAAATAGCAATACTTGTAACCATTTTTCCGTGTGCAAACCAATGTTTAAAATGCTACCTACAAATCATTCGCTTACCATTCATTGTGTAATTAGTATTTGTATGAATAGGATCTGGCATTAAATAACCGACATAGGTTGATATGCCATAAAGCCCAACGAATAAACGAAATCAGCATCGAATGTGATACCAATATCTGCGTCATTATTAAGTTCACTGATTGACTTTTCAGCGGTATCTGGGGTGAAGTAACCGTTTGTTATGGTTCCAAACACATTTTGCAACACAACTTCCAATAATTTTTTTTTAGCAATTGTTTCTGTGTTATTAATGGTATCTTCTCAATCCTGGTGATGTTTTTATTCTCTCTCTCTCACTATTATGATGCTGATTGCCAGTAAATAAATCCCAACACATAGGGTTAATTTGATAGAAATACTTTACAGCAAAGAAAGTATTAGTTATGCAACATTATTTATAGTAAAACTTTTACAAAACTGGCGCAAAGCCAAAAATAACGGGAATTCAATCCTATCATTAACTTAACTAGTTCCATTTGCTGACACAGACAGACGATATTAATCTTTTCACGGCAACTTCGCACCTATTCAAGAATCTTTCAAACTACATTCATCAAAACACACTAGGTACTTTATAAGACCCTAAAATATGGCTATATCTAAATATATTGGGACCAAATGAAATAATTGAAACTTTATTAACAAAATCAAAACCCCAATGAGTTTACAAAAATGAGAAGGAAAGACATATATCTATAATTTAAAGAAAAATAGTTGTAAATACAGACCACGAGCTAAAAGAGCAAAAAAGACCATTTAATCGAGTGAAGTATTTTTGTTAGAAGGAAAAAAAGACAAATTAAAACCATCGCTGAAGAACAGGGGAATATCAAAAGTAAATAGCAAAGTGGGGCTAAAAAATAAAACAAGTCCAATGCGCTTCCATAGAAAAATCCAATTGTTTTACTCAAAAGAAGACAAAGGATACTAGCCTAGTTTATCAGCACTAGGTTGGCCTGGTTTTTGTTTATGAATCGTATGTATTTAGTAATTTACTAAGCTTTTTGCTTAGATGTGACAGGAGGCCGTATGAAAGGGGAATGCAATAAGACTCGAATTCACTCGTCAATGTTTGCGAGACTAGCTTGTAAACCATTACACGACCCATGGTGTCCTTGATCATATATATTTAGTGGGTATGCACAAACAGGATTTGACACGAAATAACCAACAAGGGCTTATATACCATAAAATAGCCAACCAACCTTTTATATCATCCGATTTCTATACAGGAATCCGAGATCTCGGAACTGCGTGTTACACACACAGACACATCAGTAACATAGGTAAAATACCTAGCCGTCATGGTAGCTTAATTTTACGGTGGATCGGGCCCACCGACAACTTGCAAAGAAATGGTTTCAACTGAAGGATTTAAAGCATAGGCAACAGAGGAAACTTTGACAAATCATCCATAAAGAAACAATGGTTAATCCTCACAAAGGCCTTGAACTGAACTAAGTTAATCAGCGTAGCATTATCGTTGACTTACTATAATGATGCAAATCAAAGGAAAATTATATTCTGCCTCTTACTACATGACTACACGTACACGACTAGGCAAGGCAGTCTTCAAATGGTTTGCCAAATTCTGTAACTAAGTCTTTGATATATATCCAACATCACACGAAGTCGTATGTGGCACAAGGTCATTTTACTATGGGGGTAGATACAAATCGAAACTCATGCACAGCTGTCACAAAAATACTCGATCACAATGGCATTCAGCATTGCTGATGTGGCTCAGGCACGAAGCTATTTACATCTTTAAGTCAGAGTTTAACATGTTAAAAGGGGAAATTTACTAATCATATGCCCATTATGTTTGTTCCTACAGCTCTGAAGCGTCGTGGAGTGGTCTCCTGCCTCAACAAGCTGTGATAGTTCGTTGCTAGCACGGATACGAACATGTGCAATAGACTCAACTAACCTTCGTATAGAAGACGATTGATGTCAAGAGTCTTGTCAGCGTTGACCTTCTAAAACACTTGCTGGATTATATTCTCTGATTCCGTCACATTCGAGAATAGGAAGGCAAGTCAGCAAGACAGTTGACACATAGACACCTGAAGATACCAAAGTTTTTTTTTTTTTCCGGGGAGGATGATGGCCCACGTAACCGAGAGACTTAACATGTGTAAAAGAGTAAATAGAAAAATAAAAAGATCCTATTTACCCAACCCCTCCGCTCGGGCTGGATATGACACAAGGTCAATTTTTAAAGCGGAGTTGAGCAGGTTTGAATTCAGAGTTTTCCTTCTCCTAGACTAGTTGCCTCACCAAGGCTGAAGAACCTAGTCTGCCCTACTATTTACCCATAGCTGGAGAGAGAATAATTGGATTCATACCTTTCCCAAGGGTATTAGTGCTATGTGAAATGCAATCAGTCTTGTCCAGGAATTGAACTCGTATCACCGTGTCCATATTCTGTAACGATAACCATTACACCACGAAAATAAAAAGATGATAATTTAGTTACTGGCTTACATTATGTAAAAGTTCCACCTGTTACGACAAACCCAACATATTTTCACCTTGGGATGGGTCGACTAATGGAACACTCTTTTTCTAGGTTCTTAATAGTTGTAGTTCTTTTATTGTCTTGCTCCCTTTCCTTACGCTCCCCCATGAGGGTTGAGCACACTGGCGAAAGAATTGTCGGCCGCCGCTCGCATAATACAAAGCTCTTCGAAAGAATTGAGCACTCTGGTAACCGATAGGGTATTAAATGTAAACAAACGGACGCTGCTACTGTTGCTACATAGATACCTTAAAAATTCCCTTAGCCAACGTAGTCTGCTTGTTGGCCGAGTGGTCTGAGACTTAGTCTAACGTAAAGTTGGATGGGTTTCGATCCCGGCTTCGAGCGTCCAGCGTGTCTAGCCACACTGAAGAGTTCTGATAGAACGAAACAGCCTCTCTGCGGATGACAATATATATATATATATATATATATATATATATATATATATATATATATATATATATATATATATATATATAAAAGGGTTTACAATTTATATTATGCAAGGTTTGATATGTCATAAAACTGAACAAACCATCAAGAGTTGATATGCCATTAAACTGAATAACCTAGCCTAATTTTATATGCACAAGAGTATAAGTTTCTAAGTGGATATGGATGTAAATTACGACTAATCACTGTAAATTAGACGTCTACTCAGTATTCTTCATGAAGCTGGACATACTGGCATAATTATGTGACCCTCAATGAAAACAGGTATCACTCTAGTTAATTTGCATTGCGTTACGTTTATATAGCAAAATACCATTTTTGATTGTAGTGTACTCAGAAAATATTTCTACCAATGAGCGAAAACAAACGTTTGTTTCATTCTTAAGACTGTTTATGCAACACGAACAGAATGGACAAATACTTTTGTAAAAACAATTCAGCAAGGAAATGCAGTCGAGATTTATATGTTCGTTCTTTAGTAAAACAATGAGAAGATACATTTCGTAGAGTATGTGTTTTTTTTTGTGTGTGTGTGTGTGTATGTGTGTGTGTGTGTATGACAGATTTTTCATCTGTATTTAAATTATTGCTGAGCTGCATAATTTAAATTCTGCGTCTGCTTCTGTTTATGTATGTATGCTTATGTGACTATGAAATCGTTTTGGATGTATATTTGCAAGTACGAGTGTATTTGCTGACGTCAGCAAGTAAATTTATAGACATCACAATGAGTCATAAATAAATATATTCGATCGTATTTTCAAGAATGCTAAAGTGAGCAGCCATATTTTCATACCATTTTTCACACTTACTCCACACACACACACACACACACACACACACACACACACACACATATATATATATATATATGTATGTATGTATGTATGTATGTGAATAAGTGTATGAAATGTGTTTGTAAAAAGATTTCTTGGAGAGAGAATATTAAAGACAAAGTAACTTATATTTTTAATACGAGATTACAACATTATGTAAAATTGCCGCGTCTATTTCTTGTTCGAAGTACACCCCCCATATATATATATATATATATATATATATATATATATATATATATATATATATGTGTGTGTGTGTGTGTGTGTGTGTGTGTGTCTGTGTCTCTCTGTGTGTGTGTGTGTGTGTGTGTGTGTGTGTGTGTGTGTGTGTGTGTGTGTGTGTGTGTGTATAAAGAACTTGTGGTGTAATGGTTATTGTTAGAGAAAATGGACACTGAGACCCACCTGGACGAAGCTGTTTGCATTTCAAATTACTTTACTGCCCTTCGGAAAGTTATAAATCCAACGATTCTCCCTTTAAATTTGGGTAAATAGAAAGGTATACAGGATTCTTCTTCCTTGGTGTCACAATTCCTTTAGGAGAAGGAAAACTCTTAATTCAAACCAGTTAAACTCCATTTAAGAAAAAGAGGAATAGGAGTTGGTGTATATATATATATATATATATATATATATATATATATATATATATATATATATAATATTGATATGTCAAAAAATGAAACGTGTGTGCTTGTGTGTTTGAGTGTGCGAGTAAAAACTATTTACTCGTTTTTTTTTGTTACAAGGATCATTGAATATGTTTCCAGATTTTTTTTCGTATGGGCCTTTTATTGATAGAACACACATGAAACACCAGTCCCCTTCGAAGTAATGTCTTCAGGGTGCAGTACACTTCTTGTAACGTTTCAAAAACTTCTGAAAGGCCCCATGGAAGTCCTCTTGTGTGAGCATGTCAATAACCTTCGTCACAACTTCTTTCATCTCCTCAATTCTCTCATAACTACAGCCTCTGACCTTTGGGAATAACCAAAAGTCACAGGGACCAACATCTGGACTATAGGGAGGGTGAGGAACTGTCTTGATGCCCATCTTGGTCAAATAGTCTGTGATAAGGATGGCGTTGTGGACTGGTGTATTGTCGTGCGGGAAATGCCACTGATCTAATTTGAAGAGTGCTGGCCTCTTCCGACGAAATCTCTTCCTGAACTCCCGTAAAACCTCAACATAGTAACTCTAACCCTTTGGTCAATCAACTCTGGTGTATTGACTTCCTTACTCCTCCCACACCTCTCATCATACCTCATAGACTCCCTGCCTTCCTTTAATCTCTTATGCCACCCAAAAACCGATGCTCGATTTATGCAAGATGGTCCTAAAGCAGTCTGAAGCATTCCATAGGTCTCTGTGGCATTTTTTCCAAGTTGAAAACATAATTTTATTGCATATCGTTCTTTTAAAGTGTCCTCACGTCCAGATTGCAATTTTGAAATTCACCAGCTGTGACAATCAGGCTTTAGTAGTGTGTATTCCAATTTATGCTGTAGATGTTGATTTGAACATGAAATCCCAAAAATTGGTCAGTCATCTCATAAGATGTAAAGCAATCATCATCATCATCATCATGTGGTGCCGCTAGCACGGATATCCCTGTCCCTCTCTTGCAACTTCTCCCTATCGTTCATCGCCTCTGGCTGGTCTTCAGGGCTACATCACGTATCCTCACATAGCTGCTGTATGCATGTTCGAGCTGGTCGTCCTGTTTTTGCTCGGCCATATGTGGGGGTCCATAGGAGTACATCACTGATGAGCTCGTCCTTGCTTATCCAGCAGTGTCTTGCATGTCTGGTTCGTCTAACTTGGATAGTTTTTGTGATGGGAGACAGCTGGCCGTATAGTTGGTGCCTCATGGGGTGTTGCCGCAAGGAATTGTTCAATATTGATCACAACATTCTTGGGTAATTGTCGTCTAGCGTCTTCTCTTGCTGCTTTGTTAGCGTCCAAGTAGTGCATTCATACAGGAGTACCGACACGACCGCTGCCTGGAAGTAACTAAGATACTGAATTTTCAAGAGTCTACAACAATTTTAAATGTCTGTACAAAAAATGTCTGGAAACTTATTGATTGCACCACGTATATATATATATATATATATATATGTGTGTGTGTGTGTGTGTGTGTGTGTGTGTGTGTGTGTGTGTGTGTGTGTGTGATATGATATTAACGTGTCAAAAACTGTAAAGTATGTGCTTGTGTAGTTGAGTGTGCGTGTGCGTGTGATGAAAAGCAATTTACTCGTTTTTTGTTACATGTTCAATACTGGAGATATGTACAATTAATATTCTAAGTCCTGTAGAATTGTTTAAAACATATATATATATATAAATATACACACACACACACACACACATATATATATATATATGGACAATTTTCCTTTTAAACAGATCGTTACATTGGATATGCATTTCGTCTCTGTCCGTTCTACATTTCAACAGTTTAAGTCTTTGTATAAGTCTACAGATTTTTAGATGTAATGAATTTAGGACGTCACTGAATGTTTCTCAAATTTTCTGGCACCGACTGAAGTTATCCTTACGTAAGTGTATAATGAAATGTAAGCGTAATAACAAATCATATTTTTTATAAGGAGTCAATGAAAGAATTTGTGGGTGGTGGATTTATAGAAGAAAATAAGTTTGCTAAAACTAATAAGGAGAACTGGCAGAATTTTTTTTAATAAAAACTTAAGGATGTGGTTTCTATACTCATAATTTATCCTTTTTAAGGAAAGTTGGTTAATCTTTATATATAGGGTTTCAAGAATTTCGATGTCCTTTTGTAATATATTGACCTCCGACCCGGCCGAGCAGTCAAATAAGAAATCATCATCATCATCATCATCATCATCATGTCGTGCCACTAGCACGGATCTCCCTGACCATCTCTCGCAACTTCTCCCTAAAATTCATCACTTTTGACAGGTCTTCAGGGCTACATCCTGTATCCTCACATAACTGCTGTATGTATGTTCGAGCTGGTCGTCCTGCTTTTGCTTGGCCATATGCGGGGGTCCATATGAGTACATCACTGATGAGCTCGTCCTTGCTTATCCAGCAGTGTCCTGTGTTTCTGACTCGTCTAACTTGTATAGTTTGCGTGATGGGAAGCAAGTGGCCTTACAGCTGGTGTCTTGTTGGGTGTTGCGGACAGGACTTGTTACACTTGTGTAAATAACAGGTGCATCCGGTCGAAGATATCAGGGAATAACCTTGACCGTAGACGGGTTGAGTTGGGTGCAGATGTGACGCCCACAAGAAGCAGGTGGACGACCGACAATGATATAACCCGGTGCGACAGGAAGTTCAGTTAGTTGGAGTCAGAGTTTTGGAGATAAGATGCCAGCGTGAGAACTAGCTTTCGGACCTCAGGGCCCCCGGTAGAGCAGCTCTGGAGAACGTGAAAGAAGTGCTGCTATAGCCAGAAGAGCTTGGAGTCAATATGTTGCAGTTTTGTTCAGTCTCCAACTCACCTTTCACACATAACCCTTTCGCAAACCTTTCCAACCATTTCGAATAATATGTGAGAGGTACATATTTCTAAAGAACCGTGTTAGTTCGTTTTTGCTGTGTTGACTATGTTTCTGTATGCATATGAGTATGTTACACTTTTTCTTTTTAATACAGAGGTATATCAATTAGAATTTTTAGAAAAATTTAAATATACTGAGAGACCATGGAAAATATCAGATAAAAAGCTCAAAGTATTTTACCTCGAAATTAGGAAATGTTCAACAAAATAAATGAAAGCAGTCACTGAGAAATCTTTTAATTATGCTAATTCTATAATTTGTGTCATTGCTTGTATATTGTATGGAAAGAAATTATAAAAAAAGAAAAAAAAAAGAAAGAGGCAAGAGAAATGAGCTAGAAGGAAGAGATATAGGGGATATAGCATTATTTTACAATTACGTTGAAACGAGAATTAAAGGGCAAACAACCCAGCAAAATACGAAGATCAATCTGACGATCATCCATTACAGTGTGCGTGAAACCTGGAGTAATGCATAATATCTCAGAGGGGATAAACTTAAAACACCCAGGCTCATTTTTCAGCAGCCTTTAGCTACAATGTGTGCATAAATATTCATCAACGAGCTGATTAAAGGAAACAGAAAATAACGAACATGTACAGTTTATAATTTGATATTTATTCTTGGTTTTATACCCAATCTACTGTTTTATTACTAATATATATATATATATATATATATATATAGAGAGAGAGAGAGAGAGAGAAAGAGTGAGAGACAGAGAAAGAGAGACAGACAGACTGATATACAGACAGAGACAGAGACAGAGAAAGAGATGAGTAGAGATTATGAATGAAAGGTAGCGTATGTTTTGAATGAAATAAATATATTTGGCTTCTGTGTCCAGCTACAAGAAATATGCATGTCGTTTATTCTTAATAATTCTTTGTTGGTTATTTTCTCTACTTTCGTATGCATCGGCGCAAGTGCATACTCAGCCAAATAATATTGATCTGTAGATAAATTCACGTCGTAATTTTTTTTTTTTACTTATGTGCGCTAGTTTGCACGTGAATACATAAAATATAGTCCAGTGTAAACATATAAATTATCGTTTGATATGTTGCGAGTCATAATCCCAACCTCCACCGGTTTATATATATATATATATATATATATGTATATATATATATATATATATATATATATATATATATCAATATATGTATATATTTATATATGAATTTAGAATACCTCGAATGCTTTGAGTATTTTCTTTTTTTATTGTATATTGTTTCCCAGATAGCAGTTTGTGTAATATTTTTTAGGTACAAATTGCATCATCGTTCAATTTTACACGACGCCTGAGTTATAGAAATAGATATAAAAATACACACACACACACACATATATATATATATATATATATATATATATATATATATATATATATATATATATATATATACAAGATGGCCGACCGTAGTCGAAAGCGACTCGAAAGCTTCCTTTTCAATAGCTAGCATACCAACATATAGAGGAGGGCGCTACTTCTTTCTCTGGATTGATCCAGTTACCATTGATCCATACTTCATAATGCTAAGTGTTGAGCAAGGAGTCATCAAGTACCATTTTTGACTCTTCGATATGACTTGATCAAGGATTGAATATTGGTTCTCCGGATGAGTGCCGAACACTTTAAACATCATGCTAATTTGTGCATACAATTGTATGTGAATAATATTTTTAAAGACATGTGTTCGTATAGACATAGAAAATCGTAATGTTGAGATAAAGATAAAAATATACCTATCATTACTATTTCGATATTAAGATATATACTATGCTTGTTTTAGTTATACATTATTTTTAGTAATATTGAAAGTACATAAACAAAATTTATAGCAAATATAAAGATGTCATATAGCCACAATGAAAAAGAAACCCAAAAACTTAGTTATAAAAATCTAACTCTTTATTCTTGGAGTCAAAGTTTTGTGGTGTGAGAGTGACAGACAGGCAGACAGAGGGAGACAAATGGTGACTGCCAAACTGAGCCATGGATAATTCGCTGTGTTCCTGGGAAGACACCACTTAGCACATCTGCTTCTCGGCCAGCGGGGCACCCAATCCCATACGTGCACTCTCCGTGATTGACCAAATCTCTTCTAACCACACACTGAGACTGACTCAACTGAGACTTTCACAGCCCGTATCTCATGTGGCCATTTGTATATATCATTTCATAACATCCACATATTTCCATTCAACCACGTGACTGCTTCCGCTTATTTTCACCGGTGAGTCCAGTGCAGAGAATCTCTGATTGATAGCTCAGTCAAGGGCCTGTATGCAACTGAAGGCATGCTTGATTAAAAAGTGAGCTTTCGAAATTCTTGTAGGTTAGAGAGACATGAATACTAACGTCTTGCGTCAACGGAAAATCCACACACACACACACACACACACTCACACACAAGCATGCACACACATAAACACAACGCATGTTATTGAGACGTAGAAAACGATTACTGTGTCTCCTGCTGATGAGTAAGATCACCCACCACAAAAGATTTTCCTGGGTATGATACTAGTCGGCATCTGATGAAATGGCTCCACTTCTAAAGCTTTAGAGAGCATGGACTTGCCCTTCGTTACGACAATTCTCTGGTTCCCTCGGATGCAAAGTGGTAAGTCGTGTTCTAGTCCCATTTAAGATTCAAATATGTTTTCAATTATTTGTTTTGGATCGGTATACTCAAAACAATACACCAGTGAGCAAATTACTTGTGTTAGATAGGAGGAGTTGATATTTTATAAATGCGTAAAAAAGACTTTCTCGAAACAGCAACACAAGAAATAAATATAATCGTATCATTTCACGTTATCTCAATCTCTAGACATTAAATAACTCTAGATGTATTGACATGTTGAAGTGAATCAATCACTCACATACACACACAAGCACACACAAACATACACACACATAAACATGCATAAAATACATAAAAATATATACATGCATTGAATACATAAAAATATATAAAACACACAAGATATATATATATATATATATATATATATATATATATATATATATATATGTATAAGAAAAAAACCAAAGACCGGTTGATTCAGGATTATAAATTTATTTCCATCCTGTTTTTCAGTTTCTCTAACAGGAAAATTTAAATGTTCAGCTCTTGAATGATTTTCTTGTCCTGAGGGAATTACTCCAAACTCTGTTTTAACCTGACCGAATAATACCCATATATATATATATATATATATATATATATATATATATATATTGCGCTTGGTGTCATTGTTTAATGCCATATCAACCTTAAATGCCTAAACAATTTTCAAAACAATACTAGTGGTACTATGTAATCCATAGCGAAGTGAAAAACCGGGGAGTAGAGTAATTTTTCCTTGGGTAGTTGTTCGAAACTAAATGCAATATCATCAACGGATTTCGAACTGACAAACTACGTTGCAGTCCAGCATTTTAGAAACTACATGGGACATTAAATATGTTTCCAGACATTTTTCGTTTAGGCATTTTTATTGATAGTACACACAT
>OY757927.1:53681383-53721383 GCA_963585895.1 Sepioteuthis lessoniana | reverse complement strand
AATACTTATGAAACTACACAAAAATGTAAGTATAAAACATAAAATAAATGTAAGTATAAAACATAAAATAAGAAGGGAAGTATTCGTATGCCCTTAAAATCAATGTTTTAAATGTAAATGCACAAACACACACACAAAACACACACACACACACACAAACATGTGTGCGTGTGTGCATATATATATATATATATATATATACCATGCCGAGATGTTTGTTAAAGCATTAAACTAAAATTTCTTTCGCATAATAAATTTTGGGTACAAATTTGTTTGGTTTCTTTCGTTTGATTTTGTGGCCTATAAAATATTATAGGTTATTTAATGTCAAATTCTTTATATATATATATATATATATATATATATATATATATATAAAATGAACTTAAATCGAGAGTCGGAAATCTTCTACTAAAGTTTCACCCTATCGGATCAACAGGAAGTTGGGGTTAGACTTCCTGATGATCAGATAAGGTGAAACTTTAGTAGAAGATTTCCAACTCGCTCTTTAAGTTAATTTTATAATTGGCTCCACTCATGTTGAGCACTCTTGTAATTGTAGCATTGCAGGATTCGCGGAAGGTTCTATTTTTTTTTTTGACCAACTGACTGCGTATCCCTTGATTATTTTCAAGGGGTCTGATGAGGTTGGCCTTTTCTTTCTTTTTGACCTATAATATTTTTTTTCTTTTTCCCCCGGGCGGTGATTCGAGATACTTTTTTTTCTTTTTCTCTGGTACCGGGAATGCTGGTAGATATTAGATTAGTATATATATATATATATATATATATATATATATATATATATATATATGTGTGTGTGTGTGTGTGTGTGTGTATATATATATATATATATATATATAATGTGTTAACACATTTTGCTGATAACATCTTTAAATGTGCCTAAGCTCTTTTTTTTACACACAGATGTATAGTTTCAAGCATTTCTATTAAGCAGGAATAATTCCATTTACTATTAACTATTTACTATTAATCATTTATAAACCATTTACTATTAATCATTTATATGTACTTAGTTAAATGGTGTCAAATATTGCGATCTAGCAATAACAATTTAACATTAGCCATTTGTTTGTATATATTTAAATGGAAATAAATATATGATTATTTAGTGAATAGCTTGTAGGTAATTTCATTTTTAAATGATTTAGACCTAATTTGTTTGCTCATTAGAATTGCTATTGTTTATACACAATTAAGTTGGTTCAATTATTGCTATCCAGTACCAATACTTTTATTCAATAAAAATGATATGTTAGCAGTCAGAAAAGGAGTTACAAGTAGTGCTATTTAACACTTATTTAACTCTACAACATGATCCATTCGTTTTCGTTTGCACACAGTCAAATGGTTACACGTACTGTCATGTATCACTAGCAATTCTATTAGACATTTGTTTACACACAGCTAAATAGTCAAAGAGTTTTATTTTAACGATTCAGTTAAACATAAGACATTTGTTCGCACACAGATTTTATCTACTAATAGGACCTTATAAGGTGCAACCACTCCGAGTCAGAGTGGACCTGGTAGCGATGGCAATGAAGAGGTACATCCTTTTCTTTAATGCTCCAGGACTGGAATCACACCATCATATTGTTTACTGTCATTTCAGGACACTCGTTAGGGACTAATTCGTTTGTCATTGGTGTGTTTTAGAGTCTCAGCCAAATTGATTGGTTGGCACAAAGCCAACATCACTTTGTGACTGTCAGTATCTCGCCTATACAGTCATCTGAACAATCTATCTATCTATCTATCTATCTATCTGTGTGTTTGAGCATATAGTGAGTGAGAGAAAGAGAGAGAGAAAGAGAGAGAGAGAGAGAGAGAGAGAGAGAGAGAGAGGTTCTTTATCATTTAATCGTAAACCAAGTCTCCCAGATAGTTGAATGCCAAATTATCCTTGTTGAAGAACAGCATGGGTATTAGTTGAACCATAGCCGGGAGTATTAGAAGACTTTACCTTTTCGAAGAGTATAAATCCGAAACTGAAGGAGCTGCCCGTGGTGTAATGGTTATCGTCGTAGGAAATGGACACGGCGACACGAGTTCAAATCATGGACGAGACTGATTGCATTTCACATAGCGCTAATGCCCTTGGGAAAGGTATGAATCCAATTATTCTCCCTCCAGCTATGGGTAAATAGTAGGGCAGACTGAATTCTTCAGCCTTGGTGAGGCAACTAGTCCAGGAGAAGGAAAGCTCTGAATTCAAACCTGTAAAACTTTGCTAAAAAATTGACCCTATGTCATATTCTGCCCGAGCGGAGGGGTTGGGTAAATAAGATAAACCCGAAACTGAATGTAATGGCACATCTAGAGTTCGAAATCGCTCAATATAATGTGAAATGACAACACGTTTGCCACAACAGGACGGGAACTCTCTTGAGAATATAAGTGCGCTTTGTACGTAAAGGAGTTTAACATTATTCATTTCTCAAACAAACAGTACTTTGCATCATGATGTATCTATGAGTCTCTACCGCTATTGTGTCGAGAGGAAATGAAACCAGATCTTATTCACATAATGTTGTGTGTGATGGCAAATTTTGCATCTCAATATTGAGGAGAGTACATTATAGAATTGCCGTATACATTGTTTTATTAATCATTTAAATATCATAACTTCTCTATGATATATATATATATATATATATATATATATATATATATATATATATATATATATATATATATATATTCGTGTGCAGAGTTTTAATTTCCACCGTTGACAAAGCAAAAACTAATGTTGTGGTCCTTTGATTTAAGCAAAATCTTATTACGCTATTTAACATTTGAAGCAATATATATATATATATATATATATATTGCTTCAAATGTTAAATAGTGTAATTATATATATATATATATATATATATACATATATATATATATATATATATATATATATATATATATATATATCTTTGGGTGGGTGTGGGTGTTTGTGGGTGTCTGTGTGTTTGGTACTTGCGTATATTTTTCTCTTTTCTTCGACGTCTACCAATGCATATTTATGACAGATGGATATTGATGTTTTAGTTTTCACACTCATTTATTTTTAAAATTAGAAAATTTTAATATTAAAAGAATTATTTTAAGTAATATATATATATATATGTATATGCATAAACTTGCATATATATATATATATATATAATGGTCGTTCAAGACCTCGTCCAGAAAGAACCATGACGGAACATATTTGTTATGGCAACACGCTACTATTTTTTTCAAAGCTAGAAAACTTATATTTCTTTCTTAATTTTTGTACTTGTAAGTTATAAAAATGAGAGAAGAGTGCGACAAATTTAAAGACATGACATTTTTTGAACGACCGTCTTGTGTGTGCTCACTTATATATATATATATATATATATATATATATATATATATATATGTGTGTGTGTGTGTGTGTGTGTCTGTGTATGTGTGTGTGTTGTTCGTAAATGGATTCACTTTATTTCCATATACATGTATTTATTCATATTGTTGGTAGATAGACAAACAGACAGATAGATGTATTAAATCTATGTTTATAAAGAGACTTTAGGACCTATAAGAATTCCCATAAATATCACTGTACGTTCAACTGCTTATTTATGGTTCTTTCCAACTTTAGGTGCCATAGTTCAGGTCTTTTGTTTGATGCATGATTTATATTGACTTTTAAGATGCTTTCACTTTATTGCTCAATATAACCAACACGTGACAAATTGTGATGAAGCATAATGGTGAGTATTACTAAGGAACTGAAGCTCTTTGTTCTGTCAAATTGAAATGCATAATGGTTGCTGACAGAAACTGCTTTGCCTAAAGAGCTCATCACATATGCACTATCTGTTCAAATGAATTTCAATATTAGACCATCTTTAAATTTATTTTTTTATGAAAGCTGTAATACAAGAATCAATCCTAATTACTTGTCAAAATAATATCATATCAATATATATTTCATATATATCACTAAAGTCGATCCAGAGAGAGAAACTTCCTCTAGAAATTGCTAAAGAAGTTTCTATTCAAAATTATTTACAAATAATCGACACTGTTTCATAAAAAATATGCAAGAATAAATGTAATTATTTTTAGATATCAACCAAGAGAGATTGAAAGGCACCATTTGGAATGGATTTATAGGTTTGATCTATTTCTGCAAACATATTGCTCATTGTGTCTAAGTTGGTGTATTTAGTTATTGTTGAAGGAAATCGACACGGCGATCCGATCTCGAATCCAGGTCAAGGCTGTTGGCGATTTCACATAGCGCTAATTTCTTTGTGAAAGGTTCGAATCCTTCATCTTATGGATAAATAATACGGTAGACTGGTTTCTTTAACTTTTCTAAGGCAAGTTGTCAATGAGAACGAAAACTCTGCATTCAAACCTATTAAACTCCACGTAAAAACTAACTTTGTGTCTCAAAAAATGCTACGTTTAACCAATATTGTTATTTCTTTTCCATAATTTGTTGTACTTTAATTTCTTTGATAATTTGAAGATGATCTTTATTTTCTCAAATGGTCGGGAGTCATTATTTTCTAACCCACTGAGAATATAAGTCACCATTAATGGGATATATAACAAGCTTGATTATGATTGCACAACGAGAGGCTCCCGAAATAAATGACTGATTACTTGAATATGGCTCAGAGTTCAGGTATAGAGTATTTAATGAAAATCCAGTTCAATGCACTGTAGTAACTGGGTTTAGATCTGGTGTGCCTAAATTTTACATCTCGATGAAGTGAACAAAACCTAAACGTTGGTTAGACTTAGCACAAAGCCAGAAGTACGTAGACTCTGTCAAGTATCGAACTCATTAGTCTGTACTATTCATTTAGTAAGCTCAGCTTAGTTTAGCATAACACCAGAATTATGAGGCTCCTAGGGAGAATAGAATTAACAACTGCTTACTCACTAACGATTGCATAATAAGGTAGCGTATCAAACACCACCACCAAAAAAAAAAGAAAAAACTAAACTAATAATGGTAAAAAAAACACCTTGTTCCATCTGGCGTTTGTGCCGGGTGGGTGTTATTGTGCGCCAACTGCCTGGTCCCAGGCTATACCGGCTTGGTAGGGCTGAGTTTATCGTATGATACCTCCATAATGAGGAATACCTATTGAATCAAACATTTTTTATTACGCCCGCACATGTATCTCAATCCGTGCTCGATTCCCCACTATAAAATGGCCTTGTGTCAACTCCGGTTTGCAGGGAGGTTGTATATATATATATATATATATATATATATATATATATATATATATATATATATATATATAGCGATAGCAGTCGGCTGGGGCTGTAGAATATACCGAATGCATTTCGGCAGAGGGTTAACCCTCTGATGAGTATCCTGAATATGACATTAAACAGTTTGATAGTGAGGCTCCCGTTATGGAGCTATGGGAAATTAGGAGTACACTTTCATTTCCATTACTCCCAGATCCACTTTGACTAAGACTTGTAGTACTTTTTTGGTCCAATCTTTGGGTCAAATAGAACCGTTTGACATTTAAACTGCGGGCTAATAAATGAATTATGTTAAATTGAATTGTTTAGAAATAAACTCTATGATCATTTAACTGTGCGTAAAAAATTGATATATTATTGATAAATAGTAATTTTTAGTATGTTTTAGCTGAGTGTAAACGAATGAGTTATGTTGAATAAAATTATTAGTGTTAAATAAAAATACTTGCAACTCTTTAACTGTATGCGTAAGTTCAATTTTTAGTATTACAAAACAATTTCTTAGACTTTTTGAATGAGTGCAAATTAATGAATAGTGTTGAATAGAATAATTAGTGTTAAGATAGGAATAGTTGTAACCAATTCATTGTGTTCAAAAATTAATTAATATTAAATAGATTCATTTGTGTTAGTGAAACTAACTTTGTAGAAACAATAGCAACACTCATTTGGGCATAAATAAATTAGTTCTAACTAATTTGAAAAAAATTATTCGCAAACTATCAAATAAAAATAATTTAAATGCGTGCAAACAGAGTAATAATACTTGGTATACATTCATGAACAGGATTTGGCGTTAAATAACTTACAAGGGTCAATATGGCATGTCAAACAAACACTAAAAAAGGCCTTTGATTTGTCAGTATGAAAAAATGTTTCTGTAAATCTTTACACCTAAATCTATGTTCTGTTATGGTACGGTTATTCTGCTAGGATTAATGCAAGGATTCTTGAGTAAGGATTTATGTTAACAAATTCTTTATACATGAATCTAAAATCTTGATTTATAATCCTAAGCTGACCAATAGAAATCATCTAAATAAGTCTTCAGACTTTTGTGTATTTCTTTTCTTCTCATTTTTTGCAAATCTTTTTAAAAAAAAAACTCTCGTAAGACAACTCGTTATCTAAATCTGTATTCTCATCCATCGAATTTTGATCACTTGTTTTTTGTTTTTTTTTTTTACCTCCGGTCTTTCAAGAAAACCCCTAATGAAATATTTGCCTTCCCATCGTGCAGCCATTCTTAAAAATAAAGATAATTGCACTTTTCCTGATTTTCTCTCGCTTCATCCATCGCTCCCAGCACGTCTTCCAAATTATATCCTGCGTCTGCACAAAGCTGAAGTAAATAAGTTCTTCCTGGTCAGCCAACACTGGTGTGTCCACGTATAGGGACCCAAAGAAGAACGTCATTTATGAGTTGGTCCTCTCTTCTCCAGCAGCCTCCTGAATGTCTTGTTGGTCTTGGATGTTTTTTGAGATGGAAGGTAAGAAGCTGTACAGCTGTTATTTCATAGGGTGTTGCTTCCAAGATTTGTTGAAGATGGCTCGTAGCATTCTTGAGACGTTACCATCTAGTGTTTTACCCCAGCATTTTAGTTTGCCGCCTTGTAGTGCATCCATACGACATTGTAGATGCAGTCACTGCTTAGGAGAAATTCCATTTCATTTGATCGGTTGTTTGTTTTATTTTACAGCGTATCAACACTTTTTGGTTCATTTAACGCCGAATTAAGTCAGTTTGATAAAAGTTTCCACGTTTCAAGATCTTTTTATCTTTAAATATGTATAAGTACACTTTTTGTTTATACACAGTTAAATATAAAAACAGTTCTATTTCAAACAGTTCAGTTTAACATAAGTACACAGTTTATTTCTATTTGACGCATAGATAGGGCCCTCATCGGACGCAACTATTTTCGGCCAGAGTCGACCTGGCATCGTTGGCATCGAAGGAGTAATCCGCATTTCTGAAAGCTACATTACTGGAGCCTCACCATCAGATTGTTTAGAGTCATATCCAGGACACTCTTTGGGGGGGTACCCTTAGGAGAGATGCATTCAATGTCTTTGGCAGCTCCAGCTAACTGGGCCATAATTTGATCGGCTAGATCTGATTTTCATATGATCGATAACTTCTGGATAGAAGTCCATGTCTTCGCTAGACGTTTATCAACATCACTTTCATTAGATGATACACTACTGCCGTGGTAGGTGCACCTGTATACTAATTTCAGATGGTAGAAATAGCTCCTTCTCGTTTAAAAGACATATACTCTATTTTATTTGCATTCATGTGGAGGCCAGTGCCTCCTGCTGACTAATATCTAATAAGTTTAACCTGTGTTTTTGTATTTTCTTTGGTAATCGTAATTACTTACCGAACATCGTAATCTTTTCCATTGCTAAAAGATGGAAGACAAACATGAAATCCAAAAATATTAATGAAAACAAAAAGTAAATGTCACGAACGGATTACAAAATTTTTAACTTCCCTTCTCTTCTCTATTTTTGGTTGTAATATGTTTTCTACGTCAATTATTTTCGACTTGTATGCATCTATATATTCCATTTGCTGGCCATGTTCATCTAGAATTAGTGCTTATGCTGCCTAGTTGTATAATGTCTACATTTTCACCTGTTTTACTTTTACCACTAGAATTACCGTAACGTATATAAGGTGTTATCATATTTACCCAACCCCTCCGCTCGAGCAGGATATGACACAAGGTCAATCTTTAAGCGGAGTTTAACAGGTTTGAATTCAGAGTTTTCCTTCTCCTAGACTAGTTGCCTCACCAAGGCTGAAGAAACCAGTCTGCTCTACTATTTACCCATAGCTGGAGGGAGAATAATTGGATTCATACCTTTCCCAATGGTATTAGTGCTATGTGAAATGAAATCAGTCTTGTCTAGGATTTGAACTCGTGTCCCCGTGTCCATTTCCTACGACGATAAATATTAGACCACGTATATAAGGTGTTATACTATTGAGAATAATCCTGGTGCCTACACCTCTTTAGATAAGGCTCGCTAAGCGTCATAGCTATCATCATAAGAAAAGTAATCAACTTCAAATACTGAAGAAAACACTGTTTCAATTCGAGATAATTCTCTTTTTGAAAGGTATTAATTTATATCTCTCTGACGATCTGTATGCAAATTTTGAGACTGACAAGATCCTCCAAGCATAATAAGGTAATCAATCGAGGAGGAGAAACGCCCTGGATTCAAAATGTCTGTTCTTCCTTTAAAAATTGACCTTGAGTCACATCTTGCTGGTGGTAGAGTAACGGGGTTAATACTCTCTTTTTTTTTTACGAGATATATTAGTTGTTTTACTTCGGGGTCTCTCACACTTTTAACGTGATACGCTTCTTACAACACATTTCAGTTCCATCCACCCTAAATAAATTGATTAAATATTAGATTAGAAATCATGAGTAATTTACTGGTGTTTATTACAATTTATATAGGAAAGAATCAGTAACGATAAATACATTGATTCTCGAATTATTTATTAATAGGAAAATGCACCTCGGGCTGTGTAATGTTTAGCAAGCTACATTAGTAAACCTTCATGAGTGAGTTGGACTCTTATTGGGTGCTCAATTCACTCAGCTTTGTGCCATGTCTAAACAAAAAGTTTTGTAAATTACTATTTATTGATAGGAAAATGCACCTCAGGCTGTGTAATGATTAGCAAACTAGATTATCAAACCCTCTCAAGTGATTCCGAGTCTCATTGGGTGCTCTATTCTCTTGTTGTATTTTGACCTTCGACCCGGCCCAAAAATGCCATTCCAAGGTGATGCACCGGAAGTAAGTGACACATTCTAATGACAGTTATGAGAGGAAATCGCGTGGGTGGAAATTGGCTGATGAAATGGGACGAGGTAAAAAAAAATTCCCATGGTACACTCAAAGACTGACGCACCGGAAGAGAGTGACCTGTGAACTGCATGACAGTTATTTCTGCTTGATGACGATCAAACATGCGATTTCAAAGATCGAGTGGGCGATCGAGTGGGCGTTGAACTATTATATAACGCAGTCAAGACAGAAGTCAAGTGACAGTTCTAGTTCCAGACAGTTGGAGACGGAGTTATAGACGAGATGTTGTAGGGAAAGCCACACCCGGCCGAGGGGGCCCTCAGGAACCCCGATGGAGTTGGAGTCTCCAGCTCCCTCTCACACGCAAACCTTGAGTAATCCTTTTCGAACCCTTGCAATAAAATTAGAGGTACATATTTTTATAAAGATGTCTTCCCTCGTCTGCCTTTATTATTGTGTCTTTAGGATGATGTAGATGACAATATAACACCCTCAGGCTTGTGCCATGACTAACGAAAAAGGTTATTAAATTACCATTTATTAATAGGATTTTGCAACTCGGGTAGTGTAATGTTTAGCAAGCTAGATTAGCAAACCTTCAGAAGAGAGTCGAAATCTCATTGGATGCTCCATTCACTCAGCCTTGTACTACATCTGATCGAAAATTTAGTAAATTATGATTTATTAATCAGAAGGATGGGTTTAGTGAGCACTGAGAAGACCATATATATATTGTGAGTTTGAACCGCAAATTACCTCGTTCTCTTAAAATTGAATCATATAATAACGCACACATAAACAAATATTTATCTATACTGCAACTGACTTTAACTTTTCAAAACTAAGTTTTATTTAAGTTTTAGATAAGAAGAATTATGCTTTCAATAAGACGTTTAAATGGTTAAAATGAAAATCAAATTATACAGAGATACTGGTATCCATATGGGAATGAACCGGTTAATAAGTAAATATCTGGATAACTTAGATCAGTGGAGGGTTTTTTTTCTTACTTTTTTAAAATGAATTATTCTGATCTTATTCCTTAAAAATCTGTTACCAAAGATGAAGATTATGACTGTTTTTTTTTTTAATTTTCCCTTTTTTAATTACTATTATTTTTTTCTTTTTGTTGCTATGTTTTCATGCTTCCTTCTAAATTATCTTTCTTTTTTTTCTTTTTTGAATAATTCTCATAATCTATTATAAAAGAGATGTTTTAGAATTCAGAATTTTTATAAAATAGTTATTTTGAAATTCTATAATCTTCGTTTCTTTTCTTACTGAAAATAAGTTCATATGATTGTTTAAGACAGTGATACGATCCAGGGATTTTTGGTCAGTGCCAGATCGTTCGTTTATTCAAATGACCTGATATGTTTTTAAACAGTTGTCGTATGTGAACAAGAAATCATCAGTGACCACCACATCGAATAAGGTATTCTATGTGTACGATAACTGGCAACAAGACTATTTGATCCAGCGATTTTTGCTCTTTTATAAAGGGATTTATAAACGAGAACTTGTTACTTCATCCCCTGCAAACAACTATGTTTTATTCATTATATTGCATAGTCACAACCATGATACATATACGTATTTAACTATACACATATACATGCGGAAACATAGTCCACACAATAATGACGAACGATCACTCCTCTTTTGAAAAATATTCCTCTCACACTTTATAAGAAATGGTTGCGAAAGGGTTACGAAAGGGTTAAGTGTGAGAGGTAAGTTGGAGACTGAACAAACTGTAACATATTGACCCCCAGTTTCTTTGTCTTTAGCAGCACTGCTTTCTCGGTCAATCGGGGGTCCTGAGGGCCCATAGCCCTCTGCTGGGTGCTGGTTCTCTGTACTGCATCTTATCTCCAACTTACTGTTTCCAACTAACTGAACTTCCTGTTGCACCGGGTTATATCATTGTTTGAAACCCACCTGCTCCTTGTGAGCATCGCATCTGCACCCAATTCAACCCGTCCACAGTCAAGGTTATACCCTAGTATCTTCGACCGGATGAACCTGTTTTTTGATTGACGGCTTGGTCGAAGGTCCATATATTACAAATCTGGCAAATATTTCTTATCTATCCGGGAGGGATCACTTCGAAAATTACTGGTTCCTTCTATGATACCGGGCGGTATAATTGGCTTGTTTGTAACAACGACCTTATCACTATCAGTGACAAAGCGAGCTTTGTCCCAATAAATGTTATTAAGATCAAAAAGCACCCATGAACACTCCTATAAAAGACATAAATAGTATCCTTGTTACTACGTAATAGTTAAGAACCTAATTGTAAAAATCTGTTACCCCTGAGAAGGGAGATTACTCCCAACCAGATTCACTACTTGCTGCTTTGTGTCAAATTTTTGCCATCATTAGTTTAAAAAGAGCGCCTAAGGTAGTCTAATAGGTAATAATTCATTCGAACATTACATTATTTGGGACTTCGATTTTAAGAAGATGCCCTTACACCTCGCAGATCGATTGCTATTGAGCGGTGTGACCGTTCCTCAATAGATTACCGATACTTACTGCATTAAAAAATTAAGCTATAGTTAGTTCAAAAGAAGTTACATTGCAGGATCTGGGCGTAATGGCAATGAAGGAGTACTCAGCATTCCCTAAAACACCAGCATTATTTGAGACTCACGATTAGATTTTTTAGGCCACTCGTTGGGGAAGTCTTACCCCTCTGTAGAAATGCAGTCCGTGCATTCTACTGCCCTAGACGACTGGGCTGAGGGAGTTTGATTTTCATGGAATGTCCCATACTTCACGGATTGTGCCACTCGATGATACCCGAAATAAATGACTGTTCAAATAGATTTGTGGAGGGTACGGACTATATCGACTTGCTGTAAAGGGGTTTGCATTATTTACTAAGCTTTGCTTAGTTATAGCACTCAGGTCTGAGGTTGTTTGCCGTACCTCCTGTTGGTTAAGTGGTCACATATATAAGTAGTGAAGAGACTCATTGCTGCATAACATTTATGAATCCAGCTGAAATCTGTGGTTTTAGCGTGATTTGACCATAAAATATCAAGGGTGTGTTAGACACCACCAAACAAAGTTCGTGAAACACCGTCATACTTAATTTCGGACAAATGTATGGGTCTCTCATTAATGATTGAGTAGTCATCATCATCATATCGTGCTGATCCGATTGAGTAGTAAAGACCTTATTAATTATTCTTTTTCAGACAAGAACGAGTAGAGGGTATAAGATAACGCTCAGAGTATAGACATACACTATTCATTTGATGTGGAACGATTAATATTTTTCACGAGTTGGTTTCTAAATTTATGAGAAATATTGTTTCGTGCATTTCTCAAAATCAACGAAGGTTGTTTCTTCATTTTGGATGAGAAGTGGGGTAGGTAGATCCTCAATAGCAGGTGGCACGTCCTTTGGTGACTATAGTCTAATCTTGTACCTGCAGGTTCATGAGAAACATGGACTCTAGAAATAATTGGAGAAACGGAAACGGACATAGAGGCACCTGTCTGCGTGTTTGCTTGTCTTCGGTTGTCACCCGCCTGGAAACCCTGAAATTGTTTCGCTGCGCCGGCGATTCTCTTTCTCTAGACGTTTCTGCTAGAGGCTAGATACTTCGTCTCAGTGATCTCGATTCCCACCTGGGGCAGCAGTGAGTTTGTTTTGTCTTTATACAGCTTGCTACGAGCGGCACGATTCAGTATCGGGGACGATTCTCTATCTGGGGAATCAGGCATTTTCAAAGAATCCTTTGTTAGAAAAGCCATCAATCCTGATGATGCAAAGGATATACCGGAAGCACTGGTAATGAAATTAATCCTGTGGCCGAAAGGGCTTACGATATAAACGTAGAGTCGTTCGTCGCATAATACCTTACTAAATAACGTCCATTCGCATATACGACCACTACTTAGAGCAGTAAAAAAATTCAATGGCGGTGCATAGTGTAAGAATTATGCGTTTAGCAAGCATTTTATAGCGAACTTATACTACTCACTTTAGCAATTACAGTCTTCACCTGTGTACTGTACAAAGATAAATCTTCATAATTTTTTTAAGAATATAACACTTCATTTTTAGTTCCAATATCAATGTTTTAAAAGCCAGAATATAAGGGTTCACGAAAATCTTTTCTAAAATTATGACATATCTATTTGATTCATTAATAAGATATTAACAGGCATAAGTGCACGTCACTATGGTGGACCTGGAAGTAATAGAAATGAGGGAATTACTCCACACTTCTCATAGATTCAGAACTAGAGTCTCGGCAGTTGGTTTAATTTAGCCTTTGATTCTTATTGGGAGCCAAACAGATTAAGCTTATTAAATAGCAACTGTTTATGCGACGTTTCAGTTCTCAAATAGGCGTTTGTATTGTGACATCGAAAAGACGCTTGCACCTCCACGGTTATCGACAGACCCTTTTAGCGCCACCGTAGACAATAGACATTTGAACCCCCAAGGTTCTAACGGGTTTATGGTTGTAGCATTACGCCTTAAGCGTCAGTTAGACCCCCGTTGTAACCTCGTTGCGAGAAAAGGTGACGAATACACAAAACTTGGTTCGCTAATTAAAAAGTTTATTCGCTACTACACCTCTTGGTAGTCTTGAATAGGAGAGAAACAGCAAATGATAAATGAGTCTACCGCTTTAGGTAGTTAGATAGAAATAAAACGTTATGAGAAGAGAGAGACAGACAGACAGACAGAGAACTGACTCAAATTTTGATAATATCTTTCTTATTTTCTGTTGTAGTTCTTGCACGTGTTTGCTCGCCGGTTTCATCTTCACGGCTGCGCAGCGGGTGTGGGACCCCTTCCCGGAACTCACCCAAAATGGGTGCCATAATTTCTGGCCGTCTTCATATCGACGTGTCTCGTACCTAACTCTTCCTCTTTTCTGTTCTATATCCACCGCCACTTCTCTTCCGCTTGAACTTCTTTCAGCCAATCACAGCAAATGGCAGATTTACTGCTTATACATTTCTATTTTAAACTTGATCGTCGACTGCTATCCCGACCAAGACTTTAGGAACTTCTGGGTCTAGTTTCATAACAACATACTATTAAAATAATTAATCGGAGTCCCTAATTATCTTACAAAAGACATTTATAAGACCTCATTTGTACTAAAAATTGCATCGATTAATACATGAATCTGTTTTTATGGATAAATTTGAAATTTAATCCAAACGATATGCAGCAAACCATTTCTTTGAAAATGTTGTATCGTATTAAGGAACCGATACACAGTGAAACAGTTAATTATTAATTAACTCAAGTGGTACATTTCGACTAGTATTATAAGTCTCTCGCTGTAGGTGTGATGTCCTAAGTTTATCTTCGACTAACCAAGGACCTTCAGAGCTCTTCTCTCTCTGTTTCTGCTTTTGTCTCACTTCTGTCTCACTTCTGGAGACACATCGTCTTTTATACTTCCCCGATACCGGAAGTAACGTTGTACGTGCCACAATACAACCGACAATTATTTTCATAAAGTATTAACTGCATAACCTAAAAATAAATTAATGATTTATTCGGGTATTTGCCACTTATTGAAACAAACTAGCAGCCTTTCATATTTTCCCCATTGACTATTATCTTGTCTTTTCAAATTATTGCTAAAAAATAGTTAACAGTTCGCTATATTTCCACAAATATAGCAACATTACGCCTTGGATTACGGAGCTGAAGATCTTTTGTATGAAGACTTAATATGAAGTCTTTCGAGATGGTTCAATCAAGATAGGGAAGGAGTTAAATTTCAACACATTTCCCAACAGAATTCAGATTTTGAAGTTAGTAAAGAACTTCGAAGCTCGTGCACTTGTGAAGATCGTTAAGCACTGAGAAGATTCAAATGATCAACCAAGAGGAATGTGTACGTGTTGTGGGAACCTTACCCATCTCCCCATAATGGACTCTTCTCACCGTTATTTGTACGGAGAGATTTTGGTACCAGACAGGCAGATCAATATTGGTGTTATCCGAACAGTACAAGACTTCTCACATTTTCTATGTAACTCTATCTTTCTTGTGTAATGTAATCTGTTATCAAATATCAGTGTTCGTGTTTTGATTAGTGACCCTTTCCAGGGCCACAACACTACGTCTTATGAACAACTTTTTACTTCACATTCAACAGTGATTTCAATTGGAATGTGGACATCTGGGATTTATATTCAAGAGATCATTTGCCATTTTAGGTTTGCTCAGTCAGCTTGGGTTGTAGAATACAAGGACTGCATCTCTGCAAAGGGTTAAGACTCCACCAACGAGTGTCCTGGATATAACACCTGAAGGTGTGATTACCGTAATGTTGGAGCTTTGGGGAATGAGGAGTACCCCTTCATTGCCATGGCTCCCAGTACACACGCCGACTCACAAACCAACACATTCTCGAGTAAATGACTCCGGCATTTCACAAAATTGCTAAAGTTAACTTAAGACTGACACGCATATAGCCAGTTCATACGATGTATTCTGTTTTATATAACTATAGATGTCATGATATATTTGATTACATTACACTTGATATAGTTATTAAACTATTTATATTTAATCAAGTGGCATTACTGTTCTTCTGGAGAAGGGGCCGACTTTTCCTGTTTTAAGATCATTCATAACCATAATAGATTCCTCTCCGTTTCTTTGGCCTATAAGAATAGAAAGTTGTTCATCAACAACTAAGGCAGTGTCTTACGGATAGTTTCCAATTGTAAACGTCCCACTATTCCGACAGCTGTGTAAAGAATGAGATTTCCCATGGGGTTTGAACTGAGCTGCACGGTGATCAGAAATACAATGTGATTGGAGTAGAGAAGGTTCAGTTTATTCGATAACCAGAGATTTTGTATATCGATACCCTTATACCAGAATTACATGAGTTTAGTAATTGCATAAAATAAGATTGCAAACCAAATATCATCATTAAGTCTCATTGATAGTCCAATGCTCTCTTACTCTCTCTAACCAGACATCCCAATCATCATCGATTTTGACAGGTCTTCCTGACTGTATCCAGCGTCCGCCAAATTCAATAAAATAAACTATTTTTCCAGAAAACGGTAGCGTCTTATAAAAAAGCATCTTATAGGCTAGCAAAGACAATGTTTTTTGCCTCCAACTTTTTCATCTATTTATCTTTTAACTTTGTCTACTCTTTCTTTTAAGTTCTCAGAAGAATCGTTTTCTTTTTATAGTTTGTTTTTGTTTATTATTTTTTTTTTAATTAATGCTTTGTGTTTTTCTGTGATCCTCATTTATTTTTAATAAGTCTCGTATCTTTCATAAATTCTTCTTGCACCAGACATTTATTTTCGTTCTTTTCTAAGCTATTTCATTAAAATAAATCCGTCGGTTTCTTTCACTCATCTCTCTCTCTCTCTCTCTCTCTCTCTCTCTCTCTCTCTCTCTCTCTCTCTCTCTCTCTCTCTCTCTGTGCGTGTGTGTGTGTGTGTGCAGACTTTCTTTCTGTTCATAAAATTAAGGCCCTGAAATAACTCTATATCATCTGATCTAACTTAATCGCTGAGATACTTTAGATTTCACCATATATTGATTAGACATATAAAGTTATCTTTAATTAAAATTCATATTGATTGATACCCTTCATTTTGTTTTTCATCTTTAAGAAAACTGACCTCCTCATCGTCCGAGAAAAACGTAACAAACCCGATATTTCAATAGTAACATTCACCAGTTCTCATTCTTGTCCTTCCTTGTCAGCGAGAAATCAACACAACATCGGCGAATTTGGAAGGTATTGTATTTCATGCTTTTGAACAGAAGAGATATATGTAAATATAGAGAAAGAAGTAAGCAATTATGACGTAGGCAAAAGACAGACTGAGCAGTGGATGTTACAGGAAAAAAAGAAAAACAGAAAGAAACACGAAGATAAACAGAAAAAAAAACCCTGAAGATAAACGTAGCTTGATTTGGTTTATTTTTAACGCCATAACAACTCTTTATGGATTATTTAATGCCGATATTTAATCCTTATGTAAATGGTTATAATCATAGCGATATTTCTAATGTTTCATGGAATGTTTTTATCACAATAAAGATTATTTGCTGGTAATGTTCTGTCTGTACAGTTATATGATATTAAATGGAGGCAGTCGTCTTGTAATGGTTATCATATTTGGAAAGGGACTCAGCTGCCCGAGTTCAAATCCTTGATGAGGCTGTATATTTTTCACATATACCTTTTGGAAAAGTATGACTAAAACTACTCTTTCTCCATAAACGGGGAAAAATAGGGCAGACAGGATACTTTAACCTTTGTATGACAATCACTATGAGAAAAAAAAAACCCTCTAAATTCATACCTTCACAAAAATATGACCTTGCGCCGTACCCTGCTCATGTGGAAGGGTTGTATATATATATATATATAGAAAGAGAGAGAGAGAAAGAGAGAGAGAGAGAGAGAGAGAGAGAGAAATATGATATAATTATTCCTACCCAACAAAAGTAATCTATGCATAATTGTATGGGTTCCATCTTATCAGATGTTAGTAATTTATACAGTTATATGGTTTCATGTAACCATTTTTATCTAATAAAAATTTGTTTCTGCTGTTATGTGGTTTGACTTATTTTTGTATTGCACTAATAAATAGCAAGTAATCATGTGATTTAAATTAACTAATAAAAATAATCTTTAATAAACAATTGTGGCTTAAAATAACTTAATATGAATAATTTGTCCTAAGTTATATGGTTTCTAGTATTCCAATCTAATACAAAAGGTTTTCTATTTGGCCTTCAAATTGATCCTTAACCGGTACTACCAATCTGTATAAAAGATGTCCTGCGAGTATTGGCAATGAAGAGGTACTCTACACTCCTCCAAGGAGTAGACCTGGAGCCTTATCATTAGATATAATTGAGTGTCATACTCAGGACTACTCTTTAGGGAGCACTTAACCCATCTGCAAAGAACACAATCAATTTATTTTAAACCACGCCAGCGATACAAAACTTTACCTCACCTAATTATTTTAAGCGGGTGAATACTTCATGCTAGGTTGTTATATCAATATTTTATGAGCCAGTTAAGTTAGGAAGTAAACGATCATTTGAAACATCATTGCAAACAATTCTTGACTCCAGAATTAGACACTTAAAGTTATTACCAGACCCGTTTAAAGTGGATTTGAGATTAATAGTGACAAATTCATGACTCCACATTCTCAAAATCTCTAAAATTGGAGCGTCACCACCGGATGGAGTTTGAGGTAGATTAAAAAAAAACAAAAAAAAAACATTGAATACTCCATTAAATGATGCAAAAGAACAAAACAAAACAAAAAGCAATGAAGTCGAAGATGAAAAAAAATAGAGAAAAAAAAGGAAGAAAAAGGAAGGAAATAAATTAAATGTTAGATTAAAGGCAATCGAAAAGTAAGATGTACCACGTTCATAGAGTCTATTTTAAATGCAGACTTAGCGTCAGAACAATTGTCGTAAACAATGAAATCAGTATCCTGTGTTCAAATCATGGACTAGGCTGTCTGTATTTCACTTCAGACCCTTCGGAAAAGCATGAAATGAATCCATCTTTTCTTAACGTCCGCAGCTATTGGAAAATTGTAGGGTTGGGTAGCTTATTAGTCAAAGAAAAAGAAAACTGAGTTCCCAACAGTTGTACTGAGCGAAAAATTATCCTTTATTCACATCCTTCTCGTGATGAAGGGGTTGGCTAAAAATCCATGCAAGGGCATTCTAATTATTATTTAAGCATGAGAAACATATTAGTACTAATATGGTTGCCTAGCAACGCGAAAAGCCAATCGTTGGGACATAGAGATAACTAGTTTGTATTTTAAGATTTAGGATACGAGGTGGTGGGGGAGACCGAAAAAAAGACTAACAGGCAAACAACGCAACTATCTTATATATAGTACCAGGTTTACTCGAACGTATATCGAATCTATGACCTTAAAGTGAAGAAACGATGATAAATCAATGATTTAAAGATGAAAGATACGTTAAAAAATCTGTCGGTATGAAATCATTTTACATGATAAAAGTCGAAGAGAAAGACAAGTTTAAATACTCGACAGTCATATGATTAAAGAATATGCAGACGACAGTAGCAAAACAGAAAGGAATTTGAGTAACGATGCAAGACTTTAACATTTTCTTCATCGTCCGTGCCTCGATCTGAAGTCTCAGTATATTCCTTTGTTTGCTTGACCCGCTTTCTATTCAAAATAGATGAATATGAAAGTATCTAATATCGATTTAGATTACGATTCTAAACAAAAAGGAAAGATTCGTGATCCTAGTAAATCAGCTCGCTTAGATATAAATAGATCACAAAAACAGTAACCTAAGTGGCCATCAAAAACTTCGCTCAATAGCCAAATGGAATTTACTCACAATTTTCCATCATTAACCCTGAGTTGCACTGCCTTTTTCGACGTTAGTCGATTTTATAAAGTGTTCATATCTTGTCGAGTTTCATATTATACACTACGTTTGCTTTCCCATAAAGCATTTGCATTGAAATTTCTGGTGATTATTGTGCCAAATTTGACTATTTTACACTATTTTCTTTCAGAGATTTGTCCTGGAAACCACTAAGCATAAATGGTATTATTAATCAATTCAAATACAAGAAGAATGTTAATTGAAAAGATATGCATATTAAACTGAACTGATTTGTTTTACTAAAATCCTTGAGAAACTTACGAACCCACTTCCCCACCCCCCAAAAAATGGCTTAAATAGTACCTCACTTTTTCTTCTATATGGATGATTTTGTCATTAAACGACCCACAAAATTTGGTATGCTATTAATGCCATCAAACTACGAAGCCGAACCAAACTGATTTAATTTGAAAACACAACCGATATATATATATATATATATATATATAGAGAGAGAGAGAGAGAGAGAGGGGAGAAATAGAGAGTTATGATTAAAATTTAAAGCTAAAAGCGTCTTATTCAGATATTTCCTTCTTTAACCAAGGCTAGATAACCCTCTCTGATCTTTATTTCAAATATTTCCTTCTTTAAGCAAGGCTAGATAACCCTCTCTGATCTTTATTTTCAGATATGTCCTTCTTTAAGCAAGGCTAGATAACCCTCTCTGATCTTTATTTTCAGATATTTCCTTCTTTAACCATGGCTAGATAATCCTCTCTGATCTTTTTTTTCAGATATTTCCTTCTTTAAGCAAGGCTAGATAACCCTCTCTGATCTTTAATTTCTCCATTGTTTAGGAAAGAGGGAATTTGTTCCTGTCTTTCCAAAGGGCATTTGCATGAAGTTAAACTTAATGATCTGATTTCATTTCTTAGGATTATAACCTTTAATGCTTTGAAAGCAATCTGTTTTTATGTGTAATCAGTTTCTTCTTAAGTTTTTGATTTTTTCCCCTAAATTTTCTTTCAGAATCCAGAGCTTCAAGCATCTGCAGCCGAACAAAAAATAGGCATATATGCATGCAAAAACGTAGATATTAACATGATGAACTTGACTTGATAGATCAAGATATCAGTAATGGGTGGACATTGATCACGTTATCTATGTGGAAAAACTCCGTCAATGCCTCCATAGGAAAGACTATCGCGACTATCAGAAAGAACTATAAACGTATAAATCTGTTATAGATAGTTTGATTTATCATACTTTGATTCTCAGTCGTATCTAACACAAAATCGAGTAAAAATTCTAAGGAAGAATGAGAACGACTTTCTTCAACCGCACATATTCTGACAATCCGTTGAATTATCAAAGAATCTCGAGGCAACACTACTGGTCGTAGATTCTCTCAAAGTATTCAATTCTATACACAGAGAAAATATGAAGAAAATACTATTAACATACAACTTTCCAAAAGAAACTGTGACGACTATAATGATGTTTTATAAATACACGAAAGCAATAGTTCACTTAGCTGATAGCCACATCATCTGCGACGCAGCCACTGGAGTCTTGCAAAGAGATTCATTAGCATAATATTTGTTTATAGTCTACCGAGACTACGTACATAAAATGTCAATAGATCTAATCAAAGAAAACTGATTCACATAAAAAAGGCAAGACACAGATGTTATCCAGCAGAAGCTATGACAGATGCAGACTTCGCAGACGATGTCTCACGGGTAAAATCCCGGCTTCATAGCCTAGAGCAAGCAACGGAAGATATTGGCCCCGACGTGAATTAAAATATAACAGGTATATGAGTTTTAAACAAAGATGCGCCATATTTAAGATCTGTATAGCCACCTGACTTCCATCACACAAATCATTCAAGTAAGACGACGAAGACCTGCAGGATACTGCTGGAGAAGCAAGAAAAACTCATAAGTGACGTTCTCTTATAGAATCCTACACATGGATGTACCATTGTCGGGCCACCACCAAGAACTTACAATTGATTTTTGCTGACACAAGTTGCTGCTTAAAAGTCTTGCCAAGAGAGATGTATGATATATATATATATAGAGAGAGAGAGAGAAAGAGAGAGAGAGGTAACCGTGCTGCCTGCGTGACAGGACACACACACACACACACACACACACACACACACACACACATACTTATATATATATATATATATATATATATATATATATATATATATATATAATTTCAGTAATTTCTATTATTTTGGTCTTGAAATGTCATAGTTTTTTAAGAGTTAGGAAGATGTAGATTTTATGTACCTTCAAAATGCTCTCTTTTGATTTCACACAATTATCATTGCTTCCCTATAAGTTACTCCCGTCGGGATCTTGCACATTTATCTCATATCTCCTTCAAACTGTTTTTCTTGAATATAATATTCTTTTCACTGCACTCTGTCACATCACCCTCTTCGACCTCATATTTATCATTGCTACTCTTCAAATTTCTCTCCTCGACTCACACTGACCTATAACATTTCTCTTTCACTTTGCATGTGACAATTGCTTTAAGTGGATTTATATTTTTCGAACTTTCATTTCATTGTAGGCTCATGTTTTTAATCAAATAAATGCCTGACTTAAATTCAATATTATGATTAAATTGTTTTTATAGATTAGCAATAACCGCAACCACAACTATCAAATAAAGCGTTTTCCTCGTATGTACCAGATAAATATGGTTAGGTTATTTCAAAATAAGCTATGCATAAAAATAAATATTTTTAAAGAAAACAGAACAAAAAACCTTTCCGTTTTCTTGGTAATTTCATTTTAAAAAAATGAAAAAAATATAAAAGTAATTAATTATTTTCTGGATTTTCCACCAAAAGGATACCTTGTAAATATATTTTTTAGCACGTTTTTAGGATTCATCGAAAATCAATGATTAGATTTTTTAAAAAATAAAACAAAAACAAAACAGAGTAAAAGTATTCAATTTCAGGAGCAAATTCTCTTCACATCTCAGGTCGGGCTAAAGCTACGAAGGAATTGATAACTGGCTTAATTTTCGCCTCTCTTATCCTTAGAGTGATTGCCTAAAGATAGAATTTCGTTTTTTGAAACCTTTTTGGATAGAATCATTTGAAAAGAGAGTTTTAACCCGTTGAATGTATTAGCAGAAAAAAAAAGAAAGAAAAAGATAAAGATAAGAAAGAAATATATGGGAACCAATGAAAGAAAACTATAGTGTATACATTTCCTTTAAGTAAAGGGAATTATCCTAATTTTCTTTGTATTTTAACTTTCTTTTTTAAGTGGATCTGGCTTTACGATGAATGCACTCTAGAGCAATATCTATTGATTTCAAACTATTTCAAAGGATTTATACGAGTGGTTTCAGATATGTTCTCAGCACCACCAAGCAGGTAATGGTATTGAGCAGCAAAACCTACAAGGTATTCGGAATATTCATCTCGATATTAAGCACAGTTAGAAGATAGTTTCTCTAGTTTATTTAACTCTTTAAAAGAAGGTAAGATGTCCTGGTGTTGTAACGGTTAAAGCGATGGACTGCGAGTTCGTACTCCAGTCGCGCTATTACGTTCACTTTCGGGCAAATACTCTTGGGAAAGGTATGAACCCCCTTATTCTCCCAGCTATGGGTTAAATAGTACCACTACTGTTCTTCTAGGAGAATGGCTTTGGCATTAAATATCCTAAAAAGAGTTGATATACCATTAAACAAAGAAACCAAACCAAACCATCTTTCAAAGAAATATATAAATAAAAGTAAGAAATTAGATAAACATTTTGCAAAAAAACAAAAATGATCAGTTTTTTTGGATCGAACATTTTCCCGCACTGCTTCCCTATGTATTTTTACTTTCGAATTTACTTTCTTCTGGTTAAATGACAAAGATTTTAATGAACACTTTTTTTATACAGATATCTTGAGTATTTTGTCATCTACATATCACGGAGTTGTTATTTGTAAAACATTCCATAGTCTTTCATGCAGGCCTAATTTTTCTTACAATTCCTGTTTTTACGTAGAAATCACCTGTCTAAATAATCAGCAGATACCATTACTGCCTAACTTCAGTGATCTTGAGTAAAACGTACTTTCAACGTTACTTGATCGTCTATTCATGTAATTGTATATATATATATATATATATATATATATATATATATATATATATATATATATATCGGTGCTAGACTCCCTGATGATCCGTTGAGGTGAAACTTTAGGAAAATTCCGACTCACGATTTAAGTTAAATTTTGTAATTGGCTCCCCCTCGTATTGAGCACTCTTGTAATTGTAGCATTGCGACATTTAACGGTGGGTTTTATTTTTCTTTTGACCAACTGACAGCATATCTCTTGATTTTTTTTCAACTGGTGGGACGAAGTTGTCCTTTTCTCTTTTTTATTTTTTTTGTCCTATGATATTTTTTCTTTTTCCCCCGTGCGGTGATTCGAGATATTTTCATCTCTTGTTCCTGGCGTTTTTTTACTTTTTTCCTGGTAACCGTGAATGCTGGTAGATAGTAGGTTTGTATATATATATATATATATAATGACCATTGGCCTAGTGGGTAGAGGGTTCGTCATTGACCTGCGAGACTTAGGTCACGTCATACTAAATACTTTAAAAATGGTACTTAATACCTCATTCCTTGACATTCAGCAATATAAGGTACGTATCAAGGGTAAAGTAGAGCAAACATGGGAAAGGAGTAGCCCCATCCCCTACACCTCTGTGTAGTAGCTATTGAAAAAGGATCTTTCTGGTGTCCATTGACAACGGTCGCCAACTTTACTTAATATATATATATATATATATATATATATATATATATATATATATATATACAATTTTCATTGGTATTATCACTAAATTTAAGCGAGCTTAGAAAGGTAATTCTGTATTTCGTTTATTTGTTTCGTGGTTATTTAATAGGAAAGCCATTTTTGTAGAAGAAGGGTTGAGGAACTATCTAACCTCAACTTGAGAGGACAAGAAGGTTCTTACCTTTCTTAAGGGTATTTGTTTTAAAATGAAGATAATAGTGTAACTAGAGCTTGACCTCGTTTACACTTTTACAAACTACCAAATCGTATCGAATATATTTTATACCAACGTGTGCAAAATGTGGGAGATGCATCAAAGTTTCCTTAAACATCTGTAAAACCAATTTTTTTCTTTAAAATAATCGACACAGAGCTGGTTAAGTGGAATGATTATTGTACATTCATTTTTCTTCCCAACTGATGAACATCAAACATTTTTACTTTATTAACGGGATAACAAAAAATATTAGGGTACTTTATACGAAAATCTCTATCACCGTGCATTTGGCTCGAAATACAACTTTTCACTATCTGATCTGTTCCAGTGACCCGCAATAGACTCGGAGGTTTAACGAGCAGACTAATTATTGGAAGTGGACGTCAAGTCAATAACTTCGAAAAAAAAACGATCTTTTCATTCGGTCATGATCCTTGAACACCCACACACACCCAATTACATAGTAATATAGCTGATATAACTTGATCGCTGAATGAGCTCAAATTTGTACATAGCCTTGTCAGGGAGATTTAGATATATTTGTCCCTGTCTCCCACCAGACAGGACTTGACACAAGGTATTTTTTATAGTGGGGTTTTAGATAAGTAGATAGTCTTGACAATACTAGCCATAGGCTCACTTAATGCAATATGAGCCAGATGAAGTTGCTAGACTTGGACTTACTAGCTATAACGTCAGTTTGGCACGTACCCTGTTCATAGCTTAAACTAAACCAGCTGGTCTAGTGCTATGCACTGCTATCAATATAGTTTACACAGTCGAAGGTAGTTTAGCCGAAGCTGGAAGCCATTCGGCCTTGAATCTGACATTGATCTTGGTCTTGGGTCCCGTTTAGAAAACGCTGACCACCCCACCAAAAAAAAGACATGTCCTGAGAATACATAGACGGAGTGGTGGTACCAGTTTAGGTTTCAACTATGGGTCAAATAAACATGTTTAAAAATTATTTATATTTGATACGTCTGACGGCAAAAAAACCTCTATGGAAATAACTACACTTTAACTGTTGATATAAATGTCCACTGAACGCGATCCCAGAACGTCTAGGCATAAAATAAAACTACCCGGGTTGACAAGCCATTAAAATCAATCCGTTAATGAAATTCAAAGAGAGAGAGAGAGAGAGAGAGAGAGAGAGAGAGAGAGAGAGAGAATTGAGCTTCTACACACAGAAAAAAAGCAAGATATAAAAACAACAGCGGTTTACATAAAACAGTTTTAATCAAAGCAAGCGTTCGTGCATTCTGATATTTTTGAAATGTGCGATATCTTGTGGACTTTGTCCTAAAATCTTAAGCATCTGGTAATGATAGGTTTCTTCCACACGATATATTACCCTTTTCTTTCGGAAGCGTTCATTTCGTTCTCGAATTTCAGTACTAATTTTTTTCTTTTTCTTCCGCTAGAAAATCTCATTTCCAGTATTTAATTGCCTTCTCTCAAAGGTCAATAGAAATAGACTGAGCTTGACTTAAGTCTGATTACTGGCTTCATGTTTATACTGATTCCCCGGGATTAAAAAAAACACAATTATTATTATTATTATTATTATTATTATTATTATTATTATTATTATTATTATTATTATTTAGCTCTTCTGAGAGGTTTTACAACCAGAATTAGCGGATGGTTTCTCACTGGAGTTTGAGTGACAGCAAGTCTCTTCACGTCTCCAGAATTCTTCTCAGTATTTTGGTCAATCTTAATAAAGCTGTTGTTTTGATGGTCTCCACACGTCCTTTTATTTCCAAGTCTTCCAGTCCTTCTATAAATCCTTAGCTGGCTGTACCAAGAGCACCGATAACAATTGGTTTCATTTTCACTTCCATGTGCCACAGTTTTTCAATTCCCGAGCAAGGTCGAGATACTTTGCTTTCTTTTCGCTTTCTTTCAATTTAACTCTGTGGTCAGCCGGTATGGTAAAGTCTACAATTCGGTAAGATTTTTTTTCATTTACTATTATTAGGTCTGGTCGCCTGGCCGAGATTAAGTGATTCGTTTGTATTTCAAAATCCCAGAGGAATTTACGTCTCATTTTCTAGGATTGATTTTGGTTTGTGCAAATTCTATCTCTATATACTGACTGTATAGTCTCACTACCTGTATAAGGGTTTCTAATTCTTTTTCATTTCTCCTTAGGTCAGCAGAACTCTTTATAGTACTCTTCTTATCTTTACAGTACTGTTAGAAGGAACTCGATTCTTCTTCTGATATGTGGTCTGCTGGAACAGCAAAGCCCACCAGATAACTTGTTCTTTAATTCTTGATAATGGTTACCTGGTCGGAATTCGGTGTCTTTAATTATTATTTTTATCATTATTATAATACTCATTGCGATTTTTTCACACCAGCAAACGCTGAGTGACAGCAATTCTTCTCAAGTCTCCAGAACCCTGTAGTCTTGGTGGCCTCGATTACATTTCCGATCTCCAACTGTTTTAATCCCCTTTCCAATCATTTGGGGACCGTTACAAGCGGATCACCTACAATTGGTGCCACCGTCACCCGCATATTCAACAGTCGTTTTGTTCTCAGGCAAGGTCCAAATATTCACACACTTTCTTTTATTTTGTCTCTGTTGTCCGCTGGATCAGCTAAATCCACCAGATGATCAATCCTCTATTTTGTTAATTAGCACTTCTTCTTCTTCTTCTTCTTCTTCTTCTTCTTCTTCTTCTTCTTCTTCTTCTTCTTCTTCTTCTTCTTCTTCTTCTTCTTCTTATTATTATTATTATTATTATTATTATTATTATTATTATTATTATTATTATTATTATTTGCAAGTTTCCGATCGACATTTTAGCCGATGGTTTTCAACTGAAGTCTGAGTGATAGCAAGTTTCATCAGGTTTGCTGGTCTATTCTAAGAATTCTGACTTATTTCAGTAGCGATTTCATAAAACAGGCCGGTCTTTTGTTGGTCTTTCAACATTTCTCACTGAAAATGGGAATCTTTGCATCTTATAAAAATCTATATTGATCTCATACCAAACGGGGCCTCTGTGCATTAAGCTTTTAAATCCCAAGCGACTGCTCCGTCCACTCTTCTGAAGACAAACTATTAAGAACCCTAAATACACTTGCTCATCTCATTAAATCAAAATTAGCTTTTGAACCATCCCTGTGTGTCAGAATATCGCCACCTGCTCTCAGAGAGAAAAGGAAGTAGGTCGTTAGTGTAGAGAAAGACATTATATTACACACATGCATACACAAGATGAATAAAAATGATAATAGAAAATATTTTTTGGAATTAGTTTCTTTTTATTTATTAATTTTTCTTATATTGTTTCAACCTTAGGTCATCGTCAGGAAAAAAGTTTTTTAATGAAGAAAAATTATCTTTTATAGTTTCTTTTAAGCGTTTTAAAAAGAGTTGATATGTTAGAAACAAGTAACGGAAAAAGAACCAGTAATGTAGTAACATATATTGCTTACGTAAGTACTGGGTGGAGAAATTTGTATTCATTATTTTACTAAAAAGACGAATATGAGGTAATCTCATTGAAACTTTCGAAATTATTAATTGAATTTCTAATTATGGCAGACATTTTTTCAATGTTTTCCTCAAATTGAAAGTTTGCTGTCAAAATAGATTTCAAAAACTAAGTCTACTAACCAACTATCTTTTTTAATGAAGTAAAATATTTTTAGAACAAATTACCTAATAAGATCAAAAATACAAGTGTAAACAAGTTTAACATTGAATTAGATGATTTCAGAAATAATGGACATAAAAAGAATTTAAGATGTCTTTTGGGGGAAATATTGGATAAATTACTAAACAGAATTTGAACTGCATATAGATATTTTATGAATAGGGTGTATGTCTGGGCAGAAATTTCCTTTCTTTCGTTTTCTCTCAAGGTTTAGGTTTAGTTTGGTTTTATGGCATATCAACCATTGTTTCTTATTTAATGCTAAATCATATATTTAAGCAAGTATTAAATATAGGATTTGTAAACTGATTTGGTAGATACACACAGTTATGGGATCAAACAGTTCTATTTCGAAAAATTAAATTGATCAAAAAACATTTGTTTGCACCCAGTTTAAATGTCAGTTATATTTGACCCATAAATAGGACCATATCCGGTGCTATCACTCTGGGGCAGAGCGGACCTTGGAGCGATGACAATGAAGGGGTACTCCGAGTTTCCCCAAGCATCAGTATTACTGGAGACTAATCTTTAGAGTGTTTAGTGTTATCCAGGACACCCGTTCGGGAAGTCTTACCTCTCTGCAGAGATGTGGTCGGTGTATTCTACCGCCCCGACCGATTGCGCTATATTATGGCTTGAGTAAGTCGATAGTAAGATGCCCATCAAAGTGTATCAAAGAAGCAAAAAAATAATAATAATAAGAAAAATGTATAATTATCATCTTCTATTGCCCGAGTAAAATAAATATTCATATTATTAAACAAGAAATATATATATATATATATATATATATATATATATATATATATATATATATATATATGTCTGTGTGTGAGTGTGTGTCGTCCGAGAAAAATAAATGAAATGAGATACTACAAAATGAGTGAACTGGTGTATTTAGAAATGTCCACATCATTGTAAGTGAAGAGTCAAAGAGATGTAAAAATTTATGAGAGACTAACATATTTGAGAATTCTTCCTATCTTATTGGTTTTGTAGAATTATTATACATTCCCGTGTGCTATCATATAAGCTGCAAGAATAATATACTGTATTATATTTCACAGTGTTGTGTCATGTGATATAAGTTTTGCTGGGGATGAATAGTTTCTTTTCCTGGAGGATGAAACAGGTCTTGTCTTTAAGTCCTTCTTCGAGTAAAAGTATATGACAATTTGCCAATTTTTCTTATATACTACGGTATACCCGAATCACAATGCCGTCTAGGGGATTTTTTTTCTCAGACAAGTTCCGTATGTATTTACTAAAATCCTCTGTAACAAAAAGGATGCGACATTAGGTTACTTTTTAAGCAGGGTACAGTTGGTTTGAATTAAAAGTTTTTCTTCGCCAAAACTGGTTTATATCTTTACCAAGAATGTTAGCGCGCAATAAAACTCAAACTGTTTCATCCAGGATTTGAAATCAGGTCACCGATTCCATTTTTTAGGATAATTGTCGTTTTGGATTTATTTCTGCTGATATTGGCACGACATAATTGCCTTTCGTATAGCTTTTTTTTACCTTATTCGTCTGTTCCGGATATATATATATATATATATATATATATATATATATATATATATATATATATATATATTTAAAAGATTCTTAGCTATAATGATTTGGGTGCAATCCTCTGCACTGAAAAGAGAGTCTTGTAGGACGTTTTCGTTTGGGTTATTTATTCTTTATGTATTTTTACATCGATATACAAAAGAGAATAATAATAATGGGGTTTCCTATGATGTAATGGTTATTATCGAAGGAAATAGACACGGTGTCAAGAGTTTCAATCCGAGACGAGGCTGACTGCATTTCTGTAACCACTAATACCCTTGTGAAAGGTATGAATTCAATTATTCTCCGTCAAGCTAAAAGTAAATTGCAGGGTAATTTGGTTCTTTAGTCTTGCTACGACAACCAGTCGAAAAGAAAGGAAAACTTTGAATTTATACCAGTTAAACTCCACTTAAAATTTACCTTAAGTAACATTCTGTCCGTGTGGACGTTAGATAAATACTTACAAAAGAGAATAAAAAAAGCACACTTGCTCAAGCCATAATTCTTGTGAGGCAGGTGTGAAATAAATACTGTGATTGCTAATTGTACTAATTCTTTCATTATTTAGTTTTCTCAAGTCACGAATTGTTCAGGTATCTCTTAGTTAAAATCTTTGCGAGAAAATGTAAGTCAAATTAGAAAGGTCACGCGAGTGCACCATCGAACAGAATAGGGGACACCAGTCATCTCTTGATAGGAAGGTCAAATACAAATAAAATAGGTCCATGTCTTATCATAAGTTTGATTGATCTAAAAAGAAAACATGGTGAATGTTAGGGACACGTGTGATGATCATGATGAGATGACACAATAACTTAGTGAGATGACATCACATAAATAACAAACTGAGTTTTAGTGAATTGGTTGAGTCAGTTGAAGCAGTAGTTGTTTGGGAGTCATTTATCAGTTGAAACAGTGAGAGATGGTGGGTGACTTTGTGCAGTGGCTGGTAAGTCTTTTTATAGACCCATACTAGTTCTCTCTCTCGTGAGCTACGATGACTGCTATAATAATAAACACCTTTTGTATCTCGAACAACTAAGTCACATTGTGTTTGAAGAAGTGAAACATCCATTGATACTTGAGATAGTGCCATAGGGTTGCACTCACCACATTTGGTATTGGTGACTGCATGGTATTACATTTAGTACCTTTGTCAAGATAGTATCGCATTTGGTGATGTTACTGTGACAACGATAGTATTACATTTAGTACCTTGAAGCCATAGAATTACACTTGTGGCCTTGGAAGTATAGTATTACATTTGTTGCTGTGACAATGATTGTATAACACAGAATTCATTTTTCCATTTTTTCAGGTGTCCCATATTTTCAGCAGTATGAGCGTACCAAGACAATTACCGCAACTCTGATTCCCACGAACCAAGTGAAAGTTCCAGGGCCTGACTGTCTGCTTCACATAAGCAGAAGATTAACGATCTTGACTTCAGGACGAAAGGTAATAATGGCCCGGCTATCTGTAGAGAAAGGAAAAAGCCTTCTCTTTTAAATTGTCTTCTAATGTCCCTAGTCAGTACTGCGCTGTTCTGTTAACATAGTAAATCGTTGAGAGCTGCATCTTTCTTTTGGACTAGCTTAACTGGGTTGCATTGTGTTCACTTCATCATTGTCTTCCTCTTTTATTTTCATATTATCAGCAGTTTTTTTTAGAAGGTGTTGTCAAGGACCATGGTGTATGAATGATTTCATGCTAAGATAAAATTATTTAACTTATTATGTGGCTATGTGTTTATTCACTTGATATTTTTTGAATAGAAAGAAAATTCATAAGCACTGGCGAAAAGCTGAGCTCCCATGGTTACTGAGGATATATATATATATATATATATATCACAGTGGAAATTGATATACATATACTTATATATATATATATATATATATATATACCTGTGTGTGTGTGTCTGTGTGTATTTGTGTGTGTGTGTGTATGTGTGTGTGTGTTTAAGGTGTTATACTAACATGCCCATTTGTTACATATATGTGCGAATGCTGATACATACTTATATATGTATGTGTGTGTACGTGTGTGTGTAAGCATCTATATATATATATATATATGTATATAAGGAGGCAATCGGGCTTTAATGGTTATCGCTTCAGCAAATAGACTCGGTTTAGGTCGAAAACATTTCCAATTATGATAACACTTTTGAGAAATCTGTGGTTCCAACTATTTTTTCCAGCCTTCGATAAATAGAAGGTCAGACTGTGCTCATTAAATTTGGTATGGCAACCAGTCTAGGTGAAGCAAATACTAAATTCACTCTAGCCAAAATATTGGCCTTATGTGATAACCTGTTCGTATGGAGGGTTTCATATATATATATATATATATATATATATATATATATATGTAGATTGAGAGGAATATTAAGCAGGTGGCTCCAGGGTAATTTATCTTTTGGTGTCTTAGATTCGTAAACCATGAGAAATTTCCAGAGGAAAATGTAAAGTGTACGGAGACGCATGTTTCATTCAAAACAGTGTTTATTAATGGGATAAACACTGCCTCCTTTGTAAAGAAAAAAACTTCTGTGTGCAGACGTCAGTAAGAAGGGCAGTCTCATAGTCTTATATATTTACATATAACACTCTACCCACTAGTGTTTGCCAATGGTCCGGGAGACCTGGGTTCAATCCCAGGTCGTATCATACCAAAGACTTTAAAAATGGTACTTGATACCTCCTTGCTTAACACTCAGGCAATATAATGTACGTATCAAGGGTAAAGTGGAGCAATCCTAGGAAAGGAGTACCTATTAAAAAGGGGGCCTTCTGGTCGCCCTCGACTACGGTCGCCAACTTAACGTACTTTACTATAATATTTGCTGCATTTATTTTTTGATACATATTTGAATGAACATTTTCGACATTTTTTGTCTACGTATTTTTCTGTTTATCCTTTCGAGTTGCCGAATCGATCTTATGATATTCGGCAGGAATTGGTTGATAAACCTTCCATAATTAGTTATTTCCAAGTACTTTCTGTCCCACCTTGGGCCATCATCATGTACATACAAAAGTTACAGCAATTTTGAATATATACTTCCCTGACCATGGCCCAAGATTGGACAGAAATACTTTGGGATAACTAATTATAGAAGGTTTATCAACCAATTCCCGTCAAATATCAAAAGTTCGATACGTCAACTCAAAAGGATTAAGACGAAAATATGTCGACAAAAAATGTCACCGGAAGATCAAAGTTGAGTAATCACATTCAAATAAACGCCATTAAAAATGATTATGCCAAAAAAATTAAATCATATTAATTAGTTGAAATGTATGATTCTTATGAGATAACTTCTGTTTTTTAAGTAAAGCATGAAATTGGTCACCTTCAATCATAAGATAAAAATTAATGATTTCCTTGAGAAAGAAACGTAAAATTATGTTGCATACTCCTTGAAAAGTTGTTTATCTTATTTACCGACCCCTCTGCTCGGGCAGGGTATGACACAAGGTCAGTTTTTAAGCGGAGCTTAACAGGTCTGAATTCAGAGTTTTCCTTCTCCAAACTAGTTGCCTCACCAAGACTGAAGAACCTGGTCTGCCCTACTATTTAGCCATAGCTGGAGGCATAGCTGGAGGGAGAATAATTGGATTCATAGCTTTCCCAAGGGTATTAGTGCAATGTGAAATGCAATCAGTCTCGTCTAGGATATGAACTCGTGTCACTGTGTCTATTGCCTACGACGATAACCATTACACAACGGGCATTGAAAAGTTGTTTATGGTGGTAAAAAAGTCGTTGTTTTAGCGACATATTAATATAGTCTCTAAGCTAAGATAACAAATAACAGCTAGAAAACATCTTCATACACACGTACGCACACACACACACACACATATATATATATATATATGTAGAGAGAGAGAGAGAGAGAGAGAGAGAATGAGGGGTAATGTCTTGCTGGTCCAGTTTACTAACTTATTACAGCACGCGATTCACCTCTATTAAACACACAAACACACACATACGCACACACACACACACACATATATATATATATATATATATATATATATATATATATATATATATATATCATTGATATAGGTATACGATAGATCTATATACAGCCATATAAAATGGATTGAACTGAAAAGAAAAATTACGTCCTTTTTAAAAATATCCATTTCATGTGTATTAAAGCCAATTTCCTGGGAAAATATTACTTCTGTCAATTACACGCAGAAAATAGTATAAAAAAGGAATTTCATTTTCTTTTTACCAAACACACACACACACACACACAGACACACACACACACACACACAGACACACACACACACATATATATATATATATATATATATATATATATATATATATATATAAAGTAAGTAGATTAGTGATTGATGAACTTGTATTTTCAGATCCAGTTATCGTTGTAGCTAAATGGATTCTTTAAGCCATTTTCAATCCTGGACGAGGGTGGTTGCGTTTCATTTCTTGAGGAAAGGCATAAATGTTACTCTTTCCTGTGCTGCACAACTCAAAAAAGTGCTGAGCAGATTGGGCCATTTAGCCTTTGTAATGCAACTGATCTAGAAAGAAAACTCTACATTCAAACTGACTTTATCCCGCATTAAAAAAAAAATTGACGGAGGTTTGGAGAAATACCTTCGCACGACAATTTAAGGTTAAATTGAAAATTAAACCTTTGGGACATACTGAAATTAACGTTTTACTTTAACTGAAAAAACGACACTAGATGTGAAAAGCAATCATCGGCACACACAGACATATATACCTTCACTTCCTCTCAGTCAAACTCTCTATACGAACATATGCAGAAGCACATAAAATAAATATTTCTCTCTCTCTCTCTCTATCTATCTATCTATCTATCTATCTATCTATCCCAAACACAAATGCAGCCACACTTATACAAATATATGCAAATATACGCACATAGAGAAAGATCGGCACACACATATTCAGCAACTCTCTCTCTCCCTCTGCTCCATATATATATATATATATATATATATATATATATATATATATATTCAATAACAAACACACACAGACACACACACACACACATATATATATATATATATATATATATATATATATATATATATTCTCGAGTAAGTATATTCTTTATAAGAATATATATATATATATATATATATATATACATATATAATTTAGTAACTATTCAATGACTCTTCAATGATTTATGTGATTATAGCTGGATCATGCGTATATATCTGTCCATCTATCTATCTATGCATTTCGTTTTATCTCCTTCTCTCCCTCTCTCTCTCTCTCTCTCTATCTATCAATCTATATATCTATCAATCTATCTATATATCCATCACCTCATATATATATATATATATGTACATTTACGTGTGTGTGTGTGTGTGTGTGTATGTGTGTGTGTGTGTGTGTGTGTGTGTGTGTGTGTGTGTGTGTGTGTGTGTGTGTGTGCAATATCTCCAAAATGCTGTTAGGATCTTTAACCCTAAGGTCAATTTAAATAGATCATTAGATTTTGACAGTTTCAATATCGAATTTTCAATCGAAATTTAATCTAGACGCACATACTCCCTCTCTCTCTCTCTCCCCCCCCCCTCTCTCTCTCTCTCTCTCTCTCTCTTTCATTCATACATGCCTGTATAGCTGAGTGTGTATATATATGAGTGCATGTTTATATAACTGTAAACATATATATGCACACGTGATTACCAGTAAATATTTATACATACACACACACATAGGCACATAGACATACACACACACACACACACACACACACACACACACACACACACACACACACGTGTTCACACACATATATAGGTTGCAGTTATTGTGGTTAACATATAATGATACAATTCTTACCTTCTCTATACAGCATTTCATCTGTGTTTCCATATCCAAACAAAAATATCGCCTGAAATTCATTTCGAAAATGTCTGCTTAATCCTAGTAGCACTTGAATGAACCAGAATTATTTAACATTGAAACTTCGACCTTACTGTCAAACATCATATATGATACTGATACTAAAATATCTCTGAACAAATACTTAACAGTCAAACCTGAAGAAATTACAAAAATACAAGGATTCTTTCTGTCTCTTTTTATTTTTTCCGTGCAAACACACACACACACACACACACACACACACACACACACACACACACACACACACACACACACACACACACATCTGTGTGCAATAGAGATAGATACACTTGAAGAAATATTGATTTGTGCTTTGCTATTTTGGAAATTATTTCTATTAGATAAATCTAACACCAGATTTGAACAGAGGTCTGTCATCAATTTTTTGGCGGTAGCAATTTGAAAAGCATGTTTTCGTTAAAATAAATGTTTACCAATAGGCTGATTTGAAAAGATAGTCCACGGAGACTCAATTAAAAAGATTGTCCACTGAGTGAAAACAGACGGATTCTCTGGTAAATAAACAGTTCCTGTTCACAGGGACCACTAAAGAATGTCATGCTGACAAATTTCTGGGACTTGAAAGGAGTCATCATTATTGATTTCCTTGAAAAAGGTTCAAGTATAAACAGTGTTGTCTTTTTACCAATTCATATGGTAATATTCACTTTATCTAGTGAATAAACATCGTATATATATATATATATATATATATATATATATATATATATATATATATATATATATATATATATATATAATCCCCCATTTAACGTGTTTAAATTAAGATTTTTTGTCCTCCAACACTGGTCAATATACTAAGGTTAAAGAATCCATCTGCCCTACTATTTACCTATAGCTGGGAGGAGAATAATTGGATTCATAAGTTTCCCAAGCGTATTAACGTGATGTGAAATGTAAATAGTCTCGTAAAAGTTTTGAATTCGATTCACCGTGTTCATTTACTACGACGGTAAACAAAACACCATGGACGCTTTTCTGTGTCTGTCTGTATGTCTGTCTTTCTGTCTGTCTGTATGTCTGTCTTTCTGTCTGTCTGTATGTCTGTCTGTGTCTCTGTCGATATATATATATGAGCATATGGGCGTTGTGTTGACACAAATCAAAATATTATCCTAAAACACATTTTGTTATTCGGCAAGAGCTTTGAAAGTGTTTTTTTCGCAAACATGTATTTTATGCGGGGATGTATATTGAACTAAAACTCTGAAGTAACGCTATTGAAAGAAAATTAACGAAAATTAGATAAATTCAAACATATATATTACAAATGTCAAACTCATCAAGTATTGTGTATTTAGAGAGAAGCCTCACCTTAATACAATTTAATGAAAACAAAGAGAAATATTTAAACATGTATTCAGCTTATTAAATATTTAATTATCTATGTTTGATTATATAAACTTACAATTCACTAAATGTTTTAACATCCACCTCTAGGTGACATAGTACTACTGCTATTATTCTACAAGGATGGATTTGGGATTAAATAACCTACGATGGTTTATATGCCTTTAAACAAAGAAAACAAACCAAAATATTTGTCGGTACAACAAAGGCTCCGACATTTATGGCCTGATTTCAACGAAATGTTCCGTAACTGTTAGGATTATTTCAAAGATTTTAGATTCTAATCAAATTTTTTCACAATCCAAAATGAAACGATTTCTTAGGCCAATTAAATGTTTTAAATGATAGCAAGATAGCTATGGTTGACATTTAGAGAAAACTGACGTCATTTTCAAAGCAATACGAAAGTGAGGAATTACTGTGAGAGAAACATTTAAAGATTTACGTCTAGAATGTTATTTTGAACTGATTGTTTAGTCTCACACATAATATCCATTCATGAGCATCAGTAACCATCAGGAAAGTCGGGTGTATAACAAATAATTACGGAGGTTCCCGTGGTGTAATGGTTATCGTCGCAAGAAATGGACACGGCGACACGAGTTCAAGTCCTGGATGAGACTGATTGCATTTCACATAGCACTAATAGTAAGGTATGAATCCGATTATTCTCCCTCCAGCTATGGGTAAATAGTAGGGCAGACTAGGTTCTTCAGCCTTGGCGAGGCAACAAGTCTAGGAGAAGGAAAACTCTGAATTCAAACCTGTTAAACTCCACTTAAAATATTTTTTCTTGTGTTATATCCTGCCCGAGCGGATGGGGTTGGTAAATATGATTACAAATAATTACTACTAAGGATAATCTATCTATCTATCTATCGATCTATATGTCTGTTGTATAGTGGCTCGAACCACATAACTTCCGGTATCGCGGAAGTATCAAAGACGCCGTGTCTCTTAATTGACAGAGACAGAAGCAGAAGTAGAGACAGCTCTGAAAGGACGTTGGCTAATAGTAAGACCAACTTCGGACGTAACACCAACAGCGGGAGACTTATAATAAAACACGGACTGTACCACTTGAGTTAATAAATAATTAACCCTGTTTCACTGTGTATTTTCGCTTACCACGATAGAACACTATTTATCTATCTATCAAGAGAGAGAGAGAGAGAGGGAGAGGGAGAATTGATAACAAGTTAATCCAAGCAGGAGAGAGATATAAAGAGAAAATGTTGACACTATAGCGTTTCGGTTCTAATGAACCGTCATCAAGCCTGGGAAGGATGATATTAGTGATATTAGAGATGTTAAATCAACGATGGATGTTTAAATAATTTTTTTTAAATTTACAAAATTTTTAAACATCCATCGTTGATTTAACATCACTAATGCCATCCCTCGCAGTCCTGATGATGGTTCATTAGAACCGAAACGCTTTAGTGACGACTTTGTTTCTAAATATATCCCTCGTTCCGCTTGAATTACATTTTTATCAATTTTTTCTCTATATTGTCGAATTTCAATCTATTATTTACTTATATATATATATATATATATATATATATATATATATATGTGTGTGTGTGTGTGTATCATTCTGTTTATATTTATCCCTCAATCGGATAGGATCGTTTTTCTATTTATCCGTGCTGCTCATATCAAAAGAATTACAGACCAGTGGGATGTGTTTTGGGGGCTGATTGTTTTGCTGGAGATGTTCTTCTTTTTTCAAATTTTAATTTTCAGATTCATTCCAATTTTTTTTTTTTTTTGTGTGTGTTTTCTGGATTGATTTAGACTTCCGCGTTGAAATTAGAACATTCTGATTAATTTCACTCAAAAAAGAAACAGGAGGCCTCCACACGCTTCATTCTTTACAAGTGGAGAGACAAACGAAAAGACAGACGGATAGAGTGAGAGAAAAAGAGTGAGAGAGTACGAGAGAGAAGGAGAGAAGAGAAAATTTCCTTTTGAGGATGACAACTTTATTTTACTTTCGAAAAATTTACGTTACTTTTGAGCAAAAGATGTTTTAACTGTCCCTTGAAAATATTGAGACACACTTCTATCCATTTTAAGCCAAAGTCTTCATGATTACTTGGCGGCGGCCTAACTTCCCTTTTCGAATTCCCTTTCAATAAAATGCAAGCAAGCAAACGAAGACACCCACACACACGCGCGCATGCGCGAACACACACACACACACACAAACATATATATATATTATTTTTCATTGATAATAAAATGGTTGAAAAATGATGATGGAAAGAAACTCTAGTTGTTAACTATTTTGCGGATCTCAAATTTAAAATTTGAAAATCAATTAAAACAAGCTAAACCTTTTTTTATATGAAACTTCTGGTATTTTTGTTTTCAACAATTCGCTTTTTATTCATTTCAGTTAAATTTATGTACCATATGTACAAGGAATGGTAGGAATACTTGACTGTCATATTTCGACTGCAGGTAACCTCAGGAAAAGCTATGATATTTCCATTCATCCTTTAAATATACGCTATAGTACTTTCAGCGCTGGAGTGTGTCGTCAGTGATGTTTTGCTTGGTTCCTGGGGATGTTTCGAGTCTTCCACAATCATACCCCACCTCACCCAGCAGACCCTATCAGAGATGATCAGTCACTGATAGGCCCTCCAGTTCACGCAACATAGGAAAAAAGAAAAAAGAAGATTTTTTTATCTATTTGGACAATTATAGACTGATTATCTGCGCCTCTGATTGGTTGTTGCAAACAACCAGTTAAATACGTAGATCGGTCTATTTTAGTGAGGACACTAGCACTTTTTAAACCTATGGATTATTCACAATTATTCATTTACACAGCTCTTGTCTTCCTGT
>OY757927.1:53668883-53676383 GCA_963585895.1 Sepioteuthis lessoniana | reverse complement strand
CGAGTAAAATACGTTATGGCCCTTCTGTACTGGGTAAGAAAATGCACTCTCTTCTTAGTGTTGATTAAATGACAGCTCCTCTGGAAATAACGGAGAGTAGTGATTTGCGCGTTTGGACGAGGAATGATTCACTCTCTCTCCTTAATGATATTACCAAAAAGAAGATATCGCCAAACACATGCCCTAAGGAAATTAAACTGGAAAAAATCAAACGTGAATTCTAATAAATAATACACCCAGTTACTTCTCTACAGTAATTGAAATTCCCAATCTCTACACACAGATAAATCGCTAAAAGGTAAATACTCGCTTTTAAAAATAGACCAAACAATTTTTACGTTGGCAAATACCGAGCTATTATCCCCGTATAGAAATAATAACAGCCTAAATATAAAATATGTTTGAACTTTAAAATTATATGCATGTTTTCTTAAATTGTCTTCAATGTAGCGAGCTAAAATATTCAACACCACATTTGAGCTGAAAGTAATTATGTATTTAGCTAAATACAGTTTCAATACGATGTGAAATTATTATTTCTTGATGAAAACAGACCATTTGGAATGTAAATTTGTAACATCGGACGATGATATTCTTTCTTGAAATATATATATACACACAAATGCACACATACACACAGGCGCTCGTGCACACACACACACACACACTTATATATATATATATATATATATATATATATATATGATAATAAAAAAAAGTCCTTCAACTCGGATTACCTTGTTATCAATTTTTCTTTACAAACTGTCGGATTACAATTCATTATTTTCCTCCATATATATATATATATATATATTATTCATATATTGTACTGTCTGTGACCCTACGTTTCATGCTTTCCGCAATCCTCAGACAGAGAAAAAGTTGTCAAAAAAGACCAATTAGTTTTATTGATTTTTTGTTCGAATAGTGGAATTAATCAAGTGCATGTATGCCTAAGTTTGTGTGCTTTGAACGTTAGTATGCTTGTGTTCGTGCGGTTGCTCGCACGTACATATATTCGTACATTTGTATATATACTAAGCATCTTTACATATTTACACATATTTCCGCTGTCTATTGTTAGGAAAGGGCCAGTCGAAGGAAGTGAGTGTGAGAAAGGAAGAGAGGGTGAGGAGCGTGTTACAAATGGACTGCTACAATCAGAAAGATTTCTTTTTCTCTTAATCTTACCTAACCTTATGATAGCGAAATGTTTATTTGATATGATTATGAAATGTCTGTTTTGTGGTGAATTTTGTTGAGTGGTAATAATGATTAAAATTAACATCATCATCATTTAATTTTTTTCGAAAGATCTTTTTTTGTATATAACGATTGCGTTGTCAAGTGCTATGTGGTAAAGTATTTATGGATAGCAAATAAAATATGAAGTTTTGGGTATCTTTTTCTAAATGATAATAATAAATGAAGTATTTATGATCATAATGGTCTTTGATAATACTAAGAGGTGTTTTTATGCAATAATATGGAAAAAATAGTGCTTATAATTATTGGCAATAAATACTAAAAATGTTACTTATATTCATCGGCAGTACTCGTGAGTGTTCATAATGTGACAATGTGGGGAAATGGTATTTACGGTTGGTGGTTCAGTCGTATAAATAGTATGGTGTCGGGAATGGCCAATAGATGGTGTAGCTATATATATATATATATATTGTATTTTTTCCAACGAGTTACATTTTTTTATTATATATATATATATAATAAAAAATGTAACTCGTTGGAAAAAATACATACATATATATATATATATATATATATATATATATATATATATATATATATATAATAAAAAAAATGTAACTTGTTGGAAAAAATACAAAATATCATCACCCGAAACAAGATGAAAATGAGAACCTAGCCAGTCGCCATACAATAAATATAGAAAAAGTGTTCAGTACGAAGTTAGAGCCGGTTTAGAGAAGCGATTAACGGTTTCCTTTTCCTGGATTCAATGGCATATCGACCTTCCGTGATTATCTAATAAAAAGCCAGCCTTACAAAAGGACAGTAGTTGTACTATCAAACGTATTGTTGAGGGAGAAAACGGGCTACATACTTTTTCTGAAAGTGAACGTAGTAGCGTGATTGGAGTTCGAACCCGCTGACTACGATATCACAGTGCAGGATGTTAGCCATTAGGCCCCTCCAGAACCAAATCAGTCAGAAAGGATTTTTACAAGGGTTTCGCCGGAAACGATCTTCAGGAAAACTATATCGGAAATTCATTTGAATAAACGCATAATTATATAGAAGAAAACAGGAAAAAATTTACCAAACGGAGGGTACAACCCCCACCCCGCACAGACATACACCTAGACACACAAATACACACACACACACACATATATATATACTGTCATTAACAGACAGACGGTTTCGTTGTATCACAACTCTTCAGTGTACCTAGACACGTAGGACGTTTGAAACTGGGATCAAAACCCGCACAACTTCACGTTAGACTTAGTATCATACCGCTCAGCCAACAAGCGAACCACGTCTGCTCTTGAATTTTAAGGCATTATGTAGCAGCCATCTTTTGTTTACATTTTTGCCTTATCGGATACCAAAGTGCTCAATTCGTTTGAAGAGCTTTGCATTATGTGAGTGGCACCAATATATTCCTTCGCCTGAGTGCTCAACCCCTATGGGGGAGCGTATATATATATATATATACTCCCCTACCCCCGTATTGTTGAGTTCACTGGCGAAGAAGTAATCGTGTTGCCATTAGCGTTCATTGCAAGCCTCTTCGTATATGAATTGAGGTCTCGGTAGCCGTTGAACGGATGTATGTAAACAATAGTAATTGTGATTCATAACCGTTTATAATTTACTTCGCAGCTAATGGCGCCTTGTGGCTGAATGGTTAGAAGCTTTGGCTTGGAGTATGAGTCAATCGGGTTTCGATCCCTGCTATTGGGAGCTAATGTTTAGCCATACTGATGGGTTCTGATAGAACGAAATAGAGCTCTCTGTTGATGACTATATATATATATATATATATATATATATATAGTTGTCACTGTCAATGCTAAACATGTAAACAAAATACTACACTGTGGCAAGTGTTGATTTTTCGCTCATAGGAGAAAAAAACCATAATTAATCGTTATAGAAAAATAAAGCAATATTTCATTCCTTATTTACACAGAAAATAGTTATTTTATTTATCAAAATGTACACCAGTTTCAATTAATGTGAGTTTATTATCTCTAACAGAAAACATAACTCACCTTTGGGATTCTAATATAGTAACACTGGACATCGTTTATTTTATTATCCATTTTTATATGTATTGAATTTTTTCACGTAATTTGAAAATCATTATCATAAGTCGAGTTTTATAACAGTTTATGGCTCCAATGGTGGTCATTGCTTATACTAAACACATAAAAAGAATACTTCATTGTAGTAAGTGTTTATTTTTTGGTGACTGGGGAAAATAACATTATAAATAATGAAAAAAAAAAGCTTCATAACTTTGAATTCAGGTTTGAAAAATATCTCTGAAATGTTATTTTATTGGCATTTTTTATACATTCAAATTGCGTGAAATAAAAAAAAAGGTAGCTACACGTGAAAAGAATTCTATCAATGCCAATAGGTTTTCTGCTGCGTAAATCTCTCTGCGTATTTAGCAATCATTTCGCATTCTTTTTTGGCCACAAAAATATCTCCCACCTATTAAAATGTTAGCTCTGTGCTATCGGAACTCAAATAAGTGGCAATCTTGTTAATGCCTTATCATTTTTTTTATAAATGATCATGATTCGGGCCGGTTATGTTTTTAAAGGTTTACAAAATACCTAGTTAATTGATATAATATATATATATATATATATATATATATATATATATATATATATATATATTTCATTGCTGTTTAAATAAAGGGTTTCGGTTTACTTTTAATCGATGAATCTGAGCTTCAGAATTGTTTTCCCTTTAGCAGAGTCATTTATCTATCCGGAACAGCATCATTCCGCCATGACATGAAATGAGTAGGAAATGATCCATGCAGCAAATACAGATTCACCAGGCTTAAACAAATATTCAACAGCAAACGCATGGAGTGCACTGGTCCACGCTTTGATCATATCTGAAAAAAGTAATAAAAATTAAAGAAAACTGGTAAGACATTACCGAGATGGAGGTAACATTACCCCTTACCCAAGTTCAATCTTATCACATTGCTGGTATTTCTGGCGAATTCTGTGAATTTGGGGCATTTCATTTATGCTAAAACTTAACGGAAGTGATTTACCCTTTAAGCCACTACTAATTTTCTTCTACAGTTGTGACATGGGTCAAAATTACGAACTTTGATTTGTGCTGAGGAATATATACTGAGAGTTTGTTTTTTTTACAGTGATTTCACCTTTACAAAAATTATCCAAAACACGAAATGAAAAAGCTTTTAATATCCTAAAATACACTCGTAATGAACCCCTTCTGAAGGAATCTTTTATAGCCACTTGAACCTGATTGCGGAACTCATGACAGATAAGTGGTTCACAAAAAACATTTTTGCTTATTCAAAAGAGGCGACATATTTATATACCATATTGTGCAAATATACAGAGTTATTTATTAAGCTCAGTTTAGATTAAGTAAAGTTAGCGACCATAGTCGAGGGTGACCCGAAGGCTCCCTTTTCGATAGCTACTACACCAAGGTGTAGGGGAGGGCGCTACTCCATTCCCAGGATTGCTCCACTTTACCCTTGAACCGTACCTTATAATGCTGAGTGTTAAGCAAGGTGGTATCAAGTACCATTTTTAAAGTCTTTGGTATGACTCGACCTGGAATTGAACCCAGGTCTCCCGGGCCATTGGCGAACACTCTAACCGCTGGGCCAATGTCCCGGTGCATATTGTAAAAATCGGACGCACTGCCGATGATCAGCTAATCTAGCTTGGTAATCCTTATATCAAATGAAGTGCCCTGTACGATTATATATATATAATTTTTTTCTTGTCGGTCTAAAGAGAGAAATACTTTAAAATGGGGAGGTCCACGAAGAGACTTGTATATATTTTAGGATTTATTAATCTTTTTTTCTTACACACGTGTATATTATCAGCTTGATATTTTCCTCAGAGAACATGTATGGCACAAGGCCTTTTTAATGGGGTATTCAATGACACTTGAACTCACTCGTGTTTGCAGTTTGAATGTTCTCCAGTTGGTTATGGGTTTATATAGAGGTCACGCCTCTCTTTTTCTCGGTGTGTGTTCACCTTAGTCTGCTTTGCCCCTTATTTGCCTTTGATATTTCATACGTTTTTTCATTTTTTCGGCCTCTGTGTGTGTGTGTGTGTGTGTGTGTGTGTGTGTGTGTGTTGGAGTAGTTTCGGATTTCACTTACAATTAATTTTCTGTGTATGTCTGAATGTGTGTCTTGAAGTTTTTTTTCCCGTGTGTATGTGGTAGTGTGGTTTGAAATATACTGGTAATTATTATTCTTTTACTAATATTTGTTACATATATATATATATATATATATATATATATATAGTCATCCACAGACAGACTGTTTCGTTTTATCAGAACTCTTCAGTGTGGCTAGACACGCAGGACGCTCAAAGCCGTGATCGAAACCCGTCCAACTTTGGACTGTGTTTCAGACCACTCGTCCACCAAGCGGACCACGTTGGCTAAGGGGATTTTAAGGTATTTTTTTTATTTTTAGAAACAGCAGCAGCAGCCTTTGTTTACATTTTTTTTATGTCTGTTTCCATTTGTGTGTATGATTCATGTTTTATTCAACTTTGGTTTAAATTCATGCTTAAATTTCTTTTCCTTTTTTTGAAGTAAAGTGTCGTCGTTGGTTTGATATATGGGCATTATTTTAAATTCGCCTTGACTACATTCGTATAGGGTTTTCGGTACCTTTAGTTTTCTGTTTTCTGTTATTTTGATATTGCTCCTGTGAAGTGATGTTCTTGTATTAAAGGTCGGTGTTGACCGTAAATATATTTCTTTGCATTTGCTACATTCAATTACGTAGACTACGTTTTTTGAGTTGCAGCTTAGTCAAGTGAATTCCGAAACCATTCCAACACACACACACACACACACACACACACACACACACACACACAACGTATCAAATATCAAAAGCAAATGAGCTGTAAAGTAGACTGAGGTTAACACACCCAAAGAAAAAGGGAGGAGTGACCTTCATAAAAACCCTTAACCAACTGAAAACCATTCAAACAGCAAACATGAGTGAGTTCAAGTCTCATTGAATACCCCTAGAACAGGGCCTTGTGCCATACATGTTCTCTGACGAAAGCACCAGACTACATATAAACAGGGACGTAAGAACAAAACAAATAAATAAATTCTAAAAAATATAAAAATCTCTTCGTGGACCAATTCATTTTATAATATATATATATATATAGAGAGAGAGAGAGGGTGAGAGAAAGAGAGAGAGAGAGAGAGAGAGATTTTCAATGTCGACGTGTAGGAAAGCGCAAAAACAAAATCACTATTGTTAAAATAATTAGTGTAGCAATTCCAAATCACTTGTTTTGGTTTCTTTGTTTAAAGGCATATCAATTGTTAAGGGTTATTCAATGCCAAAACATCCTTGATGAAGAACAGTCGTGATGCTATATATATCAACCTTGGAGGGATAAGGGTTTTTTAGACCATTTCGAAGAGTATCAGCTCAAAATTGAATGTAATGCCACGACTGGAGGTCGAACTCGCTAACTATGGTTTCGCAGTCGAGGGCATTAACTCTCAACGACGGAGACAGCCACTATAGTTTCAACTGAATAGGTTTCAAAAATCGATATTAAAATGTCAAGTTGATACTGTGAAAAAAATTAGTGAGTTTTATTGATTTACATTAAGATGTTTTTTGTCTGAATCTTAAGTCCTTACTAAGCGATCGTCATCATCATCAAGCCGTACCGACAGCAGGTATCCCTTTGCCTCTTTCACACCATCTATCTCTATCGGCCATCACATTCGGTTGGTTCGCTAAACAACAAACTTGCCAAGTCAGGTGGGGCTGCATAATACACTGCTTCTCTGCTGAGGAGTAAACCCCCCCCCAACACGTGTCAACGATATGACACGAAACAATCTGATGGTGAGGTTTCAGTAATGCTGGGGCTTTGGGCGAATGTAGAGTACCTCTTCATGGCCATCACTCCCCGGTCCATTCTGGCCGGAAGTGGTAGCACCTGATAAAGTCTTATCTATAGATCAAATAGAACTAAATAGTTTATTTATACTAAACTGAACTTTTTGAAATTGAACTGTTTGGATATTAAACTGTTTGTAAAGAAAAACTATAAAATATATAAAATGAAAGTGTTTGAAATTTAATTCGGCGTGAAATGACCCGAAGAGGGTTGATTCACAGTAAAACAAAACAACTAACCAACCAACTAAAAAGCAATCCTTGTCAACACAGTGTTGATGAATGTAAGTTTTCCTGGTTTGGTAATACTG
>OY757927.1:53501383-53663883 GCA_963585895.1 Sepioteuthis lessoniana | reverse complement strand
ACTTACATTCAATAATACAAGACCAACTCGATTGATGGACGACTGTGACAACTGGCAAACAATAGAATAGTCAAGTTACTATTTATCAACCCTTCCCACGAGCAGTCAGTTGTTATGAGTGAATTTAACAAGTTTAAATTTGTTGGTTTCTTTATCCTTTATCAATTGTCATACGAAGGTTGAAGAACCAGTCTGCCCTACAATTTGCCAATAGCCGAAGGCAATTTAGTTGGATTCATACCTTTCTCAATTGTATCAGCTCTATGTGAAATGCACTCCTCCTTGTCCAATATCTGAACTCGGGCTTCTGAGTCCATTTCTAACGACGATAACCATTACGACTGGAAAACCTCTCAGGGCACCTCTGGTGGTGTGATGGTTAGCAAGCTAGACAAGCAAAACTTAACGAGTGAGATCCAGTCTCATTGGGCGACCCATTCATGTGGCTTCGTGCCACATCTAAGCAAAAAAGCTTAGTAAATTACAACTAGACCAGCTTCAAATATTTTGAGTAAGGCCCATTTAAATTCATTTCTTGATATTTGATTCGGACACTCGTGTAATTCAAATTAAACTAATGGTAACGGAATTTAAGAGCGTATAATGAGGATAGATTAGGTGTTAGATCATTGTAGATCTAGCCATAGCTGTATCGAATACATTTTATACAACGTTTTTTATTCTATTGCATTATATATATATATATATATATATATATATATATATATACTCCTTTTATTTCTTTTATTATAGGTATAGAGCTTATTAGTGAGTTGTCACGATGTTTGAATCGTTCTAAGACTAAAACCTTAACTAGAAAAGCTAACAGCTATCACAAACACCATTAGTTAGGGCTTCAACAAGTAAATTACGATAGAGCAAAGTTCCGTAATAAAACAACGCCAGAAAACAGACAGCTTTCGGCCTTATATTAAAAGCGCAGATTCGTTGAGGAAGTTGTCTAAGTTCGACTTTGACAGCTGGGAATTACAGGATAGAAACTGCTGTCGAGAATCTCCTGGGTGGTGCAAGTGAAATCATGATGGGCGTGACGGCGAGAAGTAAAGGAATTTATTATTGGATTTTTTTCCTTTCTCTCGTTGCTGTCGCTTTTCCCAATGTCGTGGATTATCATACGTCGTTATTTTCAACAGGTAAACAAATCCTTATGTTATCAGCATTTATTTTTCTCGCTTCCATTTAACAGCAGGGATAAGCCAAAAAAAAGGAGGTAGAAGAAGAAGAAGAAGAAGAAGAAGAAGAAGAAGAAGAAGAAACATGGTATTATCTGCCTTCCCACTGAATTCGGTAACAAATAATCAGGAATTATTCGTTTCTTTAAACTTTCTGAGAAGCCATATTTGAAGATATTTGGAGCTACATGATCTCATAGGTGTTAATTGGTAAGAAAAAAGATAAAACATTTGAATGTCTCTCTAATTGATACTTACACACATTAGAGGAACGCACTTAGATTAACGGTTATTGTTATTGAGAATGGAATAGAAGAACAGAGTTCAAAACCTGAAAAAGCAGTTTGGCTTGGTTTGGTTTGGTTTGGATTCTTTGTTAATGGCATATCAACCATCGAAAGTTTTTTTAAAATCCTAAAGCCATCCTCGTAAAGAAACAACGATGATATTATTTTACTCGTAACCAGAAGGATGTAGGGGTTCTGTACCGCTGGACAAACAAAGAAAACTCGTAGAGATATAAAAATATAATTTATATTTTTATTCTTGGACGGTGACATTTGTGTGAAGTAGGAATACAGTCAAAGATTGTTCGCTCATATCTTTCTTCTGTGGCGGGGACCGTTTTTGTGAAGTAGTGCGACAGCCGGAGAACACACACAGGGGTGCCAAAGTGACCAGCAGGTCTCTGCCTTCATCCACAATTACAGACCTTATATTGTCTTTCAAGTCCCATGAACACGCCTCTTCACCCCCGTATTTTTCTGTTTATTGCTGGTTATCGGAACTTACATACTTCCGTTTTTTGTTTATATTTTTACTGGATATCTGTTGATCTTATCTGCGAACAGAAATATCTATCATTCTATCCTCGTCATCATTCTTAATTTTTTTTTTATTTCCTGTGAAACCACTTTGTTGATGTTATCTTGTGACTTCATTAAATCTGCTAAGTTCATTCACGGCTCTCTGATTGCATTTCACATACCACTAATACCCTTGGGAAAGGTATGAATCCAATTATTCTCCCCCCAGCTATGGGTAAATAGTAGGACAAACTGGGTTCTTCAGCCTTGGTGAGGCAACTGGTCTAGGAGAAGGAAAATTCAAACCTGTTAAACTCCGCTTAAAAATTGACCTAGTGTCATATCCTGCCCGAGCGGAGGGGTTGGTAAATAGGTTCACGGCTCTCTGTTGCTAACTAAGCTAGTATATTGCAGTTCATCCCTTTCCCCAGGCTTTAGTCCGAACGCCAACGATATACATGATTGAAATTTGAACTCATTTCTTTCGGCGCTAAAGTCCAGCACTTAAGCCATTATGCACGGGAACATTCCCACGAGACTGTTTGGATTAACTTCCCGTGAATGTCATTGGGAAGGGTAAGAATCACTCTTTTTTCCAAGCTCAAGACTAAAAAAGTTAATACTTGGGTTAGATTTACATTTGGCAACATAACAAGTACAGAAGAATGAAATCTCTGAACTGAAACCAGCTGTACTCCACTGGGAAAAAAACGGCCTTTGTCGCATCACGTTCGTAGTGAAAGAGTTTGGTAAATACATGCACCCACTTATAGCATTATATGCATCATCATTATCATCATCATTATATATAAAGTCATCTTTCTATCGGTCTCCAACCCTCTCAGCTATCGCTCTTTGTAGGTCTTCTAAGTGGCATCCAATGGCCACATAGAATGATTTATGCATTTACCAACTCCTCTACAAGAATAGGATGTGACATAAGGGAAATGTTTAGTGGAGTTTGATAGGTTTCGATTCACAGTTTTTTTTTCCGAGACGGTTGCCATAGTAAGGTTAAAAAACACAGTTTTCCCTACTATTTGCCAATAACAATAAGGAAAATAACTGGATACGTATCAGCGCTATGTTAAATAAGGGTATCAGCACTATGTTAAATGCAAGCAGACTCATTCGGCGTTTGAACTTGGGTCACCGTGTCCATCTTCAACGACTGTAGCCATTACTCTATGGGTGCAGAAATGATTAATCTCAGTTTTTGCTTGTCAGTCAATGCTGATGTATTCGTGAATAGCAGTCCAAAAAAAGAACTTCATTTATGAGTTAGACTTGCTTCTCCAGCAGTTTTTAGCATGTCTGGCATGTATTATTTGGATTGATTGTAAGATTACAGGTAAGTGGCTATGTAACTACTGTTTTGTGGATTGTTGCTTCCAGGATTATTTTAAACAGCACACAAGATTAATTTGTTAATCCGATCCACCTTTAACTCCAAGCGTTTTGCTAAATTTCATGTGGTGAAAACTTAGAGTTGTAGTGACAATACAAAAATTTGTAAGAATTCCGTTTTATTTTATCAGAGATCAGGTTTCCACATGATCTATGGCCTGTCAAAAGCAGCTCATTCCTTTCTTATGAGTATAGTGATATCAATTTTTGTAGATAAGATATTTCTACTGATGTATGTTAATTGGTCTTCTAATTTCAGGAACCTTACCATTTAATATGAAGAAAGCTGGATTTTAAAACTCCAAATGCTTCCACATTAAAAGCCTTTGGAAAGACATAAATCTATCGGTTCCCATCAGCTATGGGTAAATTGTAGGACTGGTGGGATTCATTAACCTTGTGAAAGGAAACAGAGAAAAAATGAATCAAACCAGTTGTACTCTACTTAAAATTGACCTTTTTCCTATCCTGCTCGTGGTGTAAGGGTTATGTAAATACATGCATTCTCTTTGAGAGATAGATCTACCTGATTTCACCTATAAGCCCACGAATATATACCGGACATTTGTTATGAAAGTTAAAACTAATTAAAGAAAAAATTGCCGGCGGGTGTCCTTGGTAACATCGACTGGTGAGGTTATTGATTATCGTATTTAGGAAGTATTAAAGAATTCTAATTAACTTCTTATAGCAATAAAGGGAATTCAGGTAACCCAAATATGACATTCAAGTAAGCTAAAATGACACAAAATAATCATTTCTATTCGCTAAATTTGAGTTATTCTAGGCTTATCACCAAAATAAGATTTCGTGCTATGATGTTCCATAATATTGGTGTTACAATACCACATACTCACACAGACGCATATATATATATATATATATATATATATATATATATATATATGCGTGTGTGTGTGTGCGTATATATATATATATATATATATACAAGAAAAGGTTGAATAGCATTGACACAGTGTCAAGAGCTCTTGGTCGGATGATCGAATAGGGGAGAAAGAGGCAGTTCCAAAGCGCAGTTGTATCTGCATCAATGTTATACAAACTATACAATTCTACAAATGCTTGATTCGGGATAATTAGCCCCCTTTACATATAAAGAGAGCAAGCCTCAATACTAAATACATACATACATACATATGTGTGTATGTGTGTGTGTGTGTGTGAATATATATGTATGTGCGAGTTTGTGTGCATATATATATATAATACCAATAATTTGCAAGTAATCATATTATTTAAAGTAACTATTAATGATAAATTTAATAATGATGGTAACCCGTTGTAAATAATTAAAGCTTTACGTAACAGTTATATGTTTGAAAGTATTTCAATCTAAGATAAATAATTTCTAAACAAATCTAATTGACCCGCTGATGGGACCTTCAAAGTGACTCACACTTTAGCTCAGAGTGAACCTGGGAGTAATGTGGATAAAGAGGTGCTCCATACACTCTAGACCACCAGAAATCTTGCCTCACAGTCAGATGTAATTTTCTGCCATAGTCAGAACATACTTTTTGCTGAGGAGGTCTTACTCCTGCAGAAACCAACCGACTGTGATTTCATTGACTAAAAAAATTTACCATAAGCCTGTAAACATATAATTAAGAAAAATGATTATCATTTTTATTATTATTTCATTTATTAATATTATTATTATTATTACAAAAATTATGTACTTTAATATTCAAATGATGTGCGCCGATGTTAGTTTTTTATGCCCAAATGCGAGTAGATACGTGGTCAGCTTGAGTTGAATGTGTATGGTCGAACTGTTTTTCGAGAATTACTTTGGCTGCATTCAGTTGTAGTTTTTTTAGGTGATGTTGAGTAGGTAAGATGCTTTCCGAAATCATTTTGACTCACGCAAATTATTTGCGACATAAAATACTTTAAGAGATGTCTCATTTGATTTCCAATTGCAAATCTAATCACATATGTGTTTAGCATCTCAGTCTGATAAATTCCACGCTATAGAAAGTTACATCATTAGATTGTAAATATCTTGTGATGCCTTTAAAGAATAACAGAAATGTTCATATATTTTGACGATTATTATGTTGTATTTTTTATTTTTGTAATTTTGTACAAGACAAACAATGCGTATTTGTCATTATTTACCGTAATGGCTTTTATAAAAAAGATATTATTTAAGTAAAGACGTTAAGACATAGAGCTACAAGTATTTTAGTAAGCTTGTATATCGATGGGTGTATATATGAGTGTGTGTACGAGCAAGCGTCTGTGTGTATGAGAAAGACGTCTCGAAGAACAACTTTACATAGTCGTATTAATGTATATAATCATCATCATCATATCGCGCTGGTAGCACGGATATCCCTGACCCTCTCTCGCCACTCCTCCCTATCGTTCATCGCCCTAGGTAGGTCTTCAGGACAGCATCCCGTATCCTCACATAACTGCTGAATGTATGTTCGTGCTGGTCGTCCTGCTTTTGCACGGCCATGTGTGGGGGTCCATAAGAGTACATCTCTTATGAGTTCGTCCCTGCTTCTCCAGCAGTGTCCTGCATGTATGGCTCATATAACTTGAATAGTTTTCGTGATAGGGGGCAGGTGGCCGTACAGTTGGTGTCTTGTGGGGTGTTGCCGCTAGGACTTGTTTAAGATTGCACGTAGCATTCTTGTGTAATTGCCGTCTAGCTTCTTCTCCAGCCGTTTTGTTAGCGTCCATGTAGTGCAGCCATATAGCAGTATCGATGTGACCGCTGCCTCGGGGGAAATCTCCACTCTAGAAGGAACCCCTCTTAAACTAGTAGACAAATTCACATACCTAGGAAGCATCGTCGAATCAACCGAAAAGGACACCGAAACCAGGTTAACGAAAGCATGGATAGCGATCAATAGGCTATCGATTATATGGAAATCAGACCGAACCGATAAAATGAAATGTATATAATAGTGAGTCGAAAAGTATTCAAACACTAATTTAAACTCGTACAAACACATATATTTTAGCGATAAGGGCGCCTCTGGTGGTCTAATGGTAAAAAAGCTGAACTACACAACCTAAAAGAGTGAGTTCGAATATCATTGGGTGCCCCCTTCATATGGCCTTGTGCTACATCTAAGCAAAAAGCTTAGTAAATTACCTGATATTTTGGAGACAAAATTATATATATATATACGTGCGTGCGTGCGTGTATGCATAAGTAACAAATCTGAGAATTTAATGGGTAGAGAGTGCACCAATAGCCCGGGAGACGGGGGTGGGGGTCATACGAAAGACTCAAAAAGTGGAACTAGATACCTTCTTGCATCATAAAGTATGTATCAAGGGTAAAGTTTAGCATTTCAGGGAAAGGAGTGGCACTCTTCCCTTCACCACAATTTAGTAGCAATTGGAAAGTGACTTTTCGGGTCGCCCTCGAAGACTGTCGTCAACGTTACATATATATATATATATATATATATATATATATATATATATATATATATATATATATATATATATTGTGAAATAAGCCGATATATTTTACTTGGGAATAATTTATTCCATACATCTTTCATATAATCACAAACTGAAACCCCATTACAACATCAGGGACGCGCACAAGGATGCATATACACATACGTATACGCACCTCCACTCTCTAAATCTATCTTACACACACACGCATACACACACACACACACATGCATACATATATATGTATATATATGCAAATACAAATATATTATTATTATACACACACACACACACACACACATATATATATATATACATATATATATTGGTGAATACAGAGTACTCCTTCATTGCTATCTCCTCCTGGTCCACTCTGGTCTTGAGCGTAAACATGTCATCGGATCCTATTCGTGGGTCAAAAAGAACTGTTTTGACATTTAAACTGTGTACTTATGCTAAACTGAACTGCCTGAAATAGAATTCTAAACAAATGTAGTAGCAAAAAAACTGTTAGTTGCTAAACTTAATTGTTTGAAATTGAGTGAAATCATTTAACTGGGGCTAAAAAAATGAGCTCAGACGTGTTTAAAAATGTTATCTACATAATATGTTTAGAAATCATATATCTAATATATGCATGAAAAGGGTTTTGTATTAAATATTATATATTAAATATTTTTATATAATATTATATATTAAATATTTTTTTGTATTAAATATTATATATTAAATATTTTTATATAATATTATATATTAAATATTTTTTTGTATTAAATATTATATATTAAATATTTTTATATAATATTATATATTAAATATTTTTTTGTATTAAATATTATATATTAAATATTATATATTAATATTTTTATATTAAATATATCATGATTAGTATGCCATAAAAACCAAACCAAACCAAACCAAACCAAATCCTATATATTTATTATAAATGTAAAAATGATTTTGCATGAAATGACCTATAATAGTTGATATATATATATATATATATATATATATATATATATATATATATATATATATATATATATAAATGACCTATAATGGTTGATATGCCATAAAATCAAACCAAACGATGATAACTGTTACGCTAAACACGCATTTCAATGTAAACTTCTCAAATCTTAGAGTTTTTTCTTATAGAAGAAGATAGAGTGAAAATGAAAGAAAGATTTTTAAAAATGCTTGGATCTTGTCAGAGTGTTGAAAAGCTGGGTAACATCTTAAAAACCCATTGCAGTTGAAGACTTTGGAACCATCACTAAAGGTGTGTAAAAGAGATTCATGGATCTGGAGATTGGAGGAGTATTTGAGAGTATTCTGACTATAGTTCTGTTAAGATCAGTTGGAATATTTAGAAGAGTCCCGGAGGATTGAGGAAACTTGCTGTCACCCAGACATCAATAAAAACAAACTGCTTGAAACTAGAGTAAAAAATTCGCAATGAGTAAAATAATAACAATAATTCGGAAAAAAAGATCACCATATCACACGCACGCAAAATGAAAAAAAAAAAAAAAAAGCAAATGTCGTCTTTGTAACGAAGGAAACAAGTCAGTAAACTCAATCGAAAGTTAAATTTAAAAACTCATAAAATGGAATATACAAGCCGTTACGATTGTGTGGAGTCTGAAATTCTCAGGGAATGATTCAGAGCCTGTTCGATGGTTTTTTTTTTTTTTGCGCCCAGGGCAAGCAGATATTCGGCAACTATTTTGATTATAATAAAATAAACACAAATACGCACGCATTTTTCTCTCCTCTCTCTCTCTCTCTCTATATATATATATATATATATATTTATATATATATATATTATGAAACAGTTTTTTTTCTATTTCAAAGAAGTCAGATTGAAACAATATTATATTTATAATTTTAACTTTTCCCTTTTTTTTGGAAGAATCTCGATGGCGCCTCTAAGCACGTAGTGCGCCTCGGGCAACTGCCCATATCTTGAGCTGGCCCTGGAAGTATACAAACTGTATAGGTTTGATGTAAAAATATAAGTCAAATATCAATATTGGTTTGTCAGCAAATTTACCAAAAGTACTCTCTTTCAGTGGAGCATAGATTATACCAACATCTGCAGTAAGGTCTCCTGATTATGACAATAAACAGCACCCGGTGATGATGATTCATTTCTAGGGTTCTGGTGCTATTGAGTATCGCTTCGATGACATTACTTGATTCCACTCCAACCAGGAGTGTTATTACTTGTTAAGGTAAAGTGTACAGGTCGAACAGATCCGTTGAAAATTATTAGTTTATTTATGAATACTCGAAACTATATTTGTGTATGCAAATTAAGAGTTGTTAGTTTCTTTGTTTAATGTCATGTCCACCTTTATCCTTATTTAGTACCAAAGCCATCCTTATAGAAGAACAGCAGTGATACTTTATACCCCATGAAATAGGGATTCATATCTTATCTAAGGGTATTAGTCCGAAGGTGAATACAATTGTATGACTGGAGTTCGACCAGTTATATAACATATGTCATGGATTTTCGGTTTGTTCCTAGTGGCTCCATGTGCTTTCACAAGCTGTCACGTTGTAATTAGTAAACAGGACAGCACAATCAGGGCACTCAGGTCGCACAGGTGTGCAACTGGAATGGGATTGCGTCACAAGAACCACGGAGTCAGATTTAGACAGAGTGTAGAGAATCGGAGTCGAGCGAGGGACACGCAACCGATCAGAGGCGTTTCTGACGATCTTGCAAGGGGGTGCAAGCATTGGCACCCCCAGGTCCCTGGAAGAAGATATGGGAAGAAGAAGTCTTCTCTCTGAGCATATGTATCACTACCCATCTCTCACACACCACAGAACCATCAACCCTTTTCGAGAATAAAGTGTGAGAGTTATATTTTTATAAAGAAGTGTGTTTGTTCGTTCACTGAAGTTCGTAAATTATGTTTTATTATATTATTATGTGGGTATACAATAGAACTCGCTTTCTTCAAGGCCAGCGTCAAGCACTTTACGCATCCGGCCACGGGGACTTCTTTCGATAAGAGTAATCACTTGAATCTATAAACTTTTGTGGGGGAATCATTATCATTAGTCATTGAAATCATATAGTAATTTACTAAGATCTTCACTTAGATGTGGCACAAAGCCGTATTAATAGGCACCCAGTGAAGCTCGAAGTCACTCGTGTAGGTTTATTTATCGAGCTTGCTAACCATTACACCACCTGAGGAGCCCATGAAATCATATAATTGCAAGAAATACTTAGAACCATATAACTGGGTTTAAATATTAGTATTAAAATGAACCTTCGAATTATTTAATGGTTCGAACATGATCTTGAAATAGGAATAGTACTAGAAATAGAATTGCTTGAAATGTATGATTGACTTTGTTATAAAAACCCATAAGTGGTTTGATAATATGCTGTTAATCAAATGTAAAAGAATTAATGTTTTGTTATGTATGAATAACATAAGCGTATTTTTTGTAGGTAAAGTGAAAAATGATCGGCAATCATCTAAAAATATATTCCTTAGTCCCCCTGAGTATCAAGAGCCCTAGTTTGGCAAACCTTGATTTGAACAGACTAAAATAACTTGCCGAGGTGGTCAAATCATTGTGCATTGTATTTTGAGGCTGGCAGCTGAATTGGTGAAAATTGGGATGGAATTCATGGGATTTGCCTTTCCTGTACTTTTCATTCGCTTGTGGAACAGAAAGCTTTTAGCTAAGATTAAATAAAGACGAAAAGAAAGACTGATTAAGCTGAGTCTACTAGGCAGAATCTTAGATCGATGCCCGTCAGGGTCACAACCTTTGGCTTATACCAACATGCTAATCTTCTACGTAAAGAAATGGTCAGAATTTCAGAAATACTTAGGCTTTTTGATACAATGTAAAAGTCTAGAAAATTGTTTTCTCTTGTAGTGCACATGGAGAGTGTTTGAAAGAATTCAGTTGACTAGCCTTTCAGACACATATACTCATGTCTCACGAATTGCAAGTTTTCAATAAAAGTATAAATATACATTAGCAGTCTTTCACTGACATTATTTCTTAAGTGGTAACCACTTTATATATGAATCAGATACACTCAGATAAAGCCACAATTGTAAGCAAGTACTAATTCATTTATTGAGTAATACTCCAAATGTACATATATATATATATATATATATATATATATATATATATATATATATATATATATATATATATATATATGAAAGATAGATAGATTGATAGATAGATAGATTGATAGATATTCCAGACATAAGAAAAATAATAGGGCAGACAGGGCTCTCATGAAAAGGCAACAGATGTAAGAAGAAAACTATAAATTCATAATAGGAGGAGGGTTAATAACAGAATCTGTGGCTTATCCCTTCTCTATTCTTCTGTTATCAGCTTATCCAAAAAATATGGATCATTCTACCCACGGTTTTAGGACTATAAAAATCTTCTGTGTATGTACTCAAACGCTTCTCATCTATCATTGAACTGTCCGACGGTAACATGTGTTCGACTGGAGTTTGCACACACACACACACACACACACACACACACACACACACACACACACACACACACACACACACACACACACACATATATATATATATATATATAATTATTTATATATATATATATTTATATATATATATATATATATATATATATATATATATATATATATATATATATATATATATATATATATATATATATAGTCATAATGCTTCTTCAAAGAAGGTTCTAAGCCTCTCTTCGAAAGAATACATATTTGCTTAAGCAATTCACTACTATTTCTACTAATCAAGATTTCTATTCTATTTTAATACCAAGGAAAGAGGGAAGAAAAAATCAAGAACATGAGTGGAGCTTAGAACTTATGAATGACCTTCGTATATATATATATATATATATATATATATATATATATATATATATATATATATATATATATATATATATATAGCATGCAGAAGTATAATATGGAGTAATTTAAAAAAAAAAATGTCTGATTAGTTCAATTTTTGAAAAAAAAAACCGTGGTAAATCTAATTTTTCATGATTAGTTACATTATTAAAGAAATGATTTCTTAAACTTCAGCCCAATATGAGTGAACAAGAAAAGAAATGACAAAGTTTCTATGATTTGCCGAAACCAAGTCAAAAAACATTCCAAAATAATTTGAGTTTCTTTATGTTTTGATTTTCTTATTTGGAAGGTTTGTGAGATGGGAGGTATGTGACCGCAAAGCTGCTGTTTTGGCGGGGAGGGGTGTTACTTTCAGGGTTTGTTCAAGACAGCAAGCTACATTCTTCTTTTATACCCATGTAGCTTTTTTTCTATTCTTTTTGTTATTGCATATTTGATGCTTTACGGACACAGCTACAGACTGAACCCCTTTTATTTTATCGGATAGACCAGATTTCCATCATCGACAAGCTGTCAAGAAGCATTCTATGTCTTCGCTAAGCTTCTGTTCACACACACACACACACACACACACACACACACACACACACACACACACACACACATACGAACACTCGCACACACATACACACACATGCACACACTCACAAACACACACACACACACCTACGAACACTCACACACGCACACGCACATGCACACACTCACAAACACACTCACACACTCTCACACACACACGCTCACAAACACACACACATATATATATATATATACATATATATATAAATATATATATATATATATATATATATATATATATATATATCCCCTACCCCCATGGGGTTGAGTTCTCTGGTGAAGAAGTAATCGTGTTGCCATTAGCGACTATTGCAAGCCTCTTCGTTTGAATTGAGGTCTCGGCTACCGTTGAACGGATGTATGTAAACAATATTAATATTGATTCATAACAGTTTGAAATTTACTTCGCAGCTAATATCTCATCGTGGCTGAATGTTTAGAAGCTTGGGTTGACGTTTGAGTCAAGCGGGGTTCGATCCCAGCTACGGGAAGATACTGTCTAGCCACACTGATGAGTTCTGATAGAACGAAACAGATCTGTCTGTGGATGACTATATATATATATGGAAGAGAATTGGGTATTATTAGTCTTTTTATCTTGGCATTCTCTACTCATTAAATTACAAATTTATAATTTTTTATAAAAATAATCCAATTTTTATGACATTTAAGAATCTATCTAGGGCTATGTGCAATGTTTTTTGGGGGGAGCACCTTAATAAACGAGATCAAACTTTTTGGAGTGTGACATCTTATTGGGTGCGTTCAAACTCATTGGAGTGCGACATCTTAGTAAGAAAGTTTTAATTTACTGGATTGTGATGTCTTAGAAAGTGAGGTTGAAATTATTGGAGTGCGAGATTTTAGTAACTGAGTCCAAACTCAAGTCACGCAATTACGTTCAATTTCAGACTAATATCCTTTGAGAAAAGGGTGAACTCCCTTATCCCCACCAACTCTGAATTAAATAATAACACTAATCATTTACAAATAACTTAGGAAGGTTGATATATTGTTAAACAAAAGAAAATCAATCAACTGTATGTGTTCAGGGCAAGGAAGATGTTAAAATAGTGTCCGTATGAATTGTTTAAAAGACGGCTTCATCTTTTAATAGATATTCAGTATATATTTATACATGTCACTGTTTTCATCATTTTTTTCTCAGTCTACTCTCAACAGTTCCTGAAAGTGTTTAAAGTATTGGTAAGAAGAGACCATATAAATCTATGTTGATTCATGACGTGTTGGCAGACGTTATGAATTTAGAATTTTACTTCGATCGGTTTCATTACCAAGGCTAGAAATCACAATGTGTCATACTATTTTACTCATAGATTTAACTAAGAGCAAAGAAGTGATGCGTTCATGCAACAGTAAGTGTATTTGCGCGAGGTGAAACGGTAATGGCATCTATTTTTCTGATTCTGTTTTCTACGGGTACAATTATTACACTCCACAAAATACACACACACACACACACACACACACACACACACACACACACACACACACGTGCGCACGGGCACACACACAAAGGTCCTTTGAGAAGGGAGGGGCGTTTTATGGGAAAAAAAGCAGAATACGTCATTTTTAAGAATTTCGTAAACTCAGCATTGTTTGAAATTAATTTATTGAAAAAAAAAATTAATCACGCAAAATCAAGTGCAAACCATGTGAAATTTACTGAAGGATGTGTAATAAGTACGGAGAAATATGTTTTTACAAATGTGCGAAACATTAGTTTGCTTCTTCAAACCTGAATCGAAAAGACAGTTCATAGAGAGGAAATATACCGACTCTCCGATAAATAAACAGTTCCGAGCACATCGGTCTGTGAAGAGGCTCATGCTGAGCAACTTTTAGAACATCAAAGGACACATCATTATTCATCTCCTTGAAAAAAGAACAACTGTCAACAGTGCTTTCAATTGACAACACCTGAAGCAAGAATTCACCTTATTAATTGAATGACCCCGGAATCGTGGTAATATGATCCCCGTTGTAGGAAATGTTTAATGTGACATTCGTTCTAAGCATGGACGAGACTGTTTCATTTTACGTAGGGTTAATAGACTTTAGTAGATGTATTAATTAAATGATTTTTCGTCCAGCTAAGGTGAATTTAGTAGGGCAGACTGCTGGGTCATCAACCTTGGTATGGTTGCTTGTCTCGGAGAAAAAAAAACCTGGATTCAAACCTGTTAAACTCCGCTTCAAATTGAACTTGTGCCACATCCTGTTATATGGAGGTATATATATATATATATATATATATATATATATATATATTTACTAATCTAATATCTACCAGCATTCACGGTTCCAGAAAAAAACGAAAAAAAAAAATCGCCAGGAACAAGAGATAAAAGTATCTCGAATCACCGCCCGGGGGAAAAAGAAAAAATATTATAGGTCAAAAAGAAAGAAAGGCCAACCTCGTCCGACCCCTTGAAAAAATCAAGGTATACGCAGTCAGTTGGTCAAAAGAAAACTAAAAATCTTCCGCGAATCCTGCAATGCTACAATTACAAAAGTGCTCAACACAAGTGGAGCCAATTATAAAATTATTTATTTATTTATTTTATATTAATTAATTTATTTTTTATTTTTTTGTTATGCAAATTCTAAGCTAGGTGGTTTTTGGTGAATATAAGACGGGCGCTTTTTCCTTTAGCATTAGTCGGAGTTAGTCTTCCTGATGATCCGATAAGGTGAAACTTTAGTAGAAGATTTCCGACCGCGATTTAAGTTAATTTTATACATATATATATTATATATATATATATATATATGTATATATATATATATATATCTATGTGTGTGTATATGTGTGTGTGTGTGTGTGTGATAGATGTATCCAGCATGAGAAAGTCCCTCACAATACACTGAATTCCTTTGTTCATCGGTACAAGTTGCCAATGTTCAAAATTAGCTGAGTTTGAACTTGAACTACGTTCTAAGTTATCTCACCTTCCGCCAATGTTATCGTCTCGTCATGCAAATTAGCACATGTCAGTTAAAAAGATTCGTTACTGATTTTTTTAGACTAACTTTGCACGCAAATTTTCCGTAAATCTTCTTCTTGTTAAAGTTCGGTTGTCCGTTGATTCAAATCTTACATTGAATAATTCGTCCTTACTGGAAAGTTGTATACGCAACACATGACTGACTGCAACTTGATCTAACATTCCCACGAGAAGACAGAAAACAACACAGTATGATGGTTTTGCTCTGGGCTGCTTTGAGTAATGTTGCATATATATATATATACATGTATCATAATTAAAAAAATTGATACTCGTCAGAGAGTTATTTTGGTTATACAAGGTGTCTCAAAGTAGATGCAACTCATGAATTTTATGATTTATTATTGAGACAAGCGCATTGGGGTCATTTGGAACACGTCAAGTATAGAATAGACCCTTTGAGTCAGAAACATTAAATAAATGTTTTTCAATTGCTATTATATCAGCTCCCAAACTTATTTTGAGTTTCTTGTCTCAGTAATAAATCGTTGTCATATTAATGAGTTGCATCAATTTTGAAACAGTTTCGAATGAATTTGTCTTCAAATAAGTGACGCAAAATATTTTTCCTCTCTTGTCCGAAGCATTTTGATCGAAGATAAATAGTTGTTAGAATGTAATATTTTCAAATCTGAAAAAAAAAAACGAACTATTATTTGTAGAGGTATTAGCCGTCATATGGGTCCCTTATAGTTAAAAATATTTTCCAACGTTAAATTTTTCGGTTTTAAAATTGTGCAAACATTAAAAATTCCTAGAAGCGTAGAGATTTTAAAATTTAGAAATTTTGCAATCTATCTATCTATCTATCTATCTATCTATATATATATATATATATATATATATATATATATATGTGTGTGTGTGTGTGTGTGTGTGTGAGTGTGTGTGTGTGTGTGTGTGTGAAATGCACCACCATGCAGAATAATGTAGATTTTGACGGAACGTTTTCGATGAACAAATTTAAAGAAATAAGCTCACTAATGTTATACGGAGGTCTGAAAAAATGCTTCGGTAGATGATTCAGCAATGACCAAACGTTCATATTATGGTATAGAAGACATTCTGCCAAAACTCTCGAAATCCACCGACATCATTTAACGTAGGCAAGTTCATACTACTTCCACATCTTTCGTACTCTACCAGAATACTTATATATATATATATATATATATATATATATATATATATATATATATATATATAGTGTGTAGAATCAAAATTAGAAATATTCTAGTATAATAATCAACGACTCTATTATAAAACAAGATTAATTTTCATTTTTGAAAAAAATAGGAAGATAGACACAAAACAGTAAATTTACTTAAAATGACCTCCAAGTATTTTATCAACACGCTTTCGAAACGATTTCCATATTTTCAAAATAAATTCATCAGACCTTTTTTCTATAATTCCTCCTCAATAGGAGTCTTAGGCGATACAATATTTGGATGGAAAGTTGCATTTGTTTTGTTTTCTAAAATGCCCATTATAGCGTAATCAAGGTGGTTAATGTCTAGGTTTCATGTAGGTCATAAAGGGGCACTAATGGTGAACTAAATCATAAGTGACATAATCTTATGGACACCTACACATAGGCCAGTCTTGACTGACCAGGAAGGACTAACATCTGCTCTGTGTGATCACTGTATGCAATGTGGAAGACCTCGCGGGAAGTATAGATCAAAGGGGAGAATGGTAAGAGGGTCAAAGAGATCCATGCCCTCATCCTGACAGAGTCATGATATAAATAAAGGATGTCCCCAAAAATTTTAATTCCTGTTCGAACCGATTGGGATTGATAATAGCAGTTATGCTGGGCTTTAAACAACGAAAATTCATTCTAAAATGCAAATGAAAACGTGGGGTTACAGTTGGTGTGCAAAGACAGTTTAAAAGGGAGTTTAGAAGATCCACCAAGGTATCTTACCATCACTTGCATAAGAGATAAGTTTGAAGCCGATGAAACTGTTCATTATGTTTGCGAAAAGCGTACCAGAAACCCAAGAACATTCACAAGCCCCATAAAAGAGGAAAAACGACTGGAAACTTACCAGCGAAGTCCAAAATATCTCTGCAGCAAGCGAGTCATGCGGTTGATATATCAAGATCGTCTGTACAGAGTATATTGAATCGTTGTAAATTGAAAAGTTACATTCCAAGATTGCTATAACTGAAGATGATCCAGACTGAATAGTACATGGCACAATGTTTAGAAGATGTTACACTTTCCAATAATGATCGTGTGGAATGATGAGGCCACATTCAAAATGAATGGTTAAAAATAAACCGTCACAATTGCAACTTCTGGACATGTGAGAATACACATGTTATAGCGGAACATCATGTTAATTTATCTGGAGTTGCGGTGGGGTGCGGCTTATCACCAAGGATATTAATTTGGCCATTCTTTTATCCCGTTTACTTGAACTTGCTGCAGCAGTATGTCATGTAGGGTTACATAGGTCTTTGAAGATAACGTGTTTTATTTTCAGGAAGATGGAACTCCCCAACACTACCATCACAATGTTAGATCTTAACTTTAACAGGTTTGAATTCAGAGTTTTCCTTCTCCTAGACTAGTTACCTCTCCAAGGCTAAAGAACCCAGTCCGCCCTACTATTTACTCATAGCTGGAGGGAGAATAATTGAATTCATACCTTTCCCAAGTGTATTAGTGCTCCGTGAAATGCAATCAGTCTCGTCCAAGATTTGAACTCGTGTCGCCGTGTCCATTTCCTGCGACGATAATCATTACACCACGGGCAATAGATCTTAACTTGATGAGATCTTGCCAAACAGATGGATGGGACGAAGGAGTTTTGTAGAATACCCTTCACGTTCAGCAGACCGCACACCACTGGACTTTTTTGTGGGTATACTTAAAAGACAAAGTTTATGTTCTGAATTAAGTGCAGCCAACTGAATAAGAATAAAAAAAAGACTTTAAAGCCATATAAAATGTGAATACATTTTTGGACACCCTGTGTAAATATGTATTTAGAGAGAGAGAGAGAGAGGGAGAGGGAGAGGAAGAGAGAGAGAAAGAGAGTGAAACTGAGAGAGATAGAGACAGAGAAAGAGTCTACTTAGGCGATACACTCACAAATAAACATATGTTGTTGTTGTTGTTGGTTAATTGGTTGGTTTGTTTTACGACTTATTAACCGTTTTCGGGTCATTTAACGTCAAATCAAGTCATTTTAATAAGCTTCAAACAAGTCAGTTTAGCTTAAGTAAACAATTTAATTATTAAAAACAGTTCTATCTAAAACAATTCATTTTTGCATGAGTATATTTTTTAAATTTACACCAAGTTAAATTTCAAAACAGTTCTATTTCAAACAATTCAGTTAGTATGAGTACGCAATTTAAACACACAGTTAAATAAAAAAAACAGTGAATTTCAAATAATTCAGTTTAGCGTAATTACACAGTTTAGTTCCATTTGACCCATAGATAGGACCATATCAGGTGCTACCACACCAGGCCAGAGTGGGCTTGGGAGCAATGGCAATGAATGGGTATTCTACATTCCCTAAAACTCCAGCATTACTGAAGCCTCACCATCAGTTAGTATCATGTCCAGGACAATCGTTTGGAGAGGGTTCTCATCTCTCTTCAGAGACGCAAATATGCTGTTGAAACGATATCATTGATTTAACTTTATCATTAGTCATACAGTTTTGCTGGACACATCTGTTTGATACAGTTTTTTCATTGACTTGTAATTATCTACCTTTATTTCGTTTCCTCTTTATTTTCTACTCTTTCACTCTTTCACTCTCTCACTCTCCCTTTCTCTTTCTCTCTCTCTCTCTCTCTATCTCTCTATCTCTCTCTATTTCCTCTTCTTTTTTATCGTGATAGCGTTTCTCCAACTCTTCCATTTCGGCCACATACGAAAAGACAAATATTATCATACATTCGCCTCCGCTACGCAAAAGTCACAAAGCAGGAAGAAGTCATTCGTCTCGCTGTCTACGTCTTGCAATTAATTCTATTGTCGACATCCTCTTCACACATACTTACTTGACATTTGCAGACCTTTGCATTTTAATAAAGCTTTGTTGAAAGAACATTCTCAATCTTAGTTTAAAGATCATAGGGAGGTCGTCTGGCTGAAGAATAGAAACGACAATGATGATGCACTGTGAAAAGTCCTCTATCATTAATAATAATAATAATAAGAAGAAGAAGAAGAAGAAGAAGAAGAAGAAGAAGAAACACAATTTGCTGATATAAAACCACACACACATGTAGACATACACACGCACAAAATTTGAAGTCAGAGTTTTCCTTCTCTTTGACTGGTTGTCATATCAAGGTGAAAGAGACCAGCCTAACGTACTGTTTATGCAATGTTACGAGGAGAATAACTTGATTGGTACCATTTCCAAAGATATTAGCGATATTCAAGATGTAGACAGCCTCGTCTCTTATTTGAACTCGAGTTTCTGTGTCCATTTCCTACAACGGAAACCATTCCACTAAGAACGCATCTGTCATACTTTCTCTCTCCTTATATATATATATATAGAGAGAGAGAGAGAGGGGGGGGAGAGAGAGGGAGGGAGATCACCTAACTGATGTAACTCTATAGTTACAAAAAATTGTTTTGCTAATGCCATTTGGAAACTCGCTATTTTAACTGGCCGTAACAAGTGAAAATATCAAGTAATGAAAGTGGGTTATATATCATAAACGTATCTGTCATTCTCTCCTCATTTTGGATCGGGGACAAACATTTTTTTTAGAGTTATTAGGAAACCTAACTATGCTTTGTCAAAGAAATTAGCAGAATCCAAGCAATCTATGACTTTTACATTTTTTTCGTCTCTGATTTGTAAACAGGCTGAAGAAATGAGATAAAAACAGAACTAGACAAAAATTATAATGACAAAACATTATCGAAGAAAGTCGGACAATTTAAGACTACCATGACTTACTTCATCTCAGAAGTGTAAACAAGGTGGGGTGTAGAATACAAGGACTGCCCCGCTGCCGTGGGATAAGATGTGTTTCCTGGGTATTATACTAAACAATTTGATGGTGAGGTTCAAGTATTGCTTGAGTTTTGGGGAATGCGGAGTATCCATTCACTCAAACTCCCGTGTAAAACCATCAGTTAAAATTGATGTGAAAAACTCTCAAGGAATAATAATAATAATAATAATAATAATAATAATAATAGTATGGGACTTGAATATACAAACGGATCACCTAATCCCGGCCAGAAGACCAGACCTCATAATAATCAACAAAAAAAAAAAAAAAGAGAATCTGCAAAATTGTCGACTTTGCTGTCCCGGCGGACCACAAAATAAATCTGAAGAAAAGTGAAAAGAAGGATAAGTACCTCGTCCTTGCTAGAGAATTTAAAAAGCTGTGGAACATGAAAATAATGATTGCGCCAATTGTGATTGGTACGTTAGGCACAATAACTAAAGGATTATTAAAAGGCCTGGAGGACTTGGAAGTTGGCGGACGGGTAGAGACTATCCACACGACAGCATTGCTAAGAACGACCAGAATCCTAAGACGAGTCCTGGAGACTTGAGAAGATTTGCTGTCACTCAAACTCCAGTGAAAAACCATCAGCTAACACTGATGTGAAAAACTCTAAAGGAGTAGATAATAATAATTATAGCAGCAATTTCTAAGGAATTGAAAAAACTATAGAACATGAAGTTTACACTTATACCAATTGTGATAGGTGCTTTTGGTACAATAATGAAATAAAATAAATAATTATTAAAGGGACTGGAGGACTTGGAAGTTGGCGGGCGAGTGGAGACCATCCAAACTACAGCATTATTTAGAACGCCCAGAATACTGAGAAGAGTCCTGGAGCCTTGAGTTGACTTGCTGTCAATCAAACTCCAGTAAAAGACCATAAGTTAATGCTGATGTGAAAAACTCTAATGGAAAAATATAATAATCGTGGAATCCCTATCCTTGCAGACCACAGAGTAAATTTGAAAGAAGGCAATGAAAGAGATTATTACTAGGACCTTGCTATAGAACTGAAAAAGCTACGGAACATGAAAGTGATGATGATAACCGTTGTAATTTGTACGCTCGGGACAGTCACCAAAATATTAGTAAAAGAAAGAAGAGAATGAGTGGTGACCATCCAAACTACACTACTACTAAGATCAGCCAGAATACTGAGAAGAGTCCTGGAGACGTGAGGTAACTTGCTGTCGCTTAAAATCGAAAATAAGAGTATCATCTTCCGCTAATATGAAAAACTCTCAAAGAATTAGAATAATAACAATAGAGGGAAAATAAAGGAAAGCGAAAAGACAGATAAAGAATCTTGCCAGGGAACAATAAAGACTGTGGAATATTAATGTGGCACTCATGCCATATTGTAGTAGGTGCGTTTGGGACGGTCTCTAAAGGCTTAGAAAGGGAAATGGAAGAATTGGAAATCAGAAGGAAAATTGACATCACCTAGACTTGAAGATATCAGCCAGAATATTAAGTAGTGTGCTGGAGACTTACGAGACTTGCTGTCACTCAGATTCCAGGGGAAGAACCCCAGCTAACGTTGGTGTGAAATCTCTCAACGAGAAAAATGATAATAATAATAATAATATCAATAATAATAATAATAAAAAGAAGCGTGGCCTCAACAACAATCTACTTATACAATGTTACACACGCACACACGCAAGCACACACTAACACACACACACACACACACACACACACACACATATATTAGATATATATATTTGATTCATGGAATTTAGACTTCGACCCCTGGGTTTAATGGAGTTTTTTTGCAAAACAACAATCAGTTAAGAAAATGAAATGAATCGAAATGAAATGAATCGAAAATCGAAAAATACAGTCAAAAATCGTTGAGATTTTGTATGAATATTTACGTGTGATTTTAAGATTTTGAGTGTATGAGTGTGTATGTGTGTGTGTGTGTGTGAGTGTGTGTGTGTGTGTATGGGTTATAGTTGCTTATTAATCCGTGTTTGTATGAATTTAAGTAAATTTACAAACGCAGCTCGTTGTATAAGTGGGTGTGAATTCGTTGGTGTATTTTCATATTTTGCTACATTATTTTATTTTTGTATGTGGAGTTGACTATAGCTAAGGAACAAAACATCATCATTCCATGTCGAGGGGAAAGAATAAAGATTTGATTTGTAAGCGTATTTAAACGGTTGGCCCAGCGGTTAGAGTGTTCGCCAATGGCCCGGGAGACCTGGGTTCAATCCCAGGTCGAGTCATACCAAAGACTTTAAAAATGGAACTTGATACCACCTTGCTTAAAACTCAGCATTATAAGGTACGGTTCAAGGGTAAAGTGGAGCAATCCTGGGAATGGAGTAGCGCCCTCCCCTACACCTTGGTGTAGTAGCTATCGAAAAGGGAGCCTTCGGGTCACCCTCGACTATGGTCGCTAACTTTACTTTTTTATATTTGGAGGTGCCCGTGGTGTAATGGTTATCGTCGTTGGAAATGGACACGGCGACACGAGTTCAAAACCTGGACGAGACTGATTGCATTTCCCATTGCACTAATACCCTTGCGAAAGGTATGAATCCAATTATTCTCCCTCCAGCTATGGGTAAATAGTAGAGTAGACTTGGTGAGGCAACTAGTCTAGGAGAAGAAAAACTCTGAATTCAAACCTGTTAAACTCCGCTTAAAAATTGACCTTGTGTCATATCCTGCTCGAGCGGAGTGGTTGGTAAATATGATATTATGGTAGACCAGAATCACAATGGGTATAAGTAAGTGTATATTGTATCGCAATGTTGGGATAATATTTAGGGAAGGGGATTGGGCTTGGATATGATAATAATAAATTATTATATATACTATAGTTCTCTTTGGGGGTACGTGCGTAATGAAAATAATAAAGGGATTACAATAATAGTATGTTTATGTACGATGATTATGATTATGATAATACAAATTTTACCCTTTGTCGATATCTCTTAAATCTCATTCTTTCACCTGTATTTTCTGGTCTCTGTGCTGTTATCTTTTCTTGTGTTGCCATTACCTTTTTGTTCCTAAACATTCCAGCGTCTTTCTTTTGGCATGTTATCGAAGTTTTTTTATCTGCGTTTCCAGTCGAATTTCCCATCCTGGTTTTGATTTTTTCTTCGTGCTTTTTGAGGGGATTTTCACTTACTAATTTCGCCCCCGTATAGATTAGTTAATTTAATTCGGTTATATTATTCGTTGATATGTGAGGTGGTGCTTGATTTATTTTATTCGTTTCTGTCTTAACTGTTCTCCATTATATGTTTCCTAATGATGGTAAGCTAGTATTTTCTCTGTTCATAATTCTTTTTAGATTTTCTAAGTTTACCTTTTGTTCTTGTAATAGCGTTTGTTTTGTGTTGATGCTTGTGCATTATTTGCTGTATGGTTTTTCCATTTTCCGAAGTTGGCGGTTCATCTTGTTAAGCTGTTTTTGTTTGTTAATTGATGCGTCTGGTACTGTATTAAGATTTTGATCATTATTTATTTTCTGATGTAATTCTAGTATTTCAAGATCCGAAAACCAATCTTTTTTTATAATTCTTCTAAATTGGTCGGCAAGTCTTGTTGTCTGAAAAGTAGCACATTCTTGCCAGATTTCTATTATTCTTTTCCTATATCCTCTTCGTGAAGGGTTGCTTCTAAAATAGCTGTGTAGTGCGAGTTGGTTGTCTTCCCTAGTCTATGTTTTGCGTTTACGTCTCTGGTTATTGTGGTTTCTTAAATCGTTATTTGTGTACTTGAAAAAAGAACAGCCAACATTGGTCGGATGATGATCAGATCTCTTGGCTATCTGGAGAGCATCTGCTGATCATGACACCCAAACCTATTGCCTGGGTTCCACGTTATGTCATATTTTGATTCAACATTTTTATCATGGGTGGTATATTGTGGTTATACCAGACCTAGGGGCTGTTTATTATCTGCGCACCTGAGAAAGATGTGACCGAGAACAGTGACTGTTCATGAACGGCAGGTCACAAAAAAAAAGAAAACCCTTAGTTTTTAACTTCATTAAAGTCCATTGTCTTTCTATTTAGGCCTTATTTCTCTAACTAACCTTAACTAGTTTCAGGTTTTCCTGTATCACCTCTATGGTTTATATTTACAGCCCTATTTTGAGACTATATTAAAATAGGAAACGCGACAGCTGAAATAAAAATGAGGCTCCTGATGTCTTTCCGGTTATATTGAGGACGGTTGCAGTTCTTACTTAGCACGTTCAAACTATATCAGTTACGCATTTTTCACCAATGGGGAGAAGTCAGGAGTCTTAGCTGAAAATAATTTTGAGTATTAAAAAGTCTTCATTTGAAATACAAAAAGTTCACCAAAAATTTTTTCGACTAACGGAAAATCAATGATTTTTGAATTTAAAAAGTTCTACTGACCCCATTTTCTCCGAACACCACACAGCAATGATTCGTTCATTTGCCCTGTCAGTTCGATTCCTGGCATCTAATTATTGGGTGGGGGAAGAAGTTATTTTTATATTCTAACATATTCACATCACGTGACATTCTAGAAAGTTCTATTCTAAAGAATTCTGATAGTCCTCTTTTGATACGGTGAGAAAATGCACCAACGTACTTCTTTTAGCGGTTTTCATATACTCGAATATTACATTGAAGAAGAATTTTCAATTGAGAAAACCAGAAAAAAAATGTCGAACGGTTCTCGGTCAGGTACGTACCGAGGTTGTTGCACTTGAACGGTCATTTAAAACGAGTCAAGACTAGATTCACGTTTTCTTCCACAGAAATTGACACTAGGTCATCTGGTAGATGTAAAAACGTCTACACGGCTGCCTCGTGATTTACAATGAAAAATAAATGTAAATATTACTGTTCGTGGCTTGTTAGAGAACCTTAGAATACAATATCTGCATCCCCTTCAAAAAGATAATACCCCGACACAAAAAAAATAAATAAATAAGGATGTTCTGTTTATGTGACTGAACTGTATCCGATGAAGATGAACTGCCACTTCATTGTCAAACTTCCTGGTCTACTTTGATCGTTAGTGGTTGGATCTACCAGGATTCAATGTGGTTCAAGTAGATCTCTGAACATTAGTTTTTGGGCGCGTTTCTTTGTTAAGTAATTTACTAAGCTTTTTGCCGGGATGAGGCTTGAGGCCGTACATATGGAGCATCCAAGGAGCCTCGAACTCACACGTAAAGGTTTGTTAGTCTAGCTTGCTAACCATTAGACCACACGAGGCTCCCTGCTTGTTTCTTTGTTTTGTGACATTCTTTAATGCTAAAGCCATTCTTGTAGAACAACTCTTATACAATTGAACTTAGAACTGAAGGAATAAGTTTTTAAAAATTATTCGAATGGGACAAAAATACTTCATGCTAAATGAAAGTTTTTTTTTGCTTTTTGTTTTTTTTGCTTTAATCAAACAGGAGATATCTCCACACTAAACGGTAGCACTCTGAAACTAGTTGACAAGTTCACCTTCCTAGGGAGTAGCGTCTCATCAACCGAGACAGGCATCAACATGCGACTAGCAAGGGCATGGATAGCTATCGACAGGTCATATGGAAGTCAGACCTGACCGATAAAATAAAGTGCAGTTTTTTTCCAAGTGTCGATACTATTATATGGATGCACTACATGGACACTAGCTAAACGGATGGAGAAAGAGCTTGACGGCAATTACACAAGAATGCTGCGAGCAATATTGAACAAGTCCTGGAGATAGCACTCCTCAGAGCAGCAGTTATACGGCCACCTACCACCCATTACGAAAAGTATCAAAACGAGACGAACCAGACACGCGGGACACTGCTGGAGAAGTAGGGACGAGCTCATAAGTGATGTATTCCTGTGGACCCCTTCACATGGACTAGCAAAGGCAGGACGTCCAGCTCGAACCTACATACAACAGCTCTGTGCCGATACGGGATGTAGTCCTGAGGATCTGCCGAAAGCAATGGACGATAGCGAGGTGTGGCGAAAGGAGGTCAAGAATATCCGTGCTGGTAGCGCGACATGATGATGAATGATGATGATGCGACTGTTAATTATTTGCATAAAGAATAGTTACTTGAAGCTATATTAGTTTACAAAGGATGATAAGGAGTTCCTTGAAACTTGAATAGTGTCCAAACCAATGACATTTTTTATAGAGCTAAATAGGAAGTTTGTTTTAGTCTTGTTTGTTTTGTTGTTTAATGGCATATCAACCATCTTGGGTTATTTAATAATAAATCCATCCGTCTAGAAGAACAGTAGCGGTACTATTTAACCGGTATCTGGGAGGTTAAGGGGGTTCATACCTTTCCCAAGGGTATTTGTTCGAAAGTGAACGTATTAGCGGGAGTGAAGTTCGAACTCGCTTACAACGATTCCGCAGTACAACCTATATAGAAAGCGTATTATTTTTAGTATTCGATACGAATACTTGAAATCATATAATAGTGTACAAATTGTTTGTATTAGATAGAAATGGTTTATACAATATAACTTGATATCATAGATTTGTTTAAAAATATTCGTATCCCATGGGACCGAGTAAAAATCTACTCTTAAGTATGCAAGAAACGGGATTCCCTAACTTTTAGGCTAAAAATATTCCCACCTGCCGAGAACATCAATCAATCAATATATTGATGTCACAGCATACATTTAGCATTTAGCTTGGCCGGTCCCAATGCCATACTGGGTAACCATCGAGAATCAAACTTTTGCAATTGTGTTAAAGACAAATATTCCAACACACAACCTTCGCGAATCCCACTAATATCAGACAAGAGATTGATTAAAACTGGAAAATTGTTCGATTGGATAAAATCAGTAGATATATCAGATAATAATATCCTCACCATAGCCCCATCCCCCACCTCTCTCTCTCTCTCTCTCTCTCTCTCTCTCTATCTATCTCTGTCTGTCTGTCCGTCTCTCTCACTCTCTCTCTCTCTCTATATATATATATATATATATATATATAATTTTTTCTTTTTTATTGGTCCGAAGAGAGAAAAAGTAAATATTTTAAAATGAATTGGACCACCAAGAGATTTATTTCTTTTTTTGTTTTCAAGCTTCTTGTTGTCTTCAGAGAGCTTTTAATGATGTTGGCGGTATCATTTTTGGTCTATATAGTGGCAGCCGCGTTAATGGGGTGGCCGGTCCATAGGATTTTCATTTCTGCAGGTCTGCGTTTCTTTTTCTCGTTTACCTTTTTCTCGTTCTTTTCCTTTTACAATAGTGTAGTTTTGTGGGTGTACTTCTTTATATATATATATATATATATATTATCATTATATATATATATATATAAAGAGAGACATTTGTTAGTTCATATATATATATATATATATGTGTGTGTGTGTGTGTGTGTGTGTGCGCGCGCGTGTACGCAAAGAGAGAGACAGAGAGACAGACAGATATTTGTTAGTTGATCGTTCTTTTTACTCCACACCAATCTTTGTTGGTTCATTACTACAGGAGTTGAACAATAATTGTCTCCTGCTATATTTAGAATAATTTCAAACAGGTTAAACGATTCATACTTAAATTTAGTTTGGCTTTTTTCGGTTTACAGCACATGAAACCTCGTCAGTTATTTAATACCTAATCCATCTTTGTAGAATAACAAAAGAGTTTCAGTTCAACCCATAACCGAAAGGAAAATGGCTGAGATGTTTCATACTTTTCTCAGGACTAATTGAATGAAAGTTAACGTTAGTGCGCAATTGGAGTTCGAAATAACCTGCTATGATGTCGCAATTTAGTACATTAACCATGACGCCTCAAGGACTCTCCACTTCATACTAAAATGCAATATATTAATGCTGTTCAACATCATTTTACGCTTGTCAAACGAATCTAGTTGGGCCATTGTCAGGACACCAACTGGTAATACGGCTCTGAGTCAAAGTGGACCCGGGATTAATGTCTACTGAGCAGTCTAAATGTGTGTGTGTGTGTGTGTGTGAGAGAGAGAGAGAGCGTGTGCGTGTGCGCGCGTGTGTGTGTGTGAGAGAGAGATGAGAGAGAGAGAGAGAGAGAGAGAGAAAGAGTTTGTGTGTGCGAGTGAATGTGTGCGTGCGTGTGTGTGAGAGAGAGTGTGTGAGTGAGAGAGAGAGAGAGAATGTGTGTGCGTGTGTGTGTGTGAGAGAGAGAGTGTGTGTGCGTGTGTTTGTGTGTGCATGAGAGAGAGAGAGAGGGAGTGGGTGTGTGTTTTAATGTTGCACTTACAGGATGTCACACAAGGTCAATATCTTCAAGCGGAACTTAATTGATTCGAAATGGCAGTTTTCTTTCTCCTAGAGCGGTTGCCACATCAAAGTTAATGACCACAGTCTACCCTACTATGTATTCGTATGTGGTTTAAAAATGCTTGGAATCATACTTTTCTGAAATGCGTTAATGCTATGTGAAATTCAGACAGCTTCATCCCGTATTTGAACTCTGGTTGTCGTGTCCATTTCTCATGACGATGACCCTTGCACTAAAAGCGCATTTTCTCTCCCCCCCCCACACTCTCTCTCTCTTTATAAATATATAGATGCTGTAGTGGGTATCTTCACGGGAGATGGAACCAGATAGTCAAATGCAATTTACAGCTGAAATTGTGCCGTTTGTATTTACTCTACATTAATGTCATTCGGAAAAATATGAATACTGCTTTTCTACCCTCGACCATATTATATATAAAACAATAGGTTAACCAAGACTCTGTTGACCACCACCTTCTGGACTAGCTTAACCGATTAGAGTTCTTTACTCCGATGCCTCAATGTAACGGTTATTGCCTTAAGAAATGGAATCAGTGACCCGAGTTCAATTCCTAGTCGAATCTGATTTAGTTCATATCATGTTTATACCCTTGGGAAAGTGTTAATACATTTCTTCTTCTTCCTTAGGTATAGATAAACAGTAGGGAATAAAAGGTTCTTTAAATTTGGTTAAGAAACAATTCTAGAAGAAAAAAATCTCCAATCAAACCAGTTTTAACAACCCTAATATATATATATATATATATATATATATATATATATATATTATTGAATAGTTTGTTGGCAATTTTATCTTTTAAATTGTTTTTGCTCGTTTGTTAGCAAGCAATGCTTTCAGGTATTGAAATTTAAAAATAATAATTCTGTTTGATATTAATCATTTGTTTGCACACAGTTAAACTGTTTCAATTATTCCTATAAAATTGCAATTATCCCTTTGACCATTGATCATTTGTTTGCACACAGTTAAACTGTTTCGAGTATTCCTATAAAATTGCAATTATCCCTTTGAACACTGATCATTTGTTTCCACACAGTCAAACTGATTCAATTATTCCTATAAAATTGCAATTATCCCTTTGACCATTGATCATTTGTTTACACACAGTTAAACTGTTTCGAGTATTCCTATAAAATTGCAATTATCCTTTTCCAACTATTCCTATTTAACAGTAACTATTTTATTTAATATTAATCTTTTATTTGTACTCAGTTAAATGCTTTCCTCCTCCTCATCATCATCATGCCGTGCCGCCAGCACGGATATCCCTGATCCTCTCTCGCCTCTTCTCACTCTCATTCATCGCCTCTGGCTACATCCCGTATCCTCACATAGCTGCTGTATGTATATTCGAGCTGGTCGTTCTACTTTTGTTCGGCCATATGTGGTGGTCCATAGGAGAACATCACTTATAAGATCGTCCCTGCTTCTCCAGCAGTGTCCTGCTTCTGGTTCGTCTAACTTGGATAGTTTTCGAGATGAGAGGCAGGTGGCCGTATAGTTGGTGCCTTGTGGGGTGTTGCCGCCTGGACTTGTTCAATATTGCGGGCAACATTCTTGTGTAATTGCCGTCTAGTTTCTTCTCCAGCCATTTTGTTAGCGTCCAAGTAGTGCATCCATACAGCAGTATCGACACGACCGCTGCCTGGAAGAAACTGCGTTTCATTTTATCGGTCAGGTGTGACTTCCATATGATCGATAGCTTATCAATAGCGGTCCATGCCTTCGTTAGCCTCGTGTCAATGTCTTTTTCGGTTGATGAGACACTGCTTCCTAGGTGGGTGAATTTGTCTACAAGTATACAAAAAAAAATGCTTTCCTATTTGCCACAAATTACCACTATTTAAAATTCAATTTTTTTTGGCACTCAATTAAATGGTTACAAGTATTTCTATTAAACACTAATAATTCTGTTTAGCATTTACAATTTCTCTGCCCACAGTTAAATAGTTAGCAGTTTTCCTATTTAGCACGAATTATTAAGTTATTTGTTTGCACAGAGTTAAATGGTTTCAAATTTCCTACCAAATAACTATATTTAATAAATTTTTTTATTTGCCTGCAGTTATTGCTTGTACTCAGTAGATGTTCAAAGAAAGGGAATTAGCACTCATTTGACGAGGAACGTTGACACCCTCCGACGGCTGTTGCTGATCATTCTTGAACAAACGATGTGTCTTTTTTTCCGCTAGATGAATCGCAGTTTGCCGAAAGCATTCTAATGAACTCGAAGGTGACATACGCATGATGGGATAATGCAATTTAGAATGAGACGTGGGTGGATAGTGAAAATGCGTGGGTGAGAAAAACGTATAAAAAGACGAATAGAAGTGTCAAGAAGCTGAGGGTCACAATATTTGTAGAATCATTTTCTCCTGTCAACTCTGTGCGTATCCTCCCTGATACCTTTTCTCTCTCAGTCTTTCCCACACGTACATATTTATCACAGTGTTATATGTATTACATATATATATTTCTATTATACGTACACATGTATATAAATACGTTGCATCTGTGATATATAGTATTGCAAAAGCCACTTATAGTTTTAATAAGTTAAAAAAAAAACTGTCTACTTTTAGATTTATTAACTATTCTATTTTAAATTACACAATCACTTCAAAGTAATTGACGATAAAAAAAAAAACTAAGATAAAAAAATGTCTTTACACATGTCATTCAAAAGTCGTTCAATTGTTAAATAGTAATAAGCTTTTACAGAAAAAAGAAACAGTGTAAAAAGATATCTTATTCCTATAAATATGTTTTCGTCTTCAGTTTTTGAACCACCAAACTATACACCACTAAAATAAAGTTAATGATATTATAAAAAAAAACAGATTTTTATGAATGAGTTAAGGAAAGTTAATTTTCATTAACCTCGTCCTGCATGTCCCTTGAACACGTACACACGCACGCATACACTTATATATATATTCCTCCTTGTTTAACACTCAGCATTATAAGGTAAAGATCAAGGGGGAAGTGGAGCTATCCAGGGAAGGAGTAGTGCCCTCCCCTACACCTTAGTGTAGTAGCTATTGAAAAGGGAGCCTTCGGTTCACCCTCGACTAAAGGGAGACAACTTTACTTACTTACAATATCTTTTGATTATATATCTAAGTTATGATAGCGTAGAAAAAGATAATGTTACTTAGTAACTGTTAGAATGAGACAAGTGGATAAGGATGATCAGATAAAGCTTATATTTGGCATGTATTAAGAGATACAAAAATAATAGGAATAACGGTAAAAATAATACAAAAAAGGGAAGCTATAAACCAAACCTTCTGAAGTAGGTGAATTAAGAAATCACAAGAGTAAAACGATATATTCGCCTAGATAACCAAGCCCTGCTTAGAATAATCTATAAACTAGACTTGTCTCCTCACTTCAGCATGTGACCTAAAAAAGTCACCAACTACAATCCGAAAACATTTGGTCTGATGAATGCATGGGTGAGAAACTGAAAACCAAAACTACATTAACTCCATGTATATACTACTTTAACCTATATATATATATATATATATATATATATACGAGGGTCGTCCAGAAAGTAAAAGACAATCATCTGTATTACTACACAAATAACATATTGCGCATGTGACTGCATAAATAGCATATTGTGCATATGCTACTTTTCCATATAGACACCATCGAGATTGATGCACATTCCTTATATGTAAATTAATTTGTCTGGTTTCTCCAAGTTCTGCGATGACAGAGATTCAAGGATAAAAATATATTTGCTGAATTTTAATTGTAAGATAACTGTTGACGTCCCTATTTATTATAATATAATTCTCATTATTTTAACGTAACTCAGTAAGCCTGCCATGCCGTAAAAAGTTTTTTTCTTATTTGGGTTAAAACGCTCTTAGAAAAGGGATTTTCAAATCCAGTTGGCAAATGTATAAACAGAGATTGGGGTCTACAGTATTCACGTTAACATCGATTATAATAATTTTCCCTTGGAGATAAAAATAAAGGTTTATTCCTTAACCGTTTTTATTCATCTACAATTAAATATATCGAGGTTAATGGACACCAATGCTTCCTTTAAGAGATGAAGATAATTATGATTTATGAAAGAGGCTTTTAAGTGGGAATCGATGGAAGTTAGTCTTCATCTTTGTCATACTGCTTATCTTAGATATAATGTGACAAAACCGCATAGAGACGTACTTAAGCCGAGATTTATTACCAGTCTTCCCGGGCAAAAGTTTTGCGTCTAACTTAGTCATTGGGTAATTGCTTTGTTTTGCTGAAATATGGGATGTCACTAAAACCTCAGAGCAATTCTTAAATTCAGATGTGAAAAATTATTCCCCACTAAATAATAGCAAACATTGTCGGCAAAATATTAATATATAGATATATTTTCAGTGTCTTCGGTATGGCTCTAAACTGCATCTGATGGTGAGGTACTTATCCTGGACCTTAGAGGATTGTGGAATACCGCCTGATTGCAATTAAACCTCGGTACCATTTTGACCTCGAGTGGGAATACATTTTGGGGTCCCATCTATGGGTCAAATACAACTGTACAGTTTCTTACTAAAAATTATGATTATCTAATTTAAACCATACAGCTGTGTGCAAAGTATTTGTGCTAAATAGAAATGGTTGCTAGATAGAATTACTTTTAAATAGGAATGCTTGAAAGCGTTTAACCGTATGCAAACAAACGACGAGTCAACACTTTTAAAAAATAAAGTATCATACAAAGTATTCCTTTACAAATTATATATATATATATATATATATATATATATATATCTGGAGAGGGAATATATAACAATAGCCCTACATAAAGCACTTCCATAGATTTATATGAAATTCCACATATGTTCTAGAGGCGAACAATCCACAACCATAGTCTTCGGACGCTGACTGGATATTATATGTATATTAACCCACAAAGGGTGATTTGCCATTTGCATTCTCTAAACACTCTAACATGGAGTTGGTTTTAATACTACTTATTAAAATCATTGTGACTGCCTGCCAAACTAAACTGTACTTTTTGCTTGCATCACGCCAGTTGTGACGGAGTTATTTAATTCATATGCAATGAATGATAACTATATTAATTACCTATAGCCATGTACCACAAATAACCTATACTTATTATATTAAGTATATACTCTCCCTCAAAACTCTCCCTCCCCCTCTCTCTCTCTCTATATATATATATATGTGTGTGTGTGTGTTTTTATTAGTTGTTTTGTTTTACGGCATATCAATCCTTTTCGGATCATTTAATGCCAAATTAAGTCATTTTGATGAGTTTCAAACAATTTATTTTGGTATAAGTACAGTTATCTTTACACACAGTTAAATGCCAAGACAGTTCTATTTTAAAAATTCAGTTAAGCATAAGAACACAGTTTTTGTTTACACACAGTTAAATGGGAAAATAGATAATTTTAAACAATTCAGTTTTAGCGTCATTGAAGTTTACTTCTATTTAACTCATACATGTATGAGTTAAGTAGAAGTAAACTTCAATGACGCTAAAACTGAATCTCATCCTGAAATTGTTTATTGTCATATCTAGGACACTCCTTGTGGGAGTCTTACACCTCTGCAGAGAAGAAATTGGTGTATTTTACAGCCCCAGCCGACTGGACCCAATATATATATATATATATATATATATATATATATATATGTGTGTGTGTGTGTGTGTGTGTGTGTGTGTGTGTGTGTGTGTGTGTGTGTGTGTTAACTCTCTCCAGAGAACCAGGCTTCTTTATCTAACGTTCCTGAGTAATTTAATGTGAAAGTCATCCTTGAAGAAGAACAGGGGCTGTATAATTTTATCCGAGATAATGTGCACAAACAGGACTTTAGACTGCGTTAGGTTTAAGCAAATTTTAACTGGTTTTAATTTAGAATTTAAAATTGCTTACAATGGTTGGCATACCAATTTTAAACAATCCAGTCTGCCCTTTTTTTGCCATATTTGGGAGAAGAATACTTAGCTTCATACCTTTCTCAAGTATATTTGCGACATGTGAAATACAGACAACACAATTCAGGAATTAAACCCGGTTCGCGGTGTTGGTTTCTATTGTGATAGTATTTACACCAGGTACAATTTCTGAATATATATATATATATATATATATATATATATAGATATATATATGGGGGGAGAGAGATAGAGAGAGAGTATGAAACTTAATAGACATGCACATTTAATTTTGATACAACGATCTGCAGGCAAACTGGTTACGGAGTTATTATTCAACAGACCAGACCTACCTGTAATCACTCTGCTTCAACACCTGTCCCAGCAAGCAACTCCAGACCACATACACTTGCTTAAATAGTATTGGATTTTTAACTGAAAATTATTTTAGTGTCTTTTAAAATAAATATTAATAAAAATATGCCTACATCAATTGTCATTTAAATGCAAATATATCTAAATAAATGTTTAATTTCAAAAAATCTTACTGTACTCTCTGTTTGTCTGTACATATCTAAAAAAAATTTGGGTATTTTCTGAATTTACACACAAACATTATCATTATTATGATCATTATGGCTGTTATTCTTGTTAACTAACAATCAGTTTCAATGACTATGATAATAGTATTTTTTTATATTGGTAGTTAAGACAATGGTAACATTGTAAGGCTAACCTTTAATCAAAAGAATGGCAAAGACCTAAGCATCCTCTCAACAAAAGTATGGACATCATTACTTTGTCCAAGACTATGCTCTGGGTCAGACATGTGCATCATATATATTGATGAGACGTGGTTCCTTTGAAGTGTTCACCATTCGCAGAGACGGATGCGCAAGACATCTCTTTCTTCTTTGTTGTCGATATTTTAAATAATCTACGCTCGACAGATTCGACACTTCTGATATGTCCTGCTCCTAACCCCCATTCTCTCTGTCTCTCTCTGTCTCTGTCTTTCTTTCTCTGTCTCACTCCCTTCCCGCCACATGGAAAACACGAAAGAAGCTTCTAAGTAGCGTCATGCAGCAAAACAACATCGAAAGTCATGGGTGATGTGCCCGTTGGAGAAAAAAAGAAAAAGAAAAAAAGAAAGAATTATAAAGAAACCTGTCAATGTCGAGAGTGCAGTGACAGTGGTGCGATGGGAGTGATGGCGGGTAATGGAGGATTGAGTACGTCTCTGCAAGAGACTAGCAGATGAAAGTGGTAAGAAGGAGGGAAAAAAACAAAGAGTGCTGCTGCAGGGTGTCACGAGAAGAAGCAGAGCTGGAATCGCAATTTGAAATTAAAATCATATTTCGTTGTATAAAGTGTTCGGCATGATTGTCGTTATATGTCATTAGCAGCGTTTAGTTCTATCTATCTTCGTAGGGAAAATATCAAATTTAATTGTATACTGACAAGTCTAACATTCTAGAATTAAAAGAAAACACTTTTAAAAAGCTAATGGAATTTTGAACATGTGGACAGAGTGTAAGCCTAGTTTTAGACGCATATTCTATATTAGAAAAAGTAAACCTGTGACTCAAGAAAAAAGTGCTGTTTTTAAAGAAGCCCTTTCTTAAGAAACAGCACATTTTTTGTTAATAAATGTGTCAAAAGTAGTTTTGGCCCAGTCGGCTGGAGCTGTAGAATACACCGGCAGCTTCTCTACAGAGGAGTAAGACTCGCCAAATGTCCAGATATGACACTAAACAATCTCATGGTGAGGTTCCAGTAATGCTGGAACTTTAGGGAACGTGGTGTACCTCTTTATTACCATGGCTTCCAGTTCCACTCAGGAGTGTTAGCACCTGATAGGGTCCAATGTATGGGTTAAATAAACTAAACTGTGTACTTATGCTAAACAGAAGTGCTTGAAATAGAACTTTTTTTGACATTTAAACTGCGTACTAATGCTGAACCGAATTGCTTGACATAGAACTGTTTATTTGTATATAAAAGGATTTGCTATTAAATAATCTACAATGGTTGATATAACACCAAACCAAACCAAACCAAAAGTGCCTTATGAAGACGTTTGGTAATTTCCCGCTGAACGATTTTTCAATGCGGGATAAATCAATAATTTTGAAGAGATCAACACCAGATATAAATTGCATTATTTTTTTATAAGAAAGTATAAACCTGAGAGCCCAATGAATAAATAAATATATAAGAACATGAAATTTATGAAGATGGTTCTGAAAATAAATGAACATATCAAAAGTATTTTGTTAAGTTTTATTCCAATAATTTCTCCTTGAAAGTCTTTTCAAGGTCGAGTATATCAATAAATTTGAAGAGATCAACGTAAGATATAAATCGATAAAAATGAACTTCATTAGATTATTTTATTATGGAAAATATTTAAAACCTCTGAAAGACAGAAAAATTCTTCTAAAATATTTCTTTATTGAGAAAAACAAATTCTTCTATGTGGATTAACTTATTAAATTCCTTGTATAATGTCAGAAGATACTCTGATGTTATTTAGTAAAATTTGATTAGTCGTCGTAGTAGGCCACAAATATGGAGAACCAAGCGAGACTTACAGTTAACCATTGACCAATAGGGACGCGTAAGAAAGATAATATGCAACTAAACGTTTTATCAGTTGTTCTATAAAGTTAGTACTAAGAATAAAAGTAATGTTCTATCTTAATTGAAAAAAATATTATATATTCCCCATTGCTGTAAAGAAAAGTCGGACAATAGACATTGTACTTTAACAATAGTCTCTAAATAAAACACCCAGCTATTTAATATTAACTAATAAGGAAGACCACGTAAAACCTATTGGGTAGAATCGCTAATGGGTCGGGAGACTGGGGTTCCATCCCAGCTCAAGTCAGATTAAAGACTCAAAAATAGTACTTGACGCCACCTTGCTTAACACTCAGTCTTGCAAGGTACGGATCAAGGGTAAAGTGGATCAATCCAGAGAAAGGAATAGACCGCCCCCCTACCCCTTGGTTTTGAAGCTATAGAAAAAGAAGCCTTCAGGTTGCCCTCAATTTCGATGGCTAACTTCACTTACTTATTTATATACGGCAATATAGCTTTACTACCATTCTATGAACTCTCTGAAAAACCTCCTACAGGTATCCTTTAGCTTACAATTGTAAAGCTGCCTCTAATAATCATATTAAGGGACCGCAATCAGATTCTTTGAAACGTTTTGAGAAATATCTTTCATGATCTGATTTATACCTTTTCCGATTTTAGCTACATGCAATTCAGTTAAGCTTTTGTACGCAGTTTAGTTCTATTTGACCCATAGATGTGACCCTATCAGGTGCTACCACTCCTGGCTACTGAGGACATAGGTGCAATGGTAAGGAAGGGATACTCTTCATTCCCCAAAGCTCCAGTATTACTGGAACCGCCCAGGAAATTGTTTAGTGTCATATCTAGGACACTTGATGGGTTGTGGTCTAACCTCTATGCAGAGAATCAACCTGTATTCTACAGCCCCAGCCGACTGAGCATATTGTTGAATGGTTTATTATTATTGTGACTCCTACAATAATATTTTAAAAAGTAAAGTCGGTCTTTCCATCAAACTTACTTATCCTAAATAAGTTATATATAAAATTCAACAAAAAAATTACTTTGTGTTTTATTTTCCATTGCTAAAATGAGCTATCTTTAAATATAATTATCTTGTCAAATTATATTTATTACTTTCCATACTTTCTCGATGCGTATTTGTAAGAAGACAATTACTCGTCCTGGACTGAGATAAAAATCAACATTGGAACACATGGTCAACATTTGATGAACGAAGTATTCAACCAAGTGGTACATCTCAAAATCTGTTCTTATTCAATATTTTCTTCGTTTTGGAAGGTCATGAATAACGGTATTTCGCCATTTTTTACTTAATAAATAAGATTTTCTTCGTAGACATTTAGTTGACCAGAATCACTTATAAATATTGATACAGCAGCTTCTAAGATATATAATGCATCAATACGACTGAATATAACTGAGAGAAAAGAAATAATACTTTATAATATACAAATAGCAAGCATACTCACATACACAAGCAGTTGCACGTGCATGTACACACACACACACACACACACACACACACACACACACACACACACACACACACACACACACACACACACAAGCACGTGCACAAACACACACACACACACTCACACATATAAATGTTCATACAGTTAAATATAAATATATATATATATATATATATATATATGTACATATATTTATATACACATAATATACATATACATATATCCATATATATATATAGAGAGAGCGAGAGCGGGGGGGAGCGAAAGGTGTACACGTATGTGTGTACGCGTATATGTGCCATATACAATACCTAGTAAATGAATTTATTTTCCTTAACAAAAAGAATGCATCGTGAATTTGTATTTGTGAGTATAAGAATAAAATCAATATATATATATATATATATATATATATATATATATATATATATATATATATATATATATATACATGTTGGGGGGAGATCAGAACTATCAGTTTAGTTTTAACTGGGTATTGCATACATCTAGTCTTTTACCAAAACTACTTGAAAATTAGTAAATGATTACACACACATGTTATATTATCAACCAGTGACGTATTTTTGACACAGTGTAGCATTTAGATTAGTTCCTGAACAGTTACATAAGTAAAAAAAAATACAGCTGTGTGATTGATGCCGAATCAATCGGTGACTACGATTCTCAATGGATGGTTTTTGTCAGATAACCATAACGGTTTTAGAGTTAGAACAAGTAAGTCAGTTTGTAAGATAAAAACCGACCTGTGTTGTCGAATGCTCTATCTCTGCTCTTATCATTAACTTACAGTTCAGGCCGAGCGGGTACCACATAAAAATAAAATGTAGACATAAAGTTGTGATCATGTGGTCATTTCTCAAAAACGAATAAGAATAAAGATGGCAAAGACAAACAAAGCATCAGTCCAACCAAGAAGACAGGACATTCGACTTGAGAACAGATGATGTAATATGAGAAACGCATTAAAATGAGGTCAAGAGATGGCAGCAAACGGATCACATCTATGACACATATAAGTATAATAACAGACCCCTTTATAATATAATTGTATAAAACACACACACACACACACACACACATATATATATATATATATATATATATAAATGATTATAGAATATATTAGTTTCTATACATATTTAATAGCATCGATGCTTCTCCTCTAAATATAAAATAAATATATTAATATACAATTTATTATATATATATATATATATATATATATATATATATATATCAAGCGAAGAAATTTGCGGTTGACGCCCGCATAATATAAGAACTCTTCGAATGAATTGAGCACTCTGGTATCCGGTAAGTTATATAATGCAAACAAACGAACGCTATTACTTAATACATTATAATTCCCTAACTGACGTGTTACGCTTATTCGCTGAGCGGAAATATACTAAAGTTGGCCGGGTTTCTATCCCAGTTTCAAGCGTCCTACGAGTCTAGCCACACTGTAGATGACAATATATAGGCTCTCTCACGGGGGTTGAGCACTCTGGCGAAGGAATTTACAGTTGGCGCCCGCATAATGCAAAAGCTGTTCGAACGATTTGAGCACTCTGGTATCCGGTAAGGTTTAAAATGTAAACAAACGAACGCTACTACTGAACACATTATATTTCCCTGGGTGAAGTGTTACGCTCGTTGGCTGAGCGGCATGATACTAAGTCTAACGTAAAGTTGGGTGGGTTTAGATCCCAGCTTCAAGCGTCCTACGTGTCTAGCCACACCGAAGAGTTGTGATGCAACGAAACACTCTGTCTGTGGATGACATTATTAAACATATATGAAGACTAATATATATATATATATATATATATATATATATATTATTATTATTATTATTATTATTCACTCATTAGAGCTTTTGACATCAGTGTTAGCCGATGGTTTTTCACTGAGTGACATCAAGTCTCCTCTAGTCTCCAGGACTCTTCTTAGTATTCTGGCCGTTCTCGTCCGCCAACTTCTAAATCCACCAGTCCCTTTAGCAATCCTTTAGTTACTGTTCCAAACGCACCAATTACGATTGGTATTATTGTCACCTGCATATTCCACAGTTTTTTCAATTCACTAACAAGGTCGAGGTACTTATCCCTCTTTTCACATTCTTTCAGTTTTATTCTGTGGTCAGCCGGGACAGCAAAATCGACTATTTTGCAAGTTCTCTCTTTTTTGTTGATTATAAGATGTATATAAGCTCAGAGGCTGTCGTTATGTGACAACTCAGGAGACGAAAGAGGCTTTGCCGAAGGTCATTGACACGCTCACTCAATAGGACTTCTATGGGGTCTTCCAGAGGTTGTTGGAACAGTAAAAGAAGTGCATTGCAACTGGCGGAAATTATTTCGAAGGGGACTAGAGTTTCATGTGTGTACTATCAATATAAGTGCCAATACGAAAAAAGTCTGGAAACTTATTTAATAATCCTCGTATATATATATATATATATATATATATATATATATATATATATATATATATATGTATATATATATATATATATATATAAACGTGAAGAGAGACAATATTCATAGTTTGTTTAAATATTTTCACATCATGCTTTTCAAATTATAATGTATTCGATTATGTGTATAAATATATGCACACATATATAGCTTACACTTTTATTATACGCAGAATCCTCAGATGAATGTATGTGATTCTTAGTTTTATCTTTATACATGTGCATTGTACTCATAGCAAATTTTATATATATATATATATATATATATATATATATATATATATATATATATATGAGTTTCTTTATTTGAGTGTGTGTTTACCCAAATTTATATGTGTGTTACGGTAGTTATGTAAAATCGTGATATGGTTCATACGTAACAAGCCCATAAGGGAATCATAATCCTTTCCTCCGGATGTAGAACCAGGCTTGGTTACCAGTTGAAAGACATGAAAGACTTTTCCCCGGAACTATCCCAAGTGATCTTTGCCACAGTTGATTGTGTCTCATTTTTCCAAAAGACATTCCGAATCGAAGGAAAAAAAAGTAGAAATGAATAAAAATAAAACAAAACTAAGACAAAAAGCCAAAAATCTACGAGACTAACGTCGGAAGGACGTGAAAATGGGAAATCGATATTTCTCTTTCATCAAGGCAAAAAAGATTGAGGATTTTTACGAATTCTCTGGACTTCTTTTCGTTCCAGTCGTTTTGAGCTATTTATCTTTTTGTTTTGTATTTCTTGACTTCATTAGTTTTCTTTAAAATCTTTCGAAAAGTTGTTTTTTTTTTATTTATCTTCTAAGAGAAATTTAGAATGCATTATTTTTGATTGGTATTAAAGATTAAGTTGAATAGTTGTTTTTAGTCGTCATCTGATTCTTTAAAGAACACTTGTATGATCACTAGTATCTTGTGGCTGAGATTAGCTTTGTTCTCATCTTTAGATGGCTGGAGGTTCTTCTTACAGACACCACCTCCCAATAAACTCATTTTTCATTGGTTATGTACTTTTTTGAGCATTGAAATTTGAAAAAATCTAATGTATGAATTCGTGAATATGTAATACATGAATTAATATTATATATATATATATATATATATATATATATATATATATATATATATAATTTCAGCCGGTGATTGTGTTTTTAATACTAGAAATTTACTTTATAAAACTTATATGGAGAGCAGAGATATTAATTCTTTTCAAGTTTTATCATGCTCTACTGGCTACTAAATGAGCACTTTCATGACTGAAGAAAAAACTTTTTAAAACCATTTGCTTGTTTACACAATTACAAATAAGAAAGATTTACATAGAAAAGTGCTCCATACTCCTTTAGCCGAGCGAGTCCAAAACCAAAAATATCAAAATAATGTTCATGTTATATCCATTACTCTGAGTTTCATGTAAATTTTGGCCATTACTGCCAGTTCTACCCTTACACTGACTGGTTTCACCTGACAAGGGTAAAATAAAACTGTTCACAATTAGACTGTATGAAAACAAATGATTGTGTTAAATTGAATTGTTACAAATAAAACTGTTTGATCATCTAACTATGTGAAAACAATTGACTGTCTCATTGAATTGTAAGTGATACCCATCAATGCTTAGAACATTTAACTATGTGTAAGCGAATGAGTAATTTTGAACAGAATTATTAATGTTAGATATTAATACTTGAAACTCTTTAACTCTGTGCCTAAATTGAATTATTGGTATTATATAGCAATACTTGAAACTCTTTGACTCTGTGCAACTGAATGAATAGTGTTCAACAGAATAATTAGAGTTAAATAGCAATACTTGTAACCACTTTACTGTCTGCAAATAAATGATTAATATTGAATATAATTATTATTGTTAGATAGCAATAATTGAAACCTAACTGTCTAGAAATAACAGTAATACTAGTGTTCAAAGAAATTAGTACTAACTCATTTGAAAATCAAATTAACTACAAACTATAAACTTACAAATCATATATGTATATCCATTTAAATTTGTGTAAAAATTAGCTGGTGTTAAATTGTTGTTGTTACAAAGAAATACTTGAAACCATTTAATAGCGTGCACACAAATGATTGATAGTAAATACAATTATTAGTGAAAGATAGAAATACTTGAATCCATTTATCAGTGTGCAAAGAAAAAAAATGAGGTTAAGCCCGTGTAAAACATTATCCGTATTTATATTTAATATATATGTATAAATAGGAATTGATATGGAATAACCAAATTTTGCCATAAAATCCAACCAAACAAAACAAACTAATATCATTTTTCTCAAAACGGGTTTTACACACCACTTTAATAAATTAATGATCTTTCAACGGAACCTGACTACGAACAGGTTGACTCAGATTTTCAGGACTCTTCTTAGTATCTGTCGAAAAGTTAAAGAATTTGTCTATCGTTTCGTTTTCTTTTATTTTTACTCTGTGGTTTGCCGAAAAAGCAATATCCATAAAACCGCAATTTCTCTTTTTTTGTGGATTAAAACAAGCCAGGTTTTCTGGCCGAGATCAGGTGATCGTTTGTATCAAAAATCCCAGAGAATTATATACATTTCTTTCACCAGAACGATTTCAGATTTGAGTATGGCAGTAGAGTCAAATTTTAATCTCTTGCACAATTCCCCGCTGTTCATCCTTCCCACCTAGTCATGCCTTGTCTTGCATTCCTTTTATGCTAGTTTACTGCATTCGCTTATTCTAGGATTAACCGTTTTATTGCTATCTCCACGGAATCTAAACTTATTATTATTATTATTATTATTATTCACTCATTAGAGCTTTTCACATCAGCATTAGCCAATGGTTTTTCACTGGAGTCTGAGTGACAGCAAGTCTTCTCAAGTCTCCAGGAATCTTTTTAGTATTCTGGCCGTTCTCAATAATGTTGTCATTTGGATGGTCTCCACACGTCCACCAACTTCCAAGTCCTCCAGTTCCTTTAGTAATCCTTTAGTTACTGTTCCAAACGCACCAATTACAATTGGTATAATTGTCTCCGGCATGTTCCACAGTTTTTTTCAATTCCGTAGCTAGTTCAAGGTACTTATCCCTCTTTCCAGATTCTTTCGGTTTTATTCTGTGGTCAGCCGGGACAGCAAAGTCAACTATTTTGCTATTATCATTATTATCATCATTATTATTATTATTACTATTATTTTCACGCTTTTATTAGCTGGTGGTTTTCATCTGGTGGGCGGGAGACTTTTTTTTTAATCGGAGCAATCTTAATTATGCTGTAGCTTGGATGTTTTCCTCTTGTTCTCGTACTTCCAAGACTTCTAGTTCCTTAACAAAGCGTTTTGTGATAGCACTAAGCGCATCAGTTACGATAGCTATCACCGTCACCTTCATGTTCCATAGGGTTTTTTATGTTCTCTGGCCAGGTCTTAGTCATCGTCTCGTTTTTTGGCTTTCTTTTAATTTTATCTTTGCCCCACTGTAACGGCAAAGTCCGTTAGTTGGCATGTTCAACTTTTTGTTGACTATGATTTGGTCTAGTTGTCTAGCCGAAATTAAGAGATGTGTTTGTAATTTAAGACCACTAAGAAGTTTGTGCGTCTCATTTCCGAAGACGCATTCTGGTTTGTGCATATATCATTTGTTCTTATGGTCAAATTTAATTTTCTTGCACAATTCCGAATGGATCGCCGTTTCCATCTAATCGTATCCAGTCTCATGCGTTTTTGCGCTAATTTGAAGATATTCGTTTATTATGAGATTGATCATTTCGTCTCCGTCATCACACAACCTAAATTTTCTATTTTGTCTGTTCTTATTGAGTATATATCGTTTGGCAGGAGAGTCAAATTTTAATCTCTTGCACAACGGAGCGCTTTTCTATGTAAATCTTTCTTATTTGTGAGTGTGTAAACAAGCAAATGGTTTTAAAAAGTCTTTTTTCTTCAGTCATGAAAGTGTTCTTTAGAATAGTTTCTTCTTATCAGAAGAGATTTCTTTTCTCTTTTAAGGTTGCCTTTTTTTTTAGACATACCCAAGACTTCTCGTGTGAAATTTCCCTCGATTGTTGCTTGAAATACTCATTCAGTTGTTTTTCTTTTTCATTTTTTCTTGTTATCCTATTTACCAACCCCCTCCGCTCGGGCAGGATATGACACAAGGTCGATTTTTAAGCGGAGTCTAACAGGTTTGAATTTAGAGTTTTCCTACTCCTAGACTAGTTGCCTCATCAGGGCTGAAGAACCTAGTCTGCCCTACTATTTACCCATAGCTGGAGGGAGAATTATTGGATTAATACCTTTCCCAAGGGTATTAGTGCTATGTGAAATGCAATCAGTCTCGTCCAGGATTTGAACTCGTGTCGCCGTGTCCATTTCCTACGACGATAACCATTACACCACGGGCACCTCCTTTTTTCTTATTATAGTTGTTATTTTTGTCATTGTGTTGTTTCTATTGTTTCTAGTCGCTGGGATTAATCTTTCTTTGTTGTTTTTTATGTAGGTGTCGAGTTGTCGAATCGAAGCATTGGCGCTATCTTCAGTGCTGGCTATTCTTCTCCTTTTTTTTGACAAATATTGTCTGTTTATGTGATCACTGGGATTTAGGGCCTTATGCATCGTTATTAGTTTCTTATTCCGTGGTCTATTTGTGGAAGTTCTTTCCTCGTCTACTTCCAGAACAGTCTTGAGCATCTTACAAGTCGGACAGCTTAGGTTTTTGTCGCTATGATGGGATTTCTCCTTTATGGTTTAGTTTTGAGTAGTTTTCTCGTTCTCCTAAGATATTCTTTTAATCTTTTTTCTTTTATCCCCACTTGCTTGATGGTGTCCGCTTCAAATATCCTCAAGTACTTGTAAGTTTCCTTTTCTCCAAACGTTCTGATCTTTTCTTGATCTGGTTGTTCTATTTTTTCCGCTATGTGTCGATTCTCGCTTCTTAATATTAGCATGGTGCATTTTTCTATGCCATATTCCATCTCTATTTCCCGACTGTATATTCTTATCGTTTGTATTCGAGTATCCGATTCTTTTTCATTTTTGGCAAACCGTTTGATGTCGTCAATTTACATTAGGTGGTTAAACTTGTCTTGACCGTTGATAAGTTTGTAGCCCTGTGTGCATTTCCTAAGTGCATGATTTTGTGGCATCATTGTAATCCCAAATAATAATGCTGAGAGCGAATCTCCCAGGAATATATTTCTCGTTAACCTTTGACTTTTTCGGCTATCTTGTACATCTTAAGACAGTCTATTTGGAGGACCATGTGGTATGCTTTTATATAGTCGACTCACATCATAGATACATTTTCTTTTAGTTTTGCCTTTTATTAAGATTTATTGATCAATGTATAGTAGATCTTACGTTCCTCTTGTTCCCTTGGGGCATCTTTTATTTTTACGGGGATTAATCCACGGCTTATTCGCTAATCGTAAATCTCCTCCCTAATTTGTGCTGTTATTTTACCAATCATCAGTTGGCACTAGATGGGTTTGTAGTTTTGAGAGCAGTTCCATCTTGGGGCTCTTTTTGGATCAAGATGTTTTTTTTCTTTTTATCATCTATTTAGGTATACCTGTTACTTCTTTGCATATATTCATTTCTATGGCTAGTCTGTCGTGGATGGAAGTGAATTTTAAAAACAGAATCAATGTATACCGTTATGGCCGGGCGTTTTCCAGTTGGTCCTTTTTTGAGTGTTGCACTGAGTTAATCGCAGTATATGTTCACCTTAATGCATTCTTCAGTTTCTTTTAACTCTTTTTTTTTGTTATTTATCCATTCGGTTTTTTCTGTTATGCTCTTTCAGTTACCGTATTTTGCTCGAAAAGGTCCTTGCTCATTTTGCCTCCGGTTATAGATATGTCTTCGTGCATTCTCCTAAATTTTACTGGTAGAATCTTACTTTTCATTATTCCACTATTTTGAGAGTTTTTCACACCTATCTTAGCTGATGGTTTTAACAAGAGTCTGAGTGAAAGCAAGTATCCGCAAATATCCAAGATTCTTCTCAGTATTCTTGCCCATCTTAGCAATACGGTTATTTTTATTGTTTCCTTTCATGCTTTTATTTCTAAAACCACCAGTCCCTAATTCACTCCTTTAATGACTGTAACATGCGCGCTAATTACATTTGGTATCACTGTCATTTTCATGTTACATAGTTTTTTTAGTTCTCTAGCAAGGTCTAGGTATTTAGATATTTTTAGCAATTCTTTTAATTTTACTATGTGATCTGCAGGGACCACAATGTCCGCTAGTCGGCAGTTTTTTTTTATGCTGACTATCACTAGGTCTGATCGTCTGGCAGAGATTAGGTTATCCGTTTGTATCTAAAAATCCCAGATAAGTTTGTGCGTCTCATTCTCCAGGACAGGTTCTTAGTTGTACATATACCATTTGTTCGCAATTCAAATCTTCTTGCACAATTCCCTGTGGATCCCTTTCTCCACCCAGTCATGCCTCGTCTTATACTCTCTTTGCGTTAACTTATTATATTCGCTTATTACGTGATTGATTGTTTCAGTTGTATCACCCCAAAACCGACACCAGCTGTTTTATTGAGACTGGTCTCTTTTTGCTTTGACATACAGGGATCATTAAATGTTTCCAGACTTTTTCCGTATGGGCACTTTTATTGATATTACACACATGAACCTCTAGTCCCCTTCGAAGTAATCTCCGACTGCAATGCACTTGTACCGTTCCAACAACTTCTGGAAGCTCAATCGAAGTCCTCCTGTGTGAGCGTGTCAATGACATTCGTCATAGACTCTTTCATCTCCTCAATTGTCTCATAACGACAGCCTCTGAACTTAGGGAATAATTAAAAGTCACAGGGAGCAAGGTCTGGACTATAGGGAGGATGAGGAACTGTCTTGATGCCCATCTTGTTCAAATAGTCTGTGACAAAGATGGAGTTGTGGACTGGTGCAATATCCTGGTGGGAATGCCACAGAGCCGATTTGAGGAGTGCTGGCCTCTTTCGACGGAATTTCCTCTTGAACTCCCTTAAAACCTCAACATAGTAACCCTATTTCTAACCCTACCCCTTTGGCCAATCAACTCTGGTGTATTGACTTCATTACTCCTCTCATACCTCTCATTATCCCTCACAGACTCCGTGCCTTCTTTGAATCTGTTAGGCAACTCAAAAACTGATGTTAAATTCATGCAAGATGGTTGAAAAGGAGTCTGAAGCATTCCATACGTTTCTATGGCATTTTTTAAAGTTTAAAACAGAATTTTATTGCATATCTTTCTTCTTAAGTGTCCTCCCGTCCAGATTGCATTTTTGAAATTCACCAGCTGTGACAATCAAGCTTTAGTAGGGTGTATTCTAATTCCAGCTGTACCTGTTCATTTGAACCTGAAATCATAAAAAATCGTCAGTCATCTCATCAAATGCATAGCAATAACATAGTGAATTTTCAAGAGTCTAGGACAATTTTAAATGCCTGTACAAAAAAGTCTGGAAACGTATTGAATTCACCCCGTAGTTAGTCGTTGGCGTTGTTCTGTGTTGTAATTATAAGTGACTCAGTTTCTCACTTTGGGTCTTCCTTTTTTAATCATTTTCAAATTTTCTTGTGTGAGATTTCGCTTATTTGTCGCTTGAAATGTCAATACAGCTCTTTTTATCCAATCTTCATTTCTGATTTTAGCCATATGAATGTCAAAATCAACAAAATATTAGAAACAGAAAAAGATGTGTGAAACTATAGACATAGATATACAATCAATCTTCACCATTTTTCACTCCATAACGAATTGAATGATTAGAAACACCGAATTAATAAAGCAATATTTTAAAATAATGTAAAATAGTTTTTCTTTTAAATCTCAGTTCCCTTTAGAAACGTCGACTGATAGAAAAAGTGACGTTTAAAAATATTCTTAACGTTAATAAACACCAAGACAGGAAAATATGATTCTATAATATCAGTTAAAGCACCAATATAATTGTATGCATGAAAATAAACTCATAATATAAAAAAAGCTTTTCATATAATATGGCCAATATTAAACATTTTTGACGACATCTTTAAGTTATTTGTCCTATTGTCATCTTTGGTTTAGTTTTTATATAAACACTTCTTCTAACTCTTTAAAATAGCTCTGTGAGTTCATATTTTATTTTTTTAAAACTACTATAGGTGTATTTATCTTCGGCAATACTCTGTCTGTCTTTTTCTCTCTGCCTCTCTCGTTCTCTCTCTCTTTTTCTCTGTCTCTCCCTTTCTCTGTCTCTCTCTTTCTCTGTCTATCTGTCTGTCTGTCTGTCTCTCTCTCTCTCTCTCTCTCTCTCTATATATATATATATATATATATATATATATATATAACCGTCCCTTTATCTACGAATATGATTCGACAAAGTCAATATTCTTTGTGGAGATTAAACATTCTTATTCATAGTTTTCATTCTCCAAACCGGTTTCCATACCAAGTTAAAAGAACCAAGTCTGCCAGACTATTTACCAGGATCTGGAGGGAGAAGTGTCGAACCTATGTTTCCAATGTGAAATACAAACAGTCTCATTCAGGATTTGAATTAGCCTCACCGTGTCAATTTCCTATGTTTATGAGAGTTACACCCTTAACGCCTCTCTCTGTCTCTGTCTCTCTCTCAATATATATATATATATATATATATATATATATATATATATGTGTGTGTGTTTGTGTGTGTGCGTAGGCTGAATTTTTACTTGTAAAATATCGCGTGAAATAATGAAAATAATTAATCACAGAACATTAGTTTCCTAAAAGCATTCTGTGATAAATAAATATTTTTCATTTTCCCTATGTTTTTTACTGCGGTCACATTATTTCTCAGTTGTTTTTGCCTTGACAGAAATGTTGACCGATATTTTAAAGTGTTTTGGCATTTTCGAATCTATCGTAATCTCATCTTATTCATCCCTTAACTTGGTTAGATAGGTATTTGGAGACCATCGATCAGCTTAGGCAAGCAAAATCTCCACCCACTGAACACATTGTGTGCTTTCCTCTCTCGTTCAGTGACTGATGGCAATGTCTGTTGATTTCAGGATCCTGTTTCCTGAGTTCTTGGAATGACTAAATCCATATTTTTTAAGTCCAACAAATGTTACTAGCTGGGCATAATTTAGTTGCATTTATGAAATCTGGAAAGTGGTAAGTGCTGTATGAGCTATCGAGGCGGAAAGAGTCAAAATTGGTAGACCAGCTGCGAATTAATATTGATTTGTTTCTCGTACTTTTAACCTTAAATTGGGAAGAATATGATTTTACCACTTTCCACGCTATGTTTCATTATTAGATATCTAAATAAAGGGCTTATTTCTTACATGCTACGGAATGTGGTCGGAAGTTTTACTACATATTTCACATCGTTTTAACAAGGTATGAACATTTTTCTTGTAACTTCCCTTGTTCTAAACTTGTTATAACTGAGACAGCGTGTGTTTGGTGAGGTCAGAAATCTTCCTAGGGAAAAAATTAAGGACATTGCTGACAGCGACATTTTCTAAACTTCTTCTTGTCAGACTTGAGATTATTCAGGGAATATATAGAGCTAATTGTATAATATACGATTAGAACACAACTTCTATCATATTTTTAAAATCCTGAATATGATGTATTTATAAGCCGAGGTATAACTATTTTTCGTAAATTCGTTTGCCCAAGAGATGCTAGAAATGAGTCCGCATGTCCGTGACGAGGCCATCAATCATTCCTGGGGAAAAATAAAGGAATTGCTTGACGGCTCAATTAAAAAATAAATCAGGAAAAAATTAAGAAAAAATATCTCCATTACCTCTGGGATTATTCTGTTGAGTTGCTTGGTGATCAAAAATTATAATATCAGTTTCTTTGTCTGTCAAGTGATAAAGTGTTAAGCATACCACTTCATATTACAAATACCCACATTTTCAGGATCTTTTCGAAGCTTTTAAAATCAGTTTTTAGTTCATTAGATGATAATAAAAATTGAATTGAGCAAACAAATATAGTTACCAATTAGTTAATTATTAGGTATTACTAATAAGTCCACGTCAAAAATGGTCTCAATTTTCGTAGGTTACATTGAATTTACGACAACCTATGATCGCCTCCATTCACGGACTCCAGTTACATTTGCTTTCTGGTTTTTATTTTATATAGCCTTACTGGTGTCTCCATTACCAAAAAAAGTAATGACCCTGAGGATAACATATTGTTATTTGACTTCAATTCGCAATCATACCACGGCCATAAAATGACCCTCATAATTTCGACTGCACACTTTAAAGACAAACATTATCACCCCAAGAGAACCTTTGTGATGTTATATGAAAATATAAGACTGTTACAGCATATTTGTGTGTGTATTTTTCAGTGTTTATATTTTTGTATTTTTACGGTCATAAAAACAATCTATTCTTAATTTTTTATTTTATATTTATTTACTCGTACGGGAATCATTATATGAAGTATATTTATCAAAGGCAATGGAAATTATAAGACTTATTTGCAGGACTAAAACTATATATATATATATATATATATATATATATATATATATATATTGGTTGGTTGGTTTGTTGGTTTTATGGCATATCAACCTTTGTAGGTTATTTAACGCCAAATCCATTTTTATGTAAATAATCTGTTCTATTGAAAACAGTTCAGTTTAGCATAAGTACACAGTTTAATTGTCAAAAACATTTCCATTTCAAACTATTCAAGCAGTTATATATAATAATTCAGTTGAGTGTAAATACAGTTTTAATGGCGAAAAACAGTTCTATTTCAAATAATTCAGTTAAGCATAAGCATGCAGTTTAAGTGTAAGTACGGTTTAATTGTCAAAAACGTTTCTATTTCAAGCTATTCAGTTTACTTAATTCATTTTAGCATAAGTATGCAGTTAGTTCTATTTAACCCATAGATAGGGTCCTATCAGGTGCTACCACTCCGGGCCAGAGTGGACCTGGGAGCGATGGCAATGAAGGGGTACTTCGCATTCCCCAAAGCTCCAGCACTGCTGGAACCTCACCATCAGATTGTTTAGTGTCATATCCAGGACACTCGTTATGGGGGGGGTCCTACCCCTCTGCAAAGGTGCAGTCAGTTTATTCTACAGCCCCAGCCGACTAGGCAATAGATATATATTGAAACATAGATAGATAATAAAGCAATACAATTACAAATTGTAGATTGTTATTTGTTAAAGCCTACTTTTTAAGACCATCATAATAATTAGACAGTCTATGACCGATAAACACCATTTATTAGTAAATATAATACACATTGCATTGCATATATTTTTACGGTTTACTGTGGTGTTGGCTATTTTGATATTAGTTAAGGCGTGGAAAATATTCAGTAATTTGTATTTAATCATTTACAAGGGTCAGCTGAAAAGTTCATTGGCTGACCAAGATACTCTTATAGAATGTGACCAGATGAAATTTCTTTTTTTAGCGTAGTTCTTCTTGTGATCTACACACTTCTCCCATCAGTGGTGCCGTGTATAGATTTCAAAAAACGTCCTCAACAGCAGATATGATGTCAGCATACGAATATTTCAGCCCACCAACGTTGAGAGTATGTTTGCGCTATCGATTAGTATTTTTTTAATGTTTGTAACGAATCAGTGTTAATTTTCTTTCCGGTAACTCCAGCAAAAACATTATATTTTTGTTATTGTTTCAGTCAATTCGATTTTTGTTGTTGATGTTTGTAGTTTAGTATTTCAGGTTCTCTGAGCATCACTTTTTTGAGGAAATAGTAAAAACCAGGATGTAAATTAATTGCAGGAGTCTCTGATGACACTCGACCGCGAATATGTGACTGAGGCATTGACTGGTTGAAAAACACGAAGATTTAGCAGATAAGAATAATAAAAAAAACCCCGCTGAAATGAAGTAAAAAAAATGCAAGGATATTGAGGATAGTTCATACCTTTCAAAAATGGTGTAACAAATCTCAAAGTAATCCTATTCTCTGGACCACCAATAATTTGATTCACTTACCTAAAAAAACAAAAGAAGGATTTATTCATTAATTTTCAGTCTTATTTAATTACAAAAATTTCTAAATAAATTCAAATATTATTTTAAAAAACGAGTGCATAGTAAAATATGAAGAAAAAAAAACAATAAAAATATTTTAAAGTCCTAGAAAATGGATTTTTTATTTCGGTCAGAGATACCAGTGATAATCTTGACAATCTAGTTCATACCAGAAGATGTAAATATGGGACCGTGCCAGGAGTGAGGAAGAAAACAGATCAAAACAAAATATTCCCGTAAGTCAGAAAAGTTGGCTTTTTTAAGACTCCACCCCAACGAATGTCCTGCATATGACACTAAACAAACTGATGGTGAGGCTTCAGTAATGCCGGAGATTTGAGGAATGCAGAGTACCACTTCGTTGCAATCGCTCCCAGCTCCCCTCTGACTCGGAGTGGTAGCACGTGATAGGGTTCTATCTTTGGATCAAATAGAACAGTTAGACATTTAAACTGAACGCAAGCAAATGGCTTATGCTAAATTGAATAAGTTGAAATAGAATTGTTGGATCATTTACGTTGTGTCGAAACAAATGATTGATATTTAATTTAATTGCTCAAGATACATAGTGTAATGTGGAAGATAAATGCGGATACTGAACCATGTGGGTTGAACCTGGATACGCAGGCAACAAACCCAACTGTTGAAATGGACTGTGCTAATGGGATCACGTGATTAGAAATAGTAAATATACAAATCAGTCAGATGAAGGTCTACCGACAGGTGTGAATTGTTCCGTAGGTAGAGTAGCATTACGAATCACTATTCTAAATATTGCGTTAGCAGTCTATACTCGGTATTCAGCATTGTACGAGAGGAAGGAGATAATAAAATGTGGGCCAAAGTCACCTACTTAACAGGAACATAAAAAAACATAGCAATATTTGTGAAGCATTTAACTTAACTTATGTTTAGTATATATATATATATATATATATATATATATATATATATATTTTAAATAGTTAAAAGTAAACAAAAAAAAATCAGTTAACTACAAAAACAGTTCGATTTCAAACAATTTGGCAAAAGTACACTCTTTCAATCTCAAAAACAGTGTAGAAATTTTGTTAAGGAACCGATGATCCTGTTTCACCGAATATCAGCAGCTCCTTGGGGTCACGTGGCGTCCACTATAAAAAGAGCGACAACTGAAGATTTTTCCTCTTTTTTGCACTCCCACAGCCCTTGATGGCAAACGTATTTGGTACCTTCCACCAGCCAGGAGCCAAGAGTGATGAATGCACGTGCTGAGTTAAAAGGAACAGGACACACAGCTAAGTTCCAGCAAGCATTTTATCTGCAAACCTTACCTTAAATCTTTACCTTATAACTGTATCTTACACCTTTACCTTATAACTTTACCTTATAACAACCTTACAACTAAACCTTACGAACCTTACAAAACCCTACCACCTATCTGAACCTTGAACTATTTTTTGAACGCTTACATATTCGTTGTTTGTTCCATCTGGTGTAAAACCCTGTTTATTGTTGTTGTTGTTGTATATAAATTTGTTACACTAAAAGTGGTTCGTCTCCTTTCATTAAAAGCTCTCAACCATTTCCCTACTGCTGTCGAAGTACAGTTTATTCTTTTACAAAACGTTGGAATAAACCAGGCTTTTCGGGGCTTATAAAAATCCCCATAACAGTTCTATTTGAAACAATTCAGTTTAGCATAAATACACAATGTAGTTATATTTAACCCATAGATACGACCCTATTAGGTGCCATCACTCCTGGGCAGAGTGAACCTGGGAGCGATAGCAATGAAAAGAGTACTCCACATTCCCCAAAGCTGCAGCATTAATGGAACCTCGTCATCTAAGTGTTTAGTGTCATATCCTGAATACTCGTTGGGGAAAGGTAATCGAAACCATTTAACAGTGTATAAATAAATAATTAGTATTAAATAGAATGAATAGTGTCAACAGCAATAATAGAAATAAATTCAACTGTGTGCAAATAGTCCAATCAGTGACTGATAGCAATGATTAAAACAATTCAGTTCCGTGCAAACAATATATAAATTGAAATATTCAACAGTATACAAACAAAAGAGTCCTTGGTCATTTAAAAATAATGTTAACTATAATTATTTTATCTTAGAAATCACACACACACACACACACACACACACACACACACACACACACACACACACACATATAAATATATATATATATATATATATATATATATATAAACACGATTTGGAATAAAGTTACCCTCAACGTTTCATATGCCATAAAACACAACCAAACATTTGCATAGGCACTGAAAGAGCAACTATATATCTTTATAGATGAAATACTGTGGTTCAAAATGCCAGAAAATTACCAATAATGTCTGATACTTGAAGAAGGGGCTTATAACGATTGAAATATTGAAGCTGATCAATGTTTATGATGATGATGAAAAAACTAGCTGTTTCTTTTGAAGAAAACAGTGACTGTTCCCATGAACATAAGCTTAAATTTGATAAAGACCTAGCTAAAGAATACTTAAGACGTGGATGGATAAAGAGCAAATTTGCTATCGAAATACGATGTTATGGTTTCCTTGCAAACTCAATTTTGGCATCACTGGCTAATCTTGAATTTATAGATTAGAAAAGAGGAAATATATAAACAGACTTCATGATCGAACAGAAGTTAGAAGATAATCAGATATACGTACATTGCGACGGAAGGAAAACACGATACCACGAGTTATTGGGAGGTCTTCTGGTTGGGTGATGATAATTGTCATGGCATAAAATTTCCCGTCTCAGTAAAGGGCCACTATTTATTGAATATTTTGTTCGAAGTCACAAGAGGATATTTTGTAAGAATATATATATATATATATATATATATATATATCCTCTCTTTAAAGAAAAACCAAAGACCGGTTATTTTAGTATTATAAATTTATTTCTATCCTGTGCTGCATTTCTGATGTAATCCAAAAACACAAAGAAAAATATAACAGGACTTATAGCCCTCTACCAGGAAAATTTAAATGTTCAGCTTGAATGATTTTCTTGTCCTGAAGGAATTACTCCCAACTCTGGTTTAAATGGACCGAATAATACCTATATATATATATATATATATATATATATATATATATATAGTTCTATTCTTACATTTTTGGGGGCTCATACCGGTATTAAGTTTTATACTTTTCAAAAGCATTAAAAAAAATATAAAAACAAAGTTCTCACGTGAAACTACTAGCAACAAAATGTGTCAAAGGAAAGGAGAATATAATTATTTTAGCTATTACAATACACTTCCGACCTCTATACAAGCACATTGTTTCATGTAAGCCTATTCGGCTGGGGCAGTAGAATATGCCGGCTGTATCTCAGCAGACAGGTCACACTCACACATAAGACCGAAACAGGAGTGTACAGGAATTAAACTCGGTTCAAAGAGTCTTTTTCCAACGACGATAAATATTTCACCAAGCACACACGGGGTCATTTAGCATTCAAGAGAATATCAGTTTCCATTTTATTATGCATTGTCAAATTATCTATGTAAATATACTTGGGTGTGGATATATATCTGTATCTTCTCAAATAGGGACATTATCAATCTATCTATTTATGTATCTATATATGGGCATTTTTTGGCACACTGGTTTGTCTATATTTTGTTGCCTTATTTTTGTCTATCGCAACACATACATACGTGCTAGCATTTATACATACATGTCAGCATAAGAACATATCTACATAAATATTTAAACACAGACATTAGACAACACTACTATTTGGTGTGTTCGAGGAGATATAGGTAGTTATTTGTCATTCGATACGAACATATTGCCAAGAGTTTATTTTTTTATTTTTCCCCTCTCATTTCGACATTTATTAAACGCAATTAATCTACAGCCTGTCACATGGCATCAAAGAATGGTTAGTACTTGATAAATTCCTGTAAATTAGTAAACACTATTCAGACACTGTGACCAATAATGTTTATTCATGACCGATACTCAAAATTCAATTTGTTTCACCCTACTGAGACTAAGATAAATATACAAGAATAAACACATTCAGAGACTAATGATCCTTTTTGACGTACTGAAAATCCGATGTGCAACCACAAACACACACACAAACACACACACACACACATATATATATATATATGTGTGTGTGTGTGTGTAAGTGTGTGTGTGTGTGTTCTTTTGCAGCAATACAAAAAAGTTCGCACGTACGTACATAAATATTGATACACACATATATAGCCACACAATGTGTGTGTATGTGCTTTTGCGTTCGTGGTTTAATGGTTATCATCAATGGAAATGGAAATGATGAGCAGAGTTCACATCCTAGACACAGCCGTTTACATTTCGTATTGGGAAAGATTAAATCCCATAATTCATCTCCCGGCAATGGGTAACAAGTAAGGCAGACTGTGCCTTTTGGCTTTAGTATTGCAACGGGTCTTGGAGAGGGAAAAATTAAAATTTAATTCCGTTAAACTCCTCTTTAAAAATGATCATATCTGCCATCATTCTCTTACGGAGTAATATATATATATATATATATATATACATGCGAGGATCATTTAAAAAAAATTCCTGACATTTGTCGTATGGGGACTTTTATTGATATTATACACATGAATCATCCCCTTAGAAGTAATCTCATCCAGCGGCAATGCCCTTGTTATACCGTTCCAACAACTTCTGGAAACCCCATCGAAGTCCTCTTATCTGAGCGTATCAATGACCTTCGTCACAGGCTCTTTCGTCTCTTTAATTGTCTCATAACGACAGCCTCTGAGCTGAGGGAAAAAACAAAAGTCACAGGGAGCCAGGTCTGCACGATAGGGAGGGTGGGGAACTGTCTTGATGCCCATCTTAGTCATATAGTCTGTGACAAGGATGGAGTTATGGACTGGTGCATTGTCCTGGTGGAAATGCCACTGACCTGATTTGAAGAGTGCTGGCCTCTTTCGATGGAATATCTCCCTGAACTCCCTTAAAACCTCAACATAGTAACCCTATCTCTAACCCTAACCCTAACCCTGTGGACAATCCACTCTGGTGTATTGACTTCCTTACTCCTTCCACACTTCTCATAATCTCTCACAGACTCCCTGCCTTCCTTGAATCTCTTATGCCACTCAAAAACTGATGCTCGATTCATGCAAGATGATCGAAAAGCAGTCTGAAGCATTCCATACGTTTCCGTGGCATTTTTTGCAAGTTTAAAACAGAATTTTATTGCCTATCGTTATCATGAGATGTATAGCAATAACATAGTGAATTTTCAAGAGTCTCCGAGAATTTTAAATGCTTGTACCAAAAAAGTCTGGAAACTTATCGAAGGCACCACGTATATATACATGGATTTAAAGAATGGAATTGAATCCGACAATATTGAGAAAAATTGAATTAATTGCAAAGTAATCAACAGCGACGAATTTATATGAAAAGAAAGTTGAATACTATATTTTTCTGTTCTAATGAACTTTTATCAGGATTAAAAGAACGATATCGAGTGATGTGAGATCATTGATGGATTTTTAATGAAATGCCAAACAAGATGCGGGGAATTACGTATACTGAGAAACGGGTAAGCGTTTAATCAATAAATCAGTGTTTGTATTTAAAATATTTCACGTGACTGTTTTAAGGACTTTTTATATATATATATATATCTATATCTGAGTGGGTGTATGTTTATGTCCTATTCAATTATGTTATTTATTAGATACTTCTTACTCATTTTTTTTCACACGTGTATTTTCCATCACCACCGGAATTGAAGGGAGTTAATATGGTTTAACATAAGCAATTAGAAAGAGTAAGAGATGATATGACAAAATAAGAAAAGCAAAAAAAAAAAAAATACTAACACAATAAGTTTTAAAGAGGAGAAAGCTGGGACGAAAAAACTATCATTAACCAAGCAGATCATTAAAAAAGAAGAAAGAAAAGAAACAAGTTGGTTTGAGGTTTCAGACGTTTTATTACATGGAGTCCGAAAAAGCTGTGTCATTAAATATTTGAAGTGGCTTGAGTAAGGTTTAATGCACTAGTTTCTATCTCGGAGAAAACCGTGTAAGCTTGCAGCTTATCACAACAAACAGTAAAACATTGGAAGGTCAGATTAAGACTAACATATACGGAATCTTGACCAAGGATGACTAGGAAATTTATAATCCTGCCTTGTACATTTCCCTGACACTCAAATACTTACAAGCACAAATGTACAAACATCTCTCTCTCTCTCTCTCTCTATCTATCTATCTATCTATCTATTTACGCAGACACATATATAAGTTAGTTGGTTGTTTGGATTTTATGGATATCAACCTTTGTAGGTTATTTAATGCCAAATCAATTTTTACATGAATAATTAGTTCTATTCCAAACAATTCAGAATTGTTACAAACATTTCTATTTCCAGCAATTCAGTTTAAGCAAACAGTTCTTATTCAAACAAGTGAGATTAGTACAAGTATAGATTTTGTTTACCCACAGTGAAATATCAAAAACAGTTCCATTTTAAACAATTCAGTTTAGCGTAAGTACGTGGTTTAAAATAGTTCTATCTGACCCATAGCTAGGACCTATCAGTTACTACCACTCCAGGTCAGAGTGGACGAGGGAGCGATAGCAATCAAGGTGTATACCGCATTTCCCAAAGCTCCATCATCACTGGAGCGTCACCATCAGATTGTTTAATATCATATCCAGGACACTCGTTGGTGGGATCTTACTCCTCTGAAGAAATGGAGTCGGTATATTATATAGCCCAAGTCGACTGGGCAACGCATTTAGAGGAGATTATATCGAAATGATATATATATATATATATATATATATATATATATACATCCACAGACAGAATGTTTCGTTGTATCGCAGCACATCAGTGTGGCTAACCATGCAAGATGCTTTAAGCTTGAATCGAAACCCGGCTAACTTTACATCAGTCATAACCCGGCTCGAACGTAAGCTAGAGAATTTAACGTATATATATTAACTTCTTTTTGTTTACATTTTACTCTATTGGAGACCAAAGTGCTCAATTCGTTAGAAAAGTTTTGGAAAATGCATGTAAATAGTCTTTCTCTTTTCCCAAGATATCGTCAAAATCGTAAGGAAAACAAGAAATACTCCGAAATTATTGATAAGATAATTTACTATATTTTCCTAAACAGAGTGTTTGATATCGCTGACATACCATATTTATGTTTTTTTATCATTCAGGGTTTTCGGACTATTGCCTCCGTCTTTATTGTTATATTCACAACACTTCGGCCGATATGTCTTCTGGTTTTCCTCAGATGTTTGTCGAACTCGGGAGCCACACGGAACATCGAACCAAATCCTTTATTTAATGCATGGAGCTCGCTTGTTTTGATTCCATTAAGCATAACCGGGAACATGGGTTAAGTTTTCTTTTATTGTTACTCACCTGCAGTCGGGATTGAACCTGCAACCTCCAGTTGATTGTCTCTTTAGAAGCTTAGGCAACCAACGCCAATAACCGTTACGCTGACAATTCAGAGTGAATCTTTTGGAATTATAAACTTAATGGTCTCAGCTCACTTTGATTATTACTACTTTGTATGATTTTTTACTTGAGCTCATATTCCAATTTTTTTTATGTCAATACCATTTCGGGCCTGTGTAAAATCCCTGGTCCGATGATGATACCTGCCAAAAAATGATCGTCACCAAACGCCATTGACTCAGTATATATATATATATATATATATAGAGAGAGAGAGACCAGGTTTAGAACTCGTGTTGCTGTATCCAATTTCTACCATGACAACTCCTCGCTCACACACACACACACTATATATATATATATATATATATATATAGAGAGAGAGAGAGAGAGAGGGAGGGAGTTTTCACGGTATTATGGATACTGCCGTAAAAATTGGATACTGCAACACCAGTTCAAAACCTGGACGAGACTGTTAGCATTTCACATAATACTTTCGAAAGGTATGAATTCAACTATTCTTCCCCCAGCTATGGGTAAATAGATTGGTCACTTTAACCTTGGTGAGGTAACTAGTCTAAGAGAAGGAAAACTCTGAATTCAAACCTGTTAAACTTCGCTTAAAATATTCACCTTATGTCACATCTTACTTGTTCGGATATATATATATATATATATATATATATATATATGTGTGTGTGTGTGTGAGTATGTGTGTGTCTGTGAGCGTGTAATGTTTGCGACCGTAGTTGAGGGCGACCCGAAGGATCCCTTTTCAATAGCTACTACACAGAGGTGTAGGTGTGGGCGTTATATCTTTATCTGGATTGCTCCACTTTACCTTAGATACGTACCTTATAATGGTGAGTGTTAAGCACGGTGGCATCAAGTACCATTTTTTGAGTCTTTGGTGTGACTAGACCCGGGACAGAATCCCGGTCTCCAGGGTCATTAACAAACGCTCTACCCACAAGATTTTACCAGATGGTGCGCAACAATCGAATCAGAAGTAGGATTTCTCCCATATTTTTATTCTTGCTGTATCTATCATTCAAACATGAACCTTACACTGACGTAAACGGTTATCCAAGGTTGTGTGAATTTATCTGACTTCCTAGCAAGTCAGATTTGACATGAAATAATTTGATAGTAAAATTCCACGAACGAATTGAAATACATGCGTGTTCATTACAAAACATGCATTGTCCTCTAGATATTCCTCAGCAGAGTCGCCTCAGGCATCAAACAGTATACTTATTTCTGCTAAGTTATTGCCTGGAGGAAAGTGTTCTGAGTATAGATCATCTTTAACTATCCTGGTGCGAATGTCAGATGGGGGCCTTCGAATCCCAAGAAAGTATATAAGGTACTTTATCAATAATTATATTCTCTCATAATTATTTTACTCATCAGTGATTTTTCACACCAGCGTTACCTGATGTTTTTTTGCCAATGGAGTCTGTGTGACAGCAAGTCTCCTCAAGTCTCCAGGATTCTTATTCTGTCCGATCTCATCAATGCCGTATTCTTGATTGGTATTACAATTATTACTATTTTTACTCCATGAGAGTTTTTCACATCAACGTTTGCTGATGGTTTTTAACTAGAGTTTGAGTGACAAGTTTCCTCAAGTCTCCAAGACTCTTCCCAGTATTCTGGCTGCTGTTATTTGGATTGTCTCAACTTACTTCCTAGTCCTCTAGTCTTTTTACCAATTCTTTAGTGACTGTAACAAGAGCACCAATTACAATTGGTATAAACGTCACCCTCATATTCCACAGTTTTGTTTTTTTCAATTTCCAAGCAATATCCAAGTACTTATCGCTGTTCACTTTCTTACAAAATTACTCTGAGGTCAACCAGGACAGCAAAATCAACAATTCTGCAAGTTTTCTTTTTTTCATTGATTATCGTAATGTCTAGTCGTCTTGCTTATATGAGGGGGTCCGTTTGTATCTCAAAGTCCCAGAGGAGTTTGTACGTCTCATTCTCCAGGATAGATTCTGGGCTGTGCAAGTACTGTTTGTACGTATAGTCAACTTTCAATTTTCGCACAGTTCCCAGTGGATCACCTTGCGTACCCATTCATGTCTAGTCTTATACTCTTTCTGTGCTAATTTTCTGCATTCGGTTATTATGTGATTGTTTGCTTCGTCTCTATCATCCCATAACCCTCATATATATTTTGTTGCGTCATATATATTCTTGCTTTGATATGGTTAGTCCCTATGGCGTATTTTGTGCTGCCATTTGAAGATATTCAGCTTCTCTCTCAAGCTTTCCCTTTCTTAGCCACGTCCAAGTTTTCTCGTGTGATATGTCGTTTGTTAGTCATTTAAAACGTCCCTAGAGTTGTTTTTCTTCCATTTTTTTTCTGGTTCTGCTGATCCTCGTGGTGTCAGTATCATTTCTGGTGACTGTGATCAGTTATCCTCCTCTCTTTTCTATATAGTCTTCGAGTCGTTGTATCGATGCATCAATGCCGTCTTCAATGCTGGCAAGTCCTCTTTCTCCCTCTCTCTCTCTCTTCCTGATACATATAGTCTGTCAACGTCATCTCTGGGTTGCAAGGCGTTATTCATGGTTATTATTTTTCTAGTTCTCTGATTCATTTGTTTTATGTCTTCTCGGTTCCTCTTCAAAAATGGTCTTGCGTATCTTCTGAGGGATACAGCCCAAGTATTTAACCCTTTCATAAGGTTTCTGCCGGATAGTTTTGTCTCGAGTAGCTTTCTAGTTCTCCTGCGACGCACTTGTTTATTTTTTTCTTTCATTTCCACTTGTTTGATGATGTCAAATTCCAATATTCCCAAGTATTTGTAGGTTTACTTTTCTCCGGGTGATTTCACTTTTTCTTGATTTGGGAGTTTTATTTCTTTTGTCATTTGGTGTTTTCCGCTTTTTATTAGCATGGCACATTTTTCTATGCCAAATTCCATTCCTATATCTTGACTGTATATTCTTACTGTCTGTATAAGAGTTTCTAACTGTCCAGTTGTTCATTAAGTGGTTAATCTTTTCTTGCGATTAACTGAGTTTGTATTCGGCTGTGTCTTTCTTGAGAATGTGATTGAGTGGCATCATCGCGATTACAAATAGAAATGGTGATAATGCATCTCCCTGGAATATACCTCTATGGATTTTCACCTCTGCTTAGCTTTTTCCTCCTGCTATCAATTCCACTCTCAAGGTTTCCATGGCCTTTTCGATATATTTATTATGATTATTGTCATTATTATTATCATTTCTTTTTTGTTTGCTATAAATTCAAGGGCCGTTTTGCCATCTTCTAACATCATCCTTTAAAAAAAAATGATGTTTGCACAGAGCACATCAATACAATATCTATATACAATATGATATAATACAATATAATATAATACAATATCTATATAATACAATAATAATATAATATAATACAATATAATATAATACAATATCTATATACAGATCGAATTTAGTTTAGCAATTAGTTGATTGCTCCCAAAAATTATCTCCTAAATTCTTTATATACCATTGTTCTGAAATCATCCAGGGATGTCCTCGTGGTGTAATGGTTAACGCAATGGACTGAGGAATCGTAGTAAGCGAGTTCGTACTCCAGTCACGTTATTATGCTCCCTTTCGGGCAAAGGTATGAACACCATTATCCTCCAAGCTATGGGTTAAATATTACCACTGCTGTTCTTCTAGGAGAATGGCTTTGGCATTAAATAACCTACTAGGTTGATATGCCATTAAACAAAGAAACCAAACCTGAAATCATCCGATTTAATCAAATAATGTTTCAAAAACTTCCTGTTTTTGATATGGTTAAGCAATTCGTTCCAAAAATATCAACTAATCAACTTGTTAGTAGACTTTATTTCTAAAATCTAAAATTCAGCGAAAAACAATTATCCACGATTATATTATTTGAAAAAAAAAACTTAAAGCTTTATTAATTGTCTTGATAAATACAGCGTCAGTCTCAATATTTTTAGAATACATCTTGCTCAATGCTCTGTATTTACCATTAAGGAACAGATGTTTGATATTTAAAATTCATCAAAGAATGTTCATTCAACATAAAACAAAGGTAAAATCATTATTCACGGGATATGTATCCTAAAGGGACATAATTTTTGAAAGGTGTTTTATACAGTAAATGTCCATTTTGAGAAAGAGATATTTAAAAAAAATGTCTACCATAATTAAAAATTTCACTAATTATTTTGAAAGTTTCAATTAGATTACCTCTTCTTCTTTCCAGTAAAATAGTTCATTCTAATTTCACTAATTCCTCCCTGTAACGCTAATTTTTTTTACTCCTTTTATGTTTTGTCACTCTTTGTATTTCTTCCAATTCTAAATATTACACTCCAATTTCCATGGCCAGACACTCTAGGCCAGCATCATAAAATCCACCGCTAACATTCTTCTTACTTTTTCTTTTACATCTCTTATGACAACGTTTCATGCAATGTTGCAGTGGGAAAACAAACAAACAAGCAAAAGAAAATACAAGAAAATGCACAGACTAATTATATAACTGTTGTAACAATAGATTAGATGGCGGATTATTTGGTGTAAAACTAAGCCTGATCCAAACCACTAATAACAGTTTCTGTCTGGGATTGTTGACTGTCTCAAAGGGAAACTGATGTATAATTTATAGTTGGGTTTTATGTGAAAAAAATAAGAAGAAAAATAGAAATAAATTAAACAACAAGAAAACTAATAGATTCAGTTATTGTTGGGAATTGTGCCGAATATTTATCCGTATAAACAGAGATAATTCTGCGTTATGTTATGTGTGTGTGTGAGCGCGTGCGTGTGTGTGTGTGTGTGTTTATGTGAGTGTGTATGTGTATGTGTGTGTATGTGTGTGTGTGTGTGCGCCTGTGTGTGTGTGTTTATGTGAGTGTGTGCGTGTGTATGTGTGTTTATGTGAGTGTCTATGTGTATGTATGTGTGGATGTACGTGTATGTGTGTATGTGTGAGTGTATATATGCTTGTGTATATGTGTGAGAGTGTGTGCGCATATGTATGTGTGTGCTGTTATTCAGATAATACAGCCTGTCGACAGCTTAGTTAACTAAGTTGTGTTTTTCAGACCGGCACCAATTGGCGATATTCCATTCCAAGACAAAACTAGGCCCATAATATCTGAAAAATTAGTCAAGCTTCTCTTTTATTTGGTTTTGTTTGGTTTGGTTTTATTGTTTCGATAACATATCTTCGTGGGTTATTTCATAAATTTAGTACCTGATGTACTGTGAACTGTTACGTAAAGCCACAGTAGAAGTTACTATGTATTACTAATGATTAATTGCCCAGTCGGCTGGAGCTGTTGAATACACCGACTGCTTCTCTGCAGAGGGGTAAGACCCCCTCCAATGAGTTTCCTTGGTATGACACTATAATATCTGATGCTGAGCTTCCAGTGATACTGTATAATGTACGTATATATATATATATATATATATATATATATATATTATTTCTTTGTTACATGTATAAAGAAGGCACAAGGCCTTAAGGTTTTTGGGGAGGGGAAGGGAGCGGTCATGCTTTAACTAAGAATTCTAAGGGAACCTAGCTAGCCACATTCGCCGACCCATTCAACAGTACAATATATAACCTTTCATCCATCATCATGCGCGCAGCAGTTACCAAAATACCACATTTGCTCTATGAAAAAGACCTACTTAAAACCCGGAGTGGTGTATAATTTTATTTACAATATGATTTATGTACAATGAATATGATGGGAATGGGAGAGAAAACCCCCGAAAAGTATATATACATGAAAACAAGGGAAAATTCCCCGTTTGGTTTCCCTCCCATCCCCCCGTCTATAAAATTGGAGGCTGACTGTTTTCCGGGTCGAAAGAAACCGGAAACAAGCCGGACCTACCCTAGGTGGTGTGGGAATCCTAATCTACAGGGAAAAAGAAATAAAGGGTCGGACGCGGTATGGGTCGATAAAAGCAGATAATATGTTTTTTACATATGAATATTCAAGATCTTCCATAAAATCGGGCTGGGATTCGGTTGAGGTACAAAAATAATAGGGAGGGGGAATATCTTGAGAAACTAACCACTAGGTAACATACGTATATATATATATATATATATATATATATATATATATATATATATTTGATATAATCTCCTCTATATGCGTTGCCGAGTCGACTAGGGCTATATAATACATCGACTCCATCTCTGCAGATGAGCAAGAGCCCACCAAATACTGTCTTGGATATGAGACTAAAAAATCTGATGGTGAGGTTCCATTGTTGCTGGAGCTTTGGGAAATGCTCACAGATTCACTCTGGTCCGGAGCGGTAGCACCAGATAGGGGCCCTATGGGTTAAATAGTACTAACTGCATACTTATGCTAAACTGACTTATTTGGATTAGAATTGTTTGACTAAACTGAATAGCATGAAATAGAAATGTTTTGATAATTAAACTGTACTTACATTTAAATTGCGAGCTTATGCTAAACTGAATTGTTTGAAATGGAATTGTTTCTAACAATTAAACTGTGTACTCATGCAAAACTAATTTTTTTGAAATAGAACTATTAGCATAAAATTGGATTTAGCGTTAAATAACCTACAAAGGTTGACATGCCATAAAACCCAAACAACTAACCAACCTAATAATTAATTTATTAGAGAAATACAATAAAGTTTAAGGAAAATCCTCATGAACTTGTGGCTATCAGGTTTGACTGCGACAACATAGTAAGCAAGTTGGAACTTCAGTCGCGCTAATACGTTCACCTTCGGACTAATACTCTTTAAAACCTTATAAACTCCCTCATCTCATCAATATGATTAAAATAATACCACAACTGTTCTTTAACAAGGATGGCTTCAGTATTAAATCACCTATGTCTGCTGATATTTCATTATACAAAGAAACCAAGTCCAAGTAATAATATTATGTTTTTCAGTATCGCTTAGATACTAGACGCCCAATATTAACTGTTTTTTCCTTAGACGAAGAAGCCATTTTTTAATTGTTACAACATGTGGATAGAGTAAAGCATCATTAAATTTTTGGTTACTTGATTGATTGCTTTTAAGACTATGTCTATCCGTCAATTGTTATTTTAGGCCCTGAGGTTAAAGAATCGTATTCATTGTACGTGTATATTAACATTTTTGTAAAACAGATATTTTATACCCGTTAATGGAACGCCAACATAGACTACGATTTGGGGTCGAAGTATTATTCTACCCCCTGTTCAGATCTAAAATTGGAGTTCTCTATCAGATGCATTTTCGCGTCATATCTAGGAGAACGTTTTAGCGGGGGTTACCACTTTGTAAGGAAAACAGTCTGGGTATTCTAAGCCAAACCAGCAGGCTGATATATCCTGGAATACAGGTGTTTCAATTTTATCCGTGATTTCTGAGGGGGTTTTTGCTGGAGAATGTGTTAATATTGATTATATAATATTTACCTGTAAATAATGAAATCATCTGATATTTTATATTGTAGAAACTTGACCTTTTTTATAGAGAATTTCTTGTCAGCGATAATGTTTCACAATATATATCATTATATATAAAGTAAGTAAGAAAAGGTAATGACAAAAGAGACTCAGTAATATATTCGAGAAATATTCGATATCAGAAAGAAAATACAGAACAAGATAATTTCTACTTTTTTTAACTTCCAGATTTGCTAAGTTGTAGTTGTCATTGACATTTTTACAGCCCAAATAAATTATTGGATACATTGATACCTATTTCTAAAATAAATTATAATTGCATAATTCTAAAAACCCTATATATATATATATATATATATATATATATATATATATATATATATATATATATATATATATATATATACTGATAAAAAAATTACTGCATCTTGATATTATTTGTTGTAAGTTGTCATTGACATTTTTACAGCCCAAATAAATTATTGGATACATTGAAACCTATTTCTAAAATAAATTATAATTGTATAATTTTAAAAACCCAATATATATATATATATATATATATATATATATATACATATATATATATATATATATATATATATATATATATATATACTGATAAAAAAAAATTACTGCATCTTGATATTATTTACAAGGGTTACTCAATACATAGAATGAATTTTGCTCTAGGAGTTCGCAGAAGGCAGCATTGTATAACGTAACATCTTTTTCAAAGATCAAGCCGATGGATCCTTTCGGTCCCAGAAGACTGTCAGTATGACCTTCTTTAATGTCAGCTGACTTTTAAACTTTTACAGTTCTAGAAAGTCTGTGTATTTTTACTCTATAGACTGTGTTTTCGATGAAGGTTCGTCGTGGCAAAAGCATCTTTAACCCATTTGTAAATATCTTTTGACAAGATTCATGTTTCTCCATATGCATCATACATTCTACTGCAAATTTCATATGGTTTACAAATCTTAGCCACTAAGAAATTAATAACAGACCTCTGTTCCAGTCTGGTGCACTCTTTGATCTACTACAATTTTGATTGGCCAGTAAACAATATTTTTGCTTGATCAAAAGAAATTTTGCTATAAATGAATTTCAAACAATGCAGATTATACATGCATGCAAAAAGATTAAGAAAAAAATGTTTTGCTTCTTTTGAAGAAAGATCTTTCTACTTATGGATTGTCTATCGTATTTGAAAATGATTTATTGAGTAAAGTATTGTAATACGAAATGTTTCTGTATAACTTTTTTTTTTATTGATATCTATCTATCCATCTATCTTGGACGTCAGTCTTGCCTTCTGTTTAAAATATATCTCTCTTGGAAGAAATATTAGTTATAGAATAAACTGGATCATTTAACTGAATTTGAACACATCATGGATTATTCAATGCCGAAATACTATTTACTTGTAAATACTTCATTACAATCAAAACTATTTATATTTTCAATGTTCCTATGAATTAACTATTTATAATCACATATATCTTATGTGTCAGTAACAATCATTTGTATGTACAACGTTTTTTGGTAACATGTTTTTCTGTCATATTTACCAACCCATCCGCTCCGGCAGGATATGACACAAGGTCAATTATTAAGAGGAGCTTAACAGGTTTGAATTCAGAGTTTTCCTTCTCCTAGACTAGTTGCCTCACCAAAGCTGAAGAGCCCACTCTGCCCTACTATTTACCCATAGCTGGAGGGAGAATAATTAGATTCATACCTTTCCCAAGGGTATTAGTTCTATGTGAAAAGGATTTGACCATCTTTTTCTATCTAATACTAAGAATTTGCACACAGTTGTATCGTTTCAAGAGCCTCAATCTAATAATTATAGTTTATACATTCTAATGAAATTTCAAGTAACTGTTCGGATTTAATAATAATGATAATCCAATATTTACCTACTGTTATGCCATATCAAACTTAGTGGGCTCTTCAATGACAAATCCATCTTTGTAAAAGAACATTTGTGGTACCATTTAGCCAATGACTAGAGGAATAAGAGATTTGATGTCTTTCCCTAGGGTATTAGTTCGAACGTGAACGTTATAGTCTTACGAGAGTTCGAACTCTCTACCGTGTCGCAATGAACACGTTAGCAGCTACACTACGGGAAATCCCCTCAGATGTATGTTTTTTTTATATTCCAATCCAATGATAATCATTTTAATGAAGATATATTCAGTCCGTAGATTGGACCCTAACAGATTCTGCCACTCCAGATCATAGTAAACCTGTGTAGAGGTACATTAAGCTGGTACTTCACATTCCTCAGATCAAGAACAGGTGTCTCACCACTATGAGCCCTTTAGTGTTACAACCATAAAATCTCATTATTAGGAGGATTCTTATTCCTTTTTCAGAGATACAATCAACGTATTATTAACCCCGCTCACCGAGCGTTGATGTACAGCTTTTCATTATCAATGTGTGTCTTCCTATTGAACAGTTTCGTTTTTTTATGCAGATTAAGTGTTTTCATTGTATTTTTAACATTAGGTTGATATTGATATATACGAGGATCGGTTGAAAAGCTCACAAGCTGACCAAGATATTCTTTCAAATTATGACCAAATGATGCATAGTCCCTCTTGCTGCCCACACACTTCTTACATCAGAGTGCTAGGATCCCATATACCAACCCCTCTGGATGAGCAGAATTAAACAAGGTCACGTCTATAATCAGACTTTAGAAGGTTTGAATTTAGTGTTTTCCTTCTTCTGGTCTGATTGTCAAACCAAGGTCAATGTGCCAAGTCAGCTCTACTATTTACCTATTGCTGAATGTAGAATTGCTGGACCCATACTTTTCCCAAGATATTTGCATTATGTGAAATGCAAACATCCTTGTCCAGGAATTGAACTCGAGTTTCCGTGTCCATTTCCTATACACACACACCCACCCACCCACACACACACTGACATATATATATATATATATATATATATATATATATATGAAAGTAAATATGGATAAAATCCGACAGTATGAATGTAGCAGGAAAAATATAATCCAAATAGGTGAATATATCATGATGTGAAGTCGACGTTAACGTTTCGGTTTTAATAACCATCATCAGGACTTGGATATAAAATAGTTCACATATCGATGGGTGATTGCTGAGATGACAGGAGCAAATGAGAAATATACAACGAAAAGATAGATAAACATGCACATAGCGTTCAAAATTCAAAAGTCATCAGAACGTGTTTGGCACGTGGAAAAATATTAGAAAATGTAGGATTTTTCAAAGAAACGAGACAAAACCTCCCGTTTATATATATATATATATATATATATATATATATATGTGTGTGTGTGTGTGTGTGTGTGTGTGTGTGAGCATACATCTTCAAATTAATGAACCGAACGGGAAATTATTTTCCAAATTGCAAACATCATCATGTAATAACTTATATATCAATCAAACTTAATGCACAAAGTCATATTAGCATATTAAAAGTTGCAAGAGAAATGCATTTTGTAACATATACAATAATAAACTGGTTAGTTATATTAAAGACTCAAAAAATAGTACTGGGTATCTCCTTGCTTAATACTCAGCAATACAAAGTACGTCTCAAGAGTAAAGAGGAGCAATCCAAAGAAAAGAGTAGCGCCCACTAATACACCTTGGTGTAGTAGCTATTGGAAAGGAAGCCTTCGGTTCACCCACGAAAACGGTCACACACTTTACTTATATATATATATATATATATATATATATATATATATATATATATATATATATTGTTTACACACAGTTAAATGTCAAAATTATTGTATTTCAAACAATTCATAAGCCCAGAGTTTAGTTCTATTTGACCCATGGATGAGACCCTATCAGGTGCTACTCGGGGGCTGAGTGGACCTGGGGCCGATGGCAATAAAGGGGTACTCTGAATTCCCTAAAGCTCAGCAGTACTGGAGCCTCACCATCATTCTACAGCCCCAACCGACTGGACCACCTTCCAGGAGAATGACAACTGAATTCAAACCAACATTACTCCACGAAAAAATAACCGTGTGTCGAATCCTGTGCATGGCATAAATTCATACACCTCATAAAACATTTATGCTTAAATAACCATGACATTAACACATGTAAAATATTTATCATCGGAAAATTGATTGAAAAATGAAAATAATCAAAGCCTAGACCTGGCTAAGAAAAGGAAACCTTAAGAGAGAAACATAATCTATCCTAATGGCAGCGAAAAATAACGCTATAAGAACCAATCATATCAAGGTGAGAATAGATAAGACTCAACAAAATAGCAAATGTAGGCTATGCGGTGACAGAGATCAAACCATCAATCACATAAAAGGCGAATGCAGCAAATTAGCACAGAAAGAGTTCAAGACTAGACACGACTAGGTGGGCAAGGTGATCCACTAGGAAATGTGCAAGACATTTAAATTTGACCATACCAACAAATGATATATGCACAACCCAGCACCTGTCCTGGAAAATGACACACATAAACTCTTATGGGACTTTGACATCCACACAGATCACCTAATGTCAGCCAGAAGACCAGATCTTATAATAATCAACAACAACAAAAAAACAGAATTTGCAAAATTGTTGATTTTGTTGTCCCGTCTAACCACAGAATAAAACTGAAAGAATGTGAAAAGAAGGATAAGTACCTCGACTTTGCTTGAGAATTGAAAAAGCAGCGGAACATGAAAGTGAAGATTGTACCAATTGTGATTGGTGCTTTTGGCACAATAACTAAAGGGTTACTAAAAGGCCTGGAGGACTTGGAAGTTGGCAGACGGGTAGAGACTATCAAAATGACAGCATTACTGAGAACGGCCAGAATACTGAGAAGGGTCCTGGAGACTTGAGGAGACTTGCTGTCATGCAAACTCCAGTGAGAAACCATCAGCTAAAACTGATGTCAAAAACTCTCAAGGAGTAAATGATAATAATAATAATGATAATAATAATAAATGCACAACCCAGCACCTGTCCTAGAAAATGACACAAAAACTCCTATGAGACTTTCACATACACGCAGATCACCTAATATCGGCTCGAAGACCTGGCCTTATAATAATCAGCAAAAAAATTGAATTTGCAAAATTTTTGATTTTGCTGGCCCGGCAGACTACAGAATAAAACTGAAAGAATGTGAAAAGAAGGATAAATACCTCGACCTTGCTAGAGAATTGAAAAAGCTGTGAAACATGAAAATGACGATTGTACTAAATGTAATTGGTGCTTTTGTCACAGTAACTAAAGGATTATTAAAGGGCCTCAAGGACTTGGAAGGTGGCTGACGAGTGGAGACTATCCAAATGACAGCATTATTGAGAACAGCCAGATTACTGAGAAGAGTCTTGAGGAGACTTGCTGTTACTCAAACTCCAGTGAAAAACCATCAGCTTACACTGATGTGAAAAACTCTAAAAAATATTGCCCAGTCAGCTGGGGCTGTAAAATACACTGACTGCACCTCTGCAGAGAGGTAAGACCCCACCCCAAACGAGTGTCCTGCATATGACACTAAACAACCTGATGGTGAGGTTCCAGCAGTGCTGGAGCTTTGGGGAATGCGGAGTACTCCTTCATTGCGATTGCTCCGAGGTCCACTCTGGCCCGGAGTGGTAGCACCTGATAGGGCCCTATCTATGGGTTAAATAAAACAGCATACTTATGCTAAAATGAATTGTTTTGAGTAAACTGAATAGCTTGAAATAGAAATGTTTTTGACAATTAAACCGTACTTACATTTAAACTACGTGATTATGCTTAACTGAATTGTTTAAAATAGAACTGTTTATCGAAATTAAAACTGTATTTACAATTAACTGAATTATTACATATAACTGCTTGAATAGTTGGAAATAGAAATGTTTTTGACAAACTGTGTACTTATGTTTAACTGAATTGTTTTAAATAGAACAGATTATTCACATAAAAATGGATTTGGCGTTAAATAACCTACAAAGGTTGATATGCCATAAAACACAACAAACCAAACAAACCAATCTAAAAGAGTAAATAATGATAATTAAAACACTATAACAGAAGCGCACTAATACCTAATATCTACAAACACTGACTCCAAAGGCTTTTAACATCAAACTAACCCAAGCAAAAACACCCTGTCCAACAAAACAAATGCCTTGTTATTTAGGCATCTAAATATAGAAATATAAAAGAAATATCTAGTTAAAACAGTTGTGTTTAATTTAAAGCAGGCCTCATGCCTTCCTTGTGTGGTCCTTTGTATCTTGTGGTCACTGTATGCAGAGATCCTAAAACGGCCAGTTTATAAGTCAAATACAAAACAATAACCATCATTGTTTATGTTATGTGACTGGTTCTCGTCGCATCTTTTGCGGCATAACAACTTTCTTAAAACTCTTGAAAACGAAACTTTCTGAAACGTCATTAAAACAACTTTTTATCACAAAAACTTTTCTCCTAACAATGATCAAAATGAGAATGAAGTATTTGAGAATAAATGAAAATTCAAAAAGCCAATAGTTACATAGAAATATATTTCTGTTTATCTTATAACTTTTTTTCATCTTTTACTTTGTGAAAGACGCTGATTAATTCAGGCTCAAATTACGTCTATTTGAAAACCGTTTCGGAAAATTCCTCAAGAAAAATGCTTAAAGTTTTAACCACCACCTAAAAGGAGCAAACATTTGGGGAATATATAATCCTCCTCAAACAGAACACCAGCTTAAATAAAAAGGATGTGTCACAACTACGACGAATTTAGGATAGGTGCTTGAGAGTAGACTTGGTCCACCGCAATCATAAGATAAAAATAAGATGCACGCAAAATAGTCAAATAAAACAGAGATTTGGAAATACTAAACTAAATTTATTTATAGGTAATGTACAGGGAACGAGGAAGCATACAAAGGTAAAAGACCAAAAAAAAAACAAACTGCAACACGTGAGCAAAAGGGGTGAAAGAAAAACATGTATTTTTGGATTAAAGCTTAGAAGATTATTAAGTCTGGTCAACGAAAACAAACACAACAAAACCTTTATAAAAGGTTGAATACGGCCAGGTTACTGGTAAGTTCCTTGACCCGGGAAAAGAATTCACACACTTCTTTCTCTGTTAGCGGCAGGATTAATTCTAACCGGCAGAAACACCGGGGATACAGGATCAAATAACAGCAGCCTAAAACCCAAGCCACAAGGCCAAAGTGGCTGGGAAACTACAACAATGAGCCGTGCAAGGTAGTTGTCAAAATGACCCAGATCAAAAAGCGAAGATGAATTCCACTCATAGTTTACAGAGGAGGCATGAAGTCTGTTCCCAAGGACAAGTTGAAAAGGAGGTAACAGATGAAATAATAAAATTAAATTGACCAACAAGACAAAAGTAAGCTATCAAAGACTTTCAGGATAATCAGACCTGCATCATTACAGAGACAGATGACGTAAGTGCAGAATTCATTATAGACAGGGACTATTACAGAAAAATTAAGTTAAAAAAAACTCCAAGATGAACAATGATATGGGAAACTCGATAAGAATAAAGACGGAAGCGTTATTCAAAAATTAGTAAGTTAACTAACTAATATGGAAACAATCTCTCTCTCATCCTCATTCTTTTTCGCGAGCTAAAAAAGTTGGATATAGATTACCCGAGTAATTTTTAGGTAAAAAATAAAATATTCGATGCCCCCCCCCCAACTATCCATAATTCCATATAAATCCAGTCCCATATAAGAAAACCCAACCCTTGAGCAAAAATAACTAGAATAAAATACAACTAATAGTAATTAGCTCTTCTAGTAGGAAACAAAAGCTCAACAACCTATTTGGTATCATTCTCAAACTACGAGGCAAAAAGTCTTCCAGATTTATAAAGTATAATATAGATATCTGAAATTCATGCAAGAAGAATTTCCGTTGGAAATAATATTAGATGGTTTTGATGTAATCAGCCTTTGCACTAATATCCTTCAATATTAAGAGATTGAAACAATTAAATTCTCCGTACAAAAACACTTCACGAAATACCAAGAAGATTCTCAAATGAATTCATAGTCTAAAAAAGCCATAAAAACAGTCATGTTTTTTCTGAGAATAAATATTTCCTGCGAATCAAACGAACAGCTATCTGGACGAAGCTGACCTCAACTTAACGCAACGCTTGTTTCTGGAAGAAAAACTATACACTCCGTTACTCACAAGCTTCTATGAGAACTTGGGGAATTATATCAGAGAGAATTGGAAAATATATCAGGATGACTGTTTTATTTTCAAGACAAAAACTAAATAAAACATATCTACTATAATTCCATAAGCTCATAAACAACCTACAAACCTCAGTACTCTTAACCATTTAATCGAATGAAGATCAACTTCCATTTCGAGATACCATAATCATCAAAGAGGATAAGAAAATAATAACTAACTTTTTGTGCGCAAAAATAATTCCTCTCATACAAAGCAGAACATTCAACTCAACAAAGTACGTGTAACTTCTCAATTATAAAAAGGAAGAAACATCGTGAAGGAAAAGAAAGGACAGGAACTTAAGATCCACCTGGAGAGACAAAAATGATCACAATCTCATCGATGCCAACATCGAAAATACAAAAACATCAATACCTAAATCAAAACGAAAGCAAAAATATTCAGACGGTGGTTACATACAACCCATCAAAAATTCTTCTAAATTCTAGAAAAAAATCAAAAGAATCGATAACTGTGCCAGAGATAGTTGAAAGAAGACGTCAAGCACATAATTTTAATTTATTACAAACCAAAGCTCAGTATGTATCCAAAATAATGAAAGGTTGTTAAAAATGTACATATAGAACCTGCGACTTCCTTATTAAAGGAGATAACATCGATTTAAAAAGAAAAAAAAGAAACAAACTATAAAATACCACACGAGTTCTACATGTAAATCGAAACCCCTAATTTGATGTGCGATCTGCCCCTGATATATATATATATATATATATATATATATATATATATATATATATATATATATATATATATATTAGGGGCATACGATAAGTTTGCAGACTTTTTTCGTAAGGGCACTTTTGTTGATAGTACACACTTCGAAGTAACCTCCTCCGGCTGCAATGCACTTTTTGTACCGTCCCAACAACTTCTGGAAGGCCTTCCCTGAATCTCTTATGCCACTCAAAAACTGATGCTCGATTCATTCAAGATGGTTAAAAAGTAGTCTGAAGCATTCCATACGTTTCTGTGGCATTTTTTAAAAGTTTAAAACAGAATTTTATTGCATATCGTTCTTCTAAAGTGTCAGATTGCATTTTCAAATTCACCAGCTGTGACAATCAGGATTTTGTAGGTTGTATTCCAATTGCTACAGTAGCTGTTCATTTGAACCTGAAATCATAAAAACTGGTCAGTCATCTCATAAGATAGATAGCATTAACATAGTGAATTTTCAAGAGTCTAGGCCAATTTTAAATACCCATACGAAAAAAGTCTAGAAACTTATCGTATGCACCTCATATATATATATACGCATTCTGAAAAAATTCTAACTAATGGAATATGGGGTCCCAGTTTCAATGAACTCCAAATTTAGTGAAGATTGTTTGGGGCGATTAATAGTCCTACATTAGAGTCAGTAATATCGCATATTGATCAATAAGTTAACAGGTACTAAAAAAAACATGTTTCCAGTGTATTGAGACGCAGTGTCAATACCCAAAACATCCTGCCTGGAATTTAACTGTTTTCTCCTAAAGTGTTGCATACAGTTAATTGGTACGAGTGTTACGTACAAAACAGGCTAAATACATTAAATTCTTTCTCACCTTCTCAGGATATCTTCAACCTCATACAGTTTATGCAGGTAAAAGATAAAAAAAAACTTTGTTCGCGATGCTGCCATGTTTTCATCAGTATATATATATATATATATATATATATATAGTTTTTAAGAGAATTTTAGCACATGTCTGTGAGTTCCTTTATGATTCTGAAATCTCCCCCTGTTCATCATCCTTTTCGACACTATATTGGAATATCCCAAAGCTGTTTCCGTAATATCAGTTAAACTATTCAAATAAAGACAGTCCCATAGAAATATTAACATTTAGTCTGTCACCGATGGGAGATTCTAGGAATAACTTAAGAGTGATGGTTATTGGTTGGTCGGGTTTTATGGCATATCAACTTTTGTAGGTTATTTAACGCCAAATACATTTTTATATAAGTAATCAGTTCTATTTCAAACAATTCAGTTTAGCATGAGTACACAGTTTAATTGTCAAAAACATTTCTATTTCAAACTATTCAGTTTATTCAAACAGTTCTAATTCAGCTAATTCAGTTTAGCGTAATTGCAGATTTTGTTTACGCAGTTACATATCAAAACATTTCTCCACACAACAATTAAGTTTAGGGTAAGTTCAGGAAAAAACTGCTCAACTTCAAACAATTCAGCCCAGCACATGCACGCAGTGTAAGTACGGATTAGTTGTCAAAAACTTTTCTATTCCAAGCCATCCAGCCCAGCACAAGCACACCGCCAATTCCACTTAACCCACAGACAGGACCCCATCAGGTGCCACCACGCCGGGCCAGAGCGGACCCGGGAGCAATGGCAATGAAGGGGTTCTCCATATACCCCCAAAGCGATGTGATCATGTATAGACTGTTTCAAATTATATTATAAAGGTAAACTCATTAGGGTGTTTACATTTTTTCAATCACCTTGTGTATACTTAACAAGATGCACATACTTTGAAACACACACACACACACACACACACACACACACACATATATATATATATATATATATATATATGCATTCGTTTCTCTGTGGAAGTGAGGGAGCAAATATGAACGTTAAATCAAAATACTTGCATCTTGACATAATCGAGCACAATAAACTTATATGCTGGAATGCAGATACTAAACGTGATCGATAGATATTCAAATCAGCTATCAAATGCGGATAGACAAGGCAAGCACATTCTGACGCCCTTTTACGCACGTGGCCCAAGGGTCCTAGCGTGGCAATGGGCTCTGCCTCTGCCTTCATCATTGGAAGATAAAAACGTCATCCGCTGGAGGGATTTACGTATTTCTCCGTAGCAGTGGAATATTCACAAATCGAACTCCGGATATCGACTTTGACGCCTTAGCTAGATAGATGGAGTCGTATTTGCGTTGAGATTAATCTATAAATAAAAAGAACTGTCAGAAATATTGGATAAGTATGGGAAGAAGTTGGGGTATTAAATATACATTTATATCCGTTCAAATATATGCATTGGCTATAAAACTGAAAAATAAATGTATAATTCTTATATAAAACTGATGCATTCTCCAAAGGTTTTTCTTTCCATTTGAACATTAATCTTTATCCAAATCTATCTATCTATCTATCTACATTTTTTAATTTTCTTTCTTTCTCTCTTTCTTTCTTTTCATTTAATATTATTATCTCTAAAGCTCTGTTTAATCTGTCACACAGGCGTCAAGCTGTTTACTGTTCTCGTTGTTTGTAAGTATTTCTAATCTAAGTAAGTATTTATCCAACCCTTCTAAATCAAGTAAGATGCGACCCAAGGTCAGTTTTTAGGGGGCAAGTTGCAGCTGGTTTGAGTGAAGAATTTTACTTCTACTTGACTGATTTCTTCCATAACAGTATTCCCTACTTTTCACGCAAAGTTGGGTGTTGGTTTACTAGATGAATTCATAACTTACACCAAAGCATTAGAACAAAGGGAAAAACGCAAAACAATCTCGTCCAGGTTTGAACTCTTGTCGCCGAATACATTCCAGTTACGCCACAATCACATCCTAATTAAGTCTTGAGCATTTTCAACGCTGCTTAATGTTAGTGAACTGACTGTGATTTTTTTCTTTCTTTCTAAGCGGTGTTAAAGTCTATTTATTTTTTGGGGTTCTTTTATTAAATTACCCCCATCGATCCATATTTATCTTTCTGAGTAAACGAACCATACCCTCTCTACACATTCAGCGAATTCATATCTATATGTAGGTTTTTCTTAATTTATATTTGAGGAGAGCGTGTACATAGTATAGTAGCTACGTCGTGGCTTATATATATATATATATATATATATATATATATATATATATATATATATATATATCATCATCATCATGTTGGACCGCTAGGACGGATATCCCTGACCCTCTCTCGCCACTTCTACCTATCATTCATCGCTTCTGGTCAGTCTTCAGGGCTACATCCCGTATCTTCACATAGCTGCTCTATGTATGTTTGAGCTGGTCGTCCTGCTTTTGCTTGGCCATATGAAGGGGTCCATATGAGTACATCACTGATGAGTTCTCCAGCAGTGTCCTGCGTGTCTGGCTCGTCTAACTTGTATAGTTTTCGTGATGGGAGGCAGATGGCTGTATAGTTGGTGCCTTGTTGGGTGTTGCTGCCAGGACTTGTTCAACATTCTTGTGTAATTGCCGTCTAGCTTCTTCTTCAGCCGTTTAGTTAGCGTCCAAGTAGTGCATCCATATAGCAGTATCGATACGACCGCTACAAGTTGACCGATACTAGTCGAGGGCGACTCGAAGGCTTTCTTTTTAATAGCGACTACACTTCGCTGTAGGGGAGGGCCTTACTCTTATCCTTAGGTTTCTCCACTTACCCTTGATCTATACCTTATAATACGGAGTGTTAAGCAAGGCGGCACCAAGTAACATTTTTGAGCCTTTGGTATGAGTTGACCGGGGATATCTCCCGGACCAAAAAAGGTGATTAAGGATCATTTTGACGTAACTTTGAGCAATATCATTGAGATTTGTGAATTGATGGTTATCTAATATCTATCCAGATTTAGTAAAATAGTGAATGAAAGCAAGACAGTAGAGAGATGATACATTGCTTCTACTTAGGAGCAAAAATGGTAATGCAATCGATACCATACCGAAAAGAGTTATAAAATTGTTCAAATAATCCAGCTTCAGTCTTGAGGTTAAAACTAACTTCAATGTTGTAGTTTATCTGGACGTCATATCTAACCTCCTAAAGGCTAACAGTATTAGCATAGACAAAAATAAATCAACAATATCCTATGCTAAATAAACACCGCTTCTATTAATCCACCCACGGCATAAAAAATACTCGAGACAATTACAAAAAAAAAAACTGTCCGTAAACACTGATTATCGAGAACATTTCAGTTGGGCAAAAATGATTATGACAAAGTGATAGAAATAGTGAGTTCTGAATCAACTTATCATTCATAAATATGAGTGAAAATAATGATAGCAACAACTGCGGTATCAATCATATCGACAACAAAAATAAATAAATAAATTCAAAGTTACATTATTAAAAGTTTCATCATCAAGTTCAAGCCACCTTTCAATCATACAGTAAAAACCAAGGTGAGATTTGAATTCAGCTCGCGGCGAAATGCACACACACACACACACACACACACACACACAATCATTCACTCTCTATGTCTCTCTCTCTCTCTCTCTCTCTTTCTCATATATATATATATATATATATATATATATATATATATATATACATATATATATAGATGTGTGTGTGTGTGTGTGTGTGTGGTACATTCAATAAGTTTCCAGACATTTTTTGTACAGGCAATTAAAATTTTCGTAGACTCTTGAAAATTCAGTATGTTATTGCTATACATCTTATGAGATGACTGACCAAATTTTATGATTTCAGGTTCAAAGGAACAGCTGCAGCAGGAATTGGAATACACCCTACTAAAGCCTGATTGTCACAGCTGGTGAATTTCAAAGATGCAATCTGGACGTGAGGAAGAACGAAATGCAATAAAATTCTTTCTTAAACTTGGAAAAAATGCCATGCGATAAAAGCTGGATCTACTGCTATGACCCAGAGACCAAGAGACAGATTTCCTAGTGGAAGCATGCTGGCTCTCCCAGATCCAAGAAGGCCAGAGAGAGCAAATCCATCCACAAACTTTTGATGATCCCTTTTTTTGACAGCTCTGGCATGATCTACAGGCACTGGGTTCCCATCGGACAGTCAACAAGGAATACTATGTTGGGGTTTTAAGGGAGTTCAGGAAGAGATTCCGTCGGAAGAGGCTAGCACTCTTCAAATCGAGTCAGTGGCATTCTATATTGGTTATCCTATAAGCTCAGAGGCTGTCATTATGAGACAACTGAGGAGATATATATACGCTCCCCCATGGAGATTGAGCACTCTGGCGAAAGAATTTTCAGTCGCCGCTTGCATAATGCAAAGCTCTTCAAAAGAATTGAGCACTCTGGTTGTCGATAGGGTATAACAATTTAAAAACAAACAGACGCTGCTGCTGATGCAGCTACATAATACCTTATAATTCCCCAAGCCCACGTGTTACGCTTGTTGACCGAGCGGTCTGATTCTAAGTCTAACATAAGTCAGACGGCTTTCGATCCCGGCTTCAAGCGTCCCACGTGTCTAGCCACACTGAAGAGTTCTGATAGAATGAAATAGTCTGTCTGTGGATAAAATTATATACATTTTTTGTATGGGTTCTTTGCTTTTTTGCTATATCAGCTTTCATGGGTTATATATATATGTATATGTGTGTGTGTATGTGTGTGTGTGTATGTGTGTGTGTGTGTGTGTGTGTGTTTGTATGTGTGTCTATGGGCGTGTGGGCGTGTGTGTGCATGTGTTTACATTTCATATTGCGTCAAGGCATGAACCAAACAATCCTACCTCTATTTATGGGAAGATTGGGCTATTTTGCCTGTAACTCAACTGGTCAAGGAGATGGAAAATTCTGAATTCAAACCTTTTCTATTCTGCTCAAAATTAACAGTATTTCACATTCTGCTTCATTAGGGGTTTGGGCACACATACACATGCGCGTGCACACACACACACACACACACACACACACACACACACACACACACACACACACACACACACACACATATCCGGCTGACGTAAAGTGTGCCGGATTTCAATCCCAATTTAAAGCATCTCACGTGTCTAGCCACACTGAAGAGTTGTAATGCAACTAAACAGTCTGTTTGTGGATGACAATATATATACTCCTCCACCCTCGTGGGTTGAGCACACGAGTGGAGAATTGCCGGCTGCCATATACACGTATATGCAAAGTCCTCCAAGAGAAATGAGCACTCCGGTAGCCGACAACTCATGTGAAAAAAATATATCCGTAAAACATTCCTTCGCTTACCCTGAGAATGAAGATAGCTTTGGGCTAGATATCCGACAGACGTAATGTCAGCCCGGTTTTGATACCAGCTTGAAGTATGTTGACCTTGCTACAGAACTGAAAAAACTATGTAACGCGTAAGTGAAGGTGATACCAACTGTAAAATGTGCACTCGGTAAAGTCAAAAAATGAGTGGTACAGGGACTTGAGAACTTGGAATAAAGAGATGAGTGGAGAGCATCTAAGCTGAAGCGTTGTTGAGATCGGCTAGAATATTGTGAAGAGTCATGGAGACTGGAGGGACTTGCTTTTACTAAGACTCCAGTAAGATCGTTATATTAGAAATTCAATGTTTTTTTGTATTAAATGCTTATTTTATTGACAGGACACAAATATACATGCCCCAAATTAAAAAAAATATATACTTTCACAGTCATATCAAATACGTGTGTATAGGTAGGTGTATCTGTATGTGTGTGTATCGATATGTACGTATATATATATATATATATATATATATATGAATACAAACACATATTTGTGTGCGTGTGTGTGTGTGTGTGTGTGTGTGTATAGAGGCATAATTAAACAATGTAAGTGTTTATCAATGTATACATACACACAGGCAAACATACACACACATGTGCTCACTTACACTTACACACACACACAATATATATATATATATAAATATATATATATATATATATATATATATATATATATATATATATATATTCTCTTGTAAGTGCATGTCTGCTCCGACAAATCGGTTCTGTACTTGACAGCCTTCACATCAAACTGTCTATATCTCAAAGATCGCAATAGGAACAACTTAAGAAACTGAATGACGTCATATGGCTGGCGACTGTTGATCAGTGCCTCATAGGAGCCACGTCTATTAAAACTTTACCTGATAATAAATCTAAACAAAATATAGCCATTGTCCTAAAGTAAGAATGACTAGGACGTTTCCTGGTTGTCTACTTATTAAAAAAGTAATGTATAGACTTAAAAACAAAAACAACAAAAAAAGAAAAAAAAACTTTTCTTCTAAAATATGTTATACTTTACACGGATTTAATGCAATTGCAATGAATTCCAAAATTTCTTCTCAAATCTCTTGTTCTCTTCACGAGTAACATTGCAGTATCTGTCAATGAACCAGGAAGTGGATGATAAGTAAGTAACTTTATTTATTCTCACATTTCTTTTTTATTTGTCAGGGGAAAAATGCAAGTTGTCACTCAGAATTAAGGAAAATATCAGAAAAATCGTTTAAAAAATAAGAACACTCTCAATTATATAATTATATAATTATATCATATTGAACAAGTTGTTACGGAAATGGGTCACGGTTGGAAGGATCAAAACACTGACTAAACATTTTCAGAAAATCGTATTCTTTCAGTGCTGACTTCGTCTATAGTCAAAATCGTTGATTGTATCTCGTGCAAATTTTATCGGATTTTATGCTATGTTTTGTTTGAACCGAATCATTTCGGTATCGTTAACGATGCATTTAATCATATTTTCGCGAAAGAAAACATTTGAAAAAATTTATACTTTATGCAAATTGTTTGATGAAAATACTGGATTCAATTTAATAGCATTGCTTTTTTTTATTAATCTTTCGATAGCACCTAACGAGAAAGTGTCAGTTACAAAACGCCCATAACTTTCCTAACTGAGACTCCCAGCTATAGGTTAAATAGTACCACTACTGTTCTTCTCGGAGAATGGATTTGGCATTAAATAACCTAAAAAGAGTTGATATGCCGTTAAACAAAGAAACCAAACCTAACTCAGATATATATGCCTTATTACCGATACTGAGCACTCTTTATCTATCTATCTATCAATCTATCTATATATATATATATATATATTTTACCAACCCTACCGACCCTCAAGAAGGATGTGACACAAGGTCTCTCTTTAGACGGAGTTGAAAATGTTTCAATTCAGAGCTTTCCTTCACCTCTCCCAGTTACCAAAGACCTCGGTTTGACCAACTATTTACTTATAGCTGAAGTGAGAAAACGTGATAAATAATTTCTTGCTCAAAGAGTATTAGTGCTTTGTGAAATGCAATATCTAATAAATATAGTATACTACATTATCAATACATACACATAACATTTTCTTTTCATTTTTCTCGATATTTCTTTACCCATACGTCAAATTTCCCCGGCAGATTTGCCCTCTCGTCCTCTTCCCTCTGTTTTCTAATTCTCTTTTGCTGAATATCATTATATTAGATTTCTTGATCAAAACGCGTAACCGATTCCAGGTTAGAAGGGTCAGAGTGATACAATTGCATGAACATAGTACAGTACAACTGGTACAGAATTAGTTGCAGTGAATGGTACAACCAAGCTTCTCGGCAAGTAATGCCCTTTTCCTGCTTCAAGGCACCCGTATGCTAGATGGCACACGGTAGGTGTGTTGTTTTCTATAGTAACCATTAGCACTTTTTCAGGGCCTTGCACTTACTGATATATATATATATATATATATATATATATATTCGAAAACCTACTAGGAAACCCACCGAAAGTAACGCATGAATCAATCACCAGAATAATTAGTAAGCAACTGGACATTAAACTAGGACCGTTCACTCGAGAAGAACTCGACTCGGCTCTCAGAAAAATTAAGAATAGGAAAGCTGCAGGGCTGGGCGAGATTCCCCCAGAAGTATAGAAGACCAGACAATTCGACGACATACTGCTCCGACACTGCAACGCAGGCTATAATCAAAATATCATAGACATGTGGATGAAGGGATGCACCACCCCTTCCCTAAAAAGGGTGACCTCAGATTAGCCAAGAACTACCGAGGCATAACACTTACATCCATAGCAGCCAAAATTTACAATGCCCTACTACGAAACCGCATAGAACCCAAAATAGACAACATCCTTAGGAAAAACCAAAACCAAAATGGCGTCCGAAGAAATATATCCACGACCTCACAAATATTGACCATCCATAGAATCTTTGAGGGCGTACGGGCAAAAAACCTACAAGCGACATTACTATTTGTCGACTTTACCAAGGCCTTTGATTCCTTTCACAGAGGAAAGATGGAACAAATCCTACTAGCATACGGCCTACCTAAAGAAAACGTAGCAGCAATAACGATTCTCTATAGAAACACCCAAGTGAAAGTGGAGACACAGAATACTTCGATATTGTAGCAGGAGTACTACAAGGAAACACGCTAACCCCATACCTCTTTATCATTTGTCTAGACTACGTGCATAGAACATCGATTGATAAAATCAGAGAAAACGGCTTCGAGCTGACAAAGAAAGGAAGCAGAAGGCACCCCGGAAAAACAATTACCGACGTTGACTACGCTGATGACATAGTGATACTGGCAAATACACCCAACCAAGCCGAAACGCTACTGCATAGTTTGGAACGAGCCGCCGCAGGCATTGGCCTCCATGAAAATGCACACAAAGCGGAATATATGTGCTATAACAAAAAAAGGCGACATCACCACACTAGACGGAACCCCTCTGAAACTAGTAGACAAATTCACCGACCTAGGAAGCAGTGTCTCATCAATCGAAAAGGACGTCGACACGCGGCTAACGAAGGCATGGACAGCTATCGATAGACTATCGATCATATGGAAATCAAACCTGACCGATAAAATTAAACGCAGCTTCTTCCAGGAAGCGGTCGTATCGATACTGCTGTATGGATGCACTACTTGGACGCTAGCAAAACAATTACACAAGAATGCTGCGAGCAATATTGATGATATATATATATATATATATATATATATATATATATATATATATATATATAACCTTTTAGAAAGTTGTTAAACATTTTTTTTATATTTTTAACGGAGTTAACCTGTTAGACTAAAAGTGATGTAAAATTTACTTAGCATCGCATATACATTGGTTGAATGAAAACACTCTTCCATGGACTTATCGATATGCTATGCTAACCTATATATATATATATATATATATATATATATATATATCAGTTATGTATTGTTAGTTTCCAGAGACTATGGCTTTGGAATATTTGTATATACAATATATGAGAGATTTCATATAATTTATGGGGGTACTCGATATATGGCTATTATTATATATGTCTCCCTGGATGTATATAAAAACTTCTTATACAGAGCGAATACATCTGTAATGTAAATTAACGAAATCTCAACACTCAAACAATCATAATAATATCTATATGCATGTGTGAATGTGAGTGTATATAGAATTAGGGAATACTTACAGGTGTGATGGCTAAAGTGTTTGACAGTAGCCTCGAAGTAAGCAAGTTTGAACTATATTACATTAGTCATACAATATTACGTTCACTTTTTGACTTCACCCTTTAGATCGCTTTGAACCCCCTTGTCCTTCTGGTAATGGGTTAAATACTATCACTTGAGTATTTTTATTAGGATGGTTTTAGCATGAAATAACCCCAGAAGATTGATATGCTATTAAAGAAAGAAACCATAGCAAACACAAATATTCATCGTACAATGTGGACACTAACTTCATTGATATAGAAGTGGAATTACAAGGGAAAAGTGAAAAAGAAATCCAAATTAATTACTCCCAGACATTATGTTGCTTATCATCATCATCCTCATCAGCATCATGTCGTACCACTAACACGGATATCCCTGACCCTCTCTCGCCACTTCTACCTATCATTCATCCCTTTTGGCGGTCTTCAGGGTAACATCCCGTATCCTCATATAGCTGCTGTATGTATGTTCGAGCTGGTCGTCCTGCTTTTATTTGGCCATATGCGGGGGCCCATAGGAATACATCACTGATGAGTTCGTCCTTGCTTCTCCAGCAGTGTCCTGCGTGTCTGGCTCGTCTAACTTGTATAGTTTTCGTGATGGGAGGCAAGTGGCCGTACAGTCGGTGCCTTGTGGGGTGTTGCCGCCAGGACTTGTTCAATATTGCTCTCAACATTCTTGTGTAATTGCCGTCTAGCTTCTTCTTCAACCGTTTAGTTAGCGTCCAAGTAGTGCATCTATATAGCAATATCGATACGACCGCTGCCTGGAAGAAACTGCGCTTCATTTTATCGGTCTGGTCTGATTTCCATATGATGGAGAGCCTATCGATAGCTGTCCATGCTTTTGTTAGTCGTGTGTCGATGCCTTTTTCGGTTGATGAGACGCTGCTACCTAGGTAGGTGAATTTGTCTACTAGTTTCAGAGTGGTTCCGTCTAGTGTGGAAATGTCACCCGTTTGGTTGTAGCATATATATTTAGTTTTGTGTGCATTGACATGGAGGCCAATGCCTGCGGTGGCCCATTCCAAACTATATGTTGCTTATATTATATATTAATAAGTAGCCAGACTCCCTAATACTGAGCAGGTACGTTTTAGCTTACCTTCGGTTTACTGGCAGACACTAGTATGAAATTAATCGTTGCTGTTTTCTATTATTTCAATAAATCATGTTGAGGATTAAGCCTTTGAATGGACCGGAGAAAGTGTACAGATTTAAGGTTTCATCTAAATGGTTGCTTTTTTTTTTTTAGAGATGATGATTAACCATTTATTTATTTTTCTTGGGCGAATTATAAAGTTTAAGACTTACTGCATTTGCTATTCTTGCCATTTGACGTGAAACTGCAAATATTATTTAATCCCTTTTTCATCATGTTTATGAATATGATGTGTATGGTTACCTCATATTGTATTTTATATATAAGTAGATAAGATGCTGCCTTGGTGTCCTGATATATGCCGTGCTGAATTGTTTTTCATACCATTAGCATATTTATCAGCAGGAGGACGAAAAAGAAAAATTGAAAATATATAAATGTTTTGAAGGTTTTTCATATTCTGGAAACAGATTCATTTCGAAATTATTCCGCTCTATAAAAAATGATAGAAATAGATAAATAGACATGACTGGTTGATTATGAATACATTTTTTTACCGGATAGCAGGTCCTTAAACATAGTTATTTACTAAATTCTGTTTAATATGGCACATAACTAAATAGTCCAATAAAGGCGAAAATAAGGATTATTACGCTGTCCCGCTTGTACATGTTGTATATTACCGACTTAGTTTTGCTTAGGCTCGAATACAGGTCATTAGCTCTGAATGCTTAATGTAACTGAACAGTAATTTTAACTTTCACACTGGAAGTCCATCGCTATAATTTTAGTTATAAGTTCCTAGCGTACAATAATATTTGTCTATCATGGATAAGGACATTCCAGGCATGGATGGTTATAAACCAAGGGGAGCTAAACAGCGGCTCACAAGTCAAAGCCCATTTGTAAGGCTCTAAACACAACATTCAACATTTTCTCTTCGTCTTTTGATGTGTAGAAGTACCATTTCAATTGCAAATGAAATTCATTGATCTTACAGTTTCTAAAGATCCGAAGAGTAAGTTTCTTGCTTGCCACTAATTCGACTTCTATAAGAGGCATATGCTTCAATATGGTCGATTCTCCCTCCTTATCTCCCACACCAGCAAGTTGTGAGCACGCTTAGCAATACATAGGGCTACGAAATGCTGTTCTCCAAAATGAGTCATGCTAATATCACGCTGTTTTGCCAACTATTTACTCATCACTTGTCTGATATTCTCCTTCTGTCAACCACTTCATTAACCCTAATCTTACATTTGTAATGATTGTAAACCACATCTAATACATAAATATTAAATTATGAGTGTTACCAAATGAATTTAAATGCTCAGGCTTCTTCTAAATTGAACTTAGTGACTATCAGTCTTAAAAGGTTTGGGAACCTTTATTAACACAATTGTATTAGTATCTTTAGATTAGTGCAACACAGTAGTTGTAGTTTTGACACTCACTTACTTTATTAAACATCAAGCGAATAAAAAACAACAACAAGTGCAGCCTGTTTGATTGTTGGAATTTTTATATCTTCGGAGAAAGTAGCTTTTAACGTTTAATGCTTGCATATGGAAGTTCCCATAATTTAATGGGACGGTCCATTTTTATTCTCCAAGATCTTTGACAGAAAGTTTATATTAGTAGAGTTTTTAAGATAATAACATTGAAAAAGAGACAAAAGATTTGTTTAGATGTAGTTTAAGTATAACACAAGTTTTGAAACATTCCAGAAACATTCCACAGCATCTCAAAGCACTTGATCCATTAGATAGGACCCTATCAGATGCTACCACTCCGGGCCAGAGCGGATCTGGGAGCAATGGCAATGAAGGGTACTCCGTATCCCCCAAAGCTTTAGTATTACAGGAGCTTCACCATCAGATTGTTTAGTGCCACATCCAGGATACTCATTCAATAAGAAATGCAGTCAGTGTATTCTGCAATCACATCTGACTGGGGTGTTTGAATTTTGGAAGAATATTCGGTATTAAGGAAAGACAGGGTTTCTATTAAAATAAACTTTTACCCCAAAATTTTGAGGCAGATCTTGTGGTGGTATACAAATTCGAAAAGTAAAATAAGAAATAAAATTTAGAAAACAGAATAGATATAAATATCTAAATAAGCAAAATGTTAAAAATAAGAACAAATACTATAAAACTGCACTTTTTCATCATGTAAGGGATTTTGTTAACCAAACAAAAATTTCCAGTAAAGGATCATACCACTTCTTTTTGTGTGTGTGTGTTTCTGTGTGTGTGTGTGTGTGTGTGTGTGTGTGTGTGTCTGTGTGTGTGTGCGTGTGTCTGTGTCTCTGTGTCTGTGTCTCTGTGTGTCTGTGTGTGTGTCTGTGTGTGTGTCTCTGTGTGTGTGTGTGTGTGTGTGTGTGTGAGCGCGTGTGTGTGTTTTCTATCGTACTTTTTGAATCAGAACATTTTTCCCTGATGCTCCTAGAACCCTGATACATGGAAGTAGCTCACAAGCGCATCAACTCAGGGACCAGTTGAATTGGACAGGCTTTTGACCAAAGTTACTAAATTCCCTTTCAGATAAAGGAACTGAACGATAAAATATACGGATGTATATAAGTTATTTAAATATACAGTTTAAGAGGAATTATTCTTTCGGTAATGGCATATTTGACATCTGATGTTTAGTTGCGAAAAATTGTCCACGTTTATTTCTTAATGTAGGTCTTCAATCTTTCGTTTATTTATTTATCTATTTGCAAAAAAAAACTCCCCCTTTTGTAAGAAATCGTTACATTTTTGTAAGAAATCCTTTTTTTTTTCATTTTAATTCTGAAGATATATCGTTTAGTTAACATAAAACTCAAACATATGACTGATCAGTTGGAAATAATAATTACCTTTTTGATCTCTATTGTAAATAGTTTGTCATAGCCAATAGATTAGAAACTAAGTCTTCTCTGGCAGAGTACCTGTGGCATCGTGGTTAACGTTCTGGGCGACTAAGGCACAGTAAACAAGTTTAAAGCTAATCCTACTATTACTTTCTGTTTCTGCATTACTATCATTGGAAAAGGTATACACATCTTATCTCTCAACAATGGGTTAAAATGTACCATTATTGTCCTTATCCAAGGATTTCTTTGGCATTAAGTCATCAACAAAGTAAGATAGGCCATTAAAAATAAAGAAACTGAAATCGAAACCGAACCAAATAATAAATAGCCCAGTCGACTGGGACTGCAGAATACGCCAACAGCATCTCTGTACAGGAGTAAGAGTTTCCCTAAGAGTGTCCGAACTATGACACAAAACAATCTGATAGTGAGGTTTTCATAATGCTAGATCTTAGTGGGAATATGGAACATCCCTTTATTGACATCAATTTCATGTCCACTCTGGCCCAGAGTGGTAGCACCTGAGAGGGTCCAACCTATGGGTCAAATAGAACTAAACTCTGTAATTACGCTAAACTGACTTGGTTGAAATTAACTTTTTTGTTTTACATTTTACTGAGTATTTAAACTGTGTACCAAAGATGAACTGAATTGTTTGAAATAGAACTGTTTTAACATTTAATTGTGTTTAAACTAAAAATGGTACTCATACTAAACTGAATTATCTTAAAATATTTTTCAAAGTTCATGATTTCGGCGATAAATGACCCAAAAAGAACTGATACGCCCTAAACCAACCAACAAACCAACCAACCAACTGATTGCCCAAGTAAATCAAAATATATTCAAAAAATATAAACAACAATTAATAGAGGAACGTTATAATAGATGAAAGTAGATTTTTCTTCTTGCTTTAACAGAAACTTCGTATTGTTTCTTTTGATAAAAAGACGAGAAAAAATCTCATGAAAAACCTTTTTACATTTTTAATTCACGTTTTAAACATAGTTTTTGAATTTCTCGACAAAAAATAAAATCCACGTTTTTCTGAGCTTGCCTCTTCAGACTATTCCAACGATCACTTAGAATTGTAAACAGAACTGGCTTTAGAAAATAAACTACCGTTAAAAACATTATTAAAATATGTAAAATTATAATTAGATGCTTTCATATTTCTTCGGGCGAGAATGGAATTTGAAAGAAAAATATCTATTTTTATTTTCTTAATTAAAATGATGCATTTTATTTATTTGTTAAACAAGAAAAATAATAAAAGTAGGAGATATTATATATATATATATATATATATATATATATATATATATATATATATATATGCATACACACACACACACACACACACACACATACATATGTGTGTGTGTGTGTGTGTGTGTGTGTGTGTGTGTGTGTGTGTGTGTGTGTGTCTAAAAAATAAATAAATGAAATATCGTCATCCCTTGTTTACATACTTCAGAGCATTAAAAGATTGAAAAACCAATCCCAGTATAAATATTTCTAAGTGACATTTTAAAAATTTATAGATGAAGTTTATATTCTACGTTAATTGAAGATTATTATATTTTATCAATATTAAGAAATATTAAAGGAAAATAAACTAAATTTCAAAACTTTATTTTTGTTATACTAAATATTGTAAGAATTCAAGTTATTTATAATAAGGAAATTTAGTAATCGAAAATAAGCCAATCGTAATAAACCCATAATTAATCTGTAATTCACTTATCGGACATTAAGCAATTGAATTAGTAAAGAATTAAACGAATTAATAAAATTTATTGAACTGATATATACACATAATTTCAATAATTTTACTTTCAAACTTGTGTGTGTTCACGTGTGCATGTGTGTGTGCGTGTGGTGGGGTACAATACGAAGCATAATAAAAAAAAAGACAGGAACTGAAAAATACGAAGGAATAGAGAGCAATCATATGGAAAAAATAATTTGTTTAAAAAAGAACAAGAGACTGTTAAAGGTTAAATGTTTTATTAATTAAGTGAAGTGACAATACTGTAAAGAATTATATACGTAGGTCATGATATGATTTAGAAAGGATCTGCAGGATCTATGTGCAATAAAACGTAGATCCTAAACTAAAGATATACTTTCCGCAAATGATAATATGCTATCAAAGTATATTTTGGTGTATAAAGAGCAAAAAAAAAAAACCGCAGATGACCCGAAGTTTAATGGTCGAGAATAAATATATCGTATTTTGACAAATCGGGATACAAGCAAAGTAAATTATGACTTTGGGGAAAATGTATCATTATAGATTTTCCTAATTCGAGTAATCTTTTGAATGCAAAACTGCAGTTGGTATCAAAATGTGGTCACAAAGTCATTGGCTTTGGGATTAGGTGCCAGATCAAATAACTTGACCAAGATTTTCTCACCCAGCTATAGTTCTGAATCCCTTTGTGCCAAGAATACTCTAATATTCACTTCTTTATGTGTTTTCAACAGACATGGCTTGATAAATCTCACCTTATTGTCGTTCACGTGACACTCAGAGTCGTGACTTAATCATTACAAATCATAATCTATTTGTTCAAAATTAAATGTTATTATATTTACTTGACACTTTGGGTACTCGTACAATTTTCGTGTATCGAGCACTTTCACCTTTTACTAAATTGACTAGTTTTCTAGGCTTTTTCAACACTGGAGTGTCGTAATTCTATCTATCTATCTATCTATCTATCTATCTATCTATCTATCTTATTGATGATTTAGTTTGTGACATATATGAATAAACAGTGTCTAATATCAGTGGGAAATCATGCATATCTGAGGTTAGTGTAGACATTGAGTCAATGGCACTTTGTGACCGTCAGCTTTTAGCATATACAAACGTCAGAATATGAGTGGTTGTGTGAGTGGGTACCGACCCGTTTGCACAATGGTTGGAGTGTTCGACGATGGTCGGGAAGACCTTGTTTCAATCCTAGGTCGACTCATGCCAAAACTAAAAAAAATGGTTCTCGATGCCTCCTTGCTTAACATTCACCATTATAAGGTAGGGATCAAGAGCGAGTGGAGCAATTTGGGAAAAGAGTAGCCCCCTCCCTTATGCCTCCGTTTAGTAGCTATTAAAAAAGGAGCCTTCGGATCCCTCTCAACTACGATCGGCGGACTTATATATTTATATATGTAATAAAGTCTCTAAATTTTCCTACTTTTAACTCCTTTTCATGTAAAACATTAAAGTAAGTATGCTTAAAATGCAAATAACAATATGGCTTATTCGAGAAAGGATCAAGCTCTGCTGCTGTACGAACAACATTCACCTCCAACCTCCAGAAACGCATAATAAAATGTAAAGCATTACTTTTGGATCAAGTATTTTACGGGTGCAGCATGCGGGCATTCGTTCATTGCTGAGTTACTCACAAAGAAAATTGTGGAAAATAGTGTTTTGTAGATGGAGTGTTGATCTATTCAAATAGTATTATTATGCTCCCAGTATCAATTATAGTTTCTGTGGAAATAAATGGGAGGCTTTTCTTTCGAAGTGATCTCTAGATTTCTTTTACTTTTAATGGAAGACCCCAAACTGTATAATCATGCCCTCGATAGACACCATCCCATCAGCTATGAAGGGTCTTAGCGTCGTTCTAATCTTCTTGAATGACCAGCTGACCTCTACGGACAAATCCAATCTAACTGTCGCCGAAGGCTCTAACCTTCATCTCACTGCAAAGTATGCAATCCCATCCTAAGCCCAAATGTCAGCTCTGTTTCTTCCCCTGGTTCGAAGAAGAATAGCATTGAATTAAAAGATTGAACACTTCCATCTTGCTCTACAGCAGAGAAGACAATAATAATGATAATAAAAAAGTTAAAAAACTGCATATCTTCCGTATACTCATAGGTCAGGTCACAAATTGTTTTACGATGATGGTTAAATGTAAAAGAATGAAATTTATCATATATTACTTCGAGGAGGGATGGGTATCGTCATGTTATTCAAAATCTTCTGAAAGACCACATTGAGAGGAATTAGGTTTGGTTTGGTGTCATTGTTTGGTTTGCTTCCGCTTCGTTGGGTTTTATGGCATATCAACCATTTTCGGTAATTTAATGCCAAATCCGTTTTTTATGCATACTAACAATTCATTTTAGCATAAGTACCCAGTTATTGTTTACACCGTCAAATATAAAAAATGGTCTTTTCAAAAAATCCAGTTGAGCCAAATTATACAGTTTAGTTTTATTTGACCCATAGGAAGGACCCTATCAGGGGCTACCACTCCAGGCCAGAGTGAACCAGAAAGTGATGGCAATGAAGGGGTACTCAGCATTCCCCAAAGCTCATTGAGTACTGAAGTCTTACGATCAGATTGTTTAGTGTCATATCATTGGGAGAGATTTACCCCTCTGCAGGGATGCAGTCAGTGTAGTCTACAGCTCCAGCCGACTGGACCAAGTTTTTTTTTTGTTTAATGGGATATCAGCTATCGTGGATTATTCAATGCCAGAGCTAATCTTGTATAATTGCAGCAGTACTATTTAATCCAAAGCTGGAGATGCTGGTATTAGTCCGAATGTGAACGTAAGAGTGTAACCGGAATTCGAACTCGCTTACTACAATGCCAGAGTTCAGTACGTTAGCCACAAAACCACGGGGACTCCTCCAAAGAGGAAATAGTTATTAAGGCACTTGGACCATTTTACAGTTCATTGGGAATATCCAGTTCATTTCAGCAATTTCCAGAGTTGACCTTTTCAAAAGTATGACGCAGTAAATAAATGATTTTTGTAGCTAAAATCTCGGTATAAAAATCCGAAAAATCTATGAATTACTTGCTTCGATCTCGAAGTATGGGAGACTAACTGTTCAGATGAAGAACCATTGGACTACCTTTCATCAGAGAGGGTATTAATGCGCTTGTGCAGCGGTGGGTTTAAGTAAACCAATATCAATGGCACGTATGTAGAAAAGTAACCTTGTATTTCTGAAAACATATGGACAATGTTTTCATTTGTATTGTGATAAACATCATAAATTAGTCAATGTATCTACTCCAGTAATGCTCACCAAAATACCATATAAAAAAGGTATTTACGTCTAAAATTGTATCATCTCATTGGCATAATAGTTCACCAATGGTCCGGGAGAGCTAGGTTCAATCCTTGGTCGAGTTATATCAAAGACTGAAAAAATGGTTCTTGGTGCCTCCTTGTTAAACATTCAGCATTATAAGATACAAATCAACGGTAAGTGGAGCAATCCAGGAAAGGAGTAGTAGCCTCCCCTTAGCCATGGTGTTTCATTTACTGAAAAAGGAGCCTTGGGCTTGGTCCATCAAATATCGTGTGTGGTTATTGTGTCTTATACAATACTGTTGCTTGGTTTATTTTCCTTTTTTGATATACATTTAGAAAAAAGGGTATAGATAAAAGCTAAAGAAAATTTAAATAGTATAAGGTTGGACGATTGCTTGGTTGGATTTATGGTATTGAGAGAGAAAGGTAATGCTAGTATATATGATGGATTATTCCGTTGATCATGACGAATAAGGGTCCGTCGGTTTTGTTAAAGATGTGAAACATTCGACTACTTGCATAGGTCATTTCTTTAAAGAGGTGAAGATCTGTGTAGAACCAACTGCTCACTTTGGAAGAACTGATAACAGAAGAATGATGCCTGGATATTCCATAAATAGTCCCAACGAACACTGTTCGGCGGTTTTCCTTCTCCTTGACTGGTTTCCTTACCAAGATTATTAAGTTGCTTCTTTATTATTTCCCCAAAGCTGGAGAGAGAAGAGATGGATTTTGGTTTTCCACGGGGGTTAATGCGAAAAGGAAAGGCTCGCAACCTTGTCTTGGCCCTGAATTCTATCTATCTATCTATCTTGGTAGCAATTTATTGATACAAGTTTCGTTAAAGACCATGAAACATTTTTTAATGATTTTATAATGCTTTTCTCTTGCTTTCATGGTTGTTATTTTGTATCAAGTCCAGTACTGTTTATGTTATATAGTTATTTACACGTTCATTCAGCATCACAACGACACCATAATTAAGACGCATGAAGAAATAAGATGCATGATAAAAACGCAGGAAGGACTTCTTTAGAATTTCATTTACCTCTCACTTTATTGCAAGGGTTCGAAAGGTTAGCATGTGAGAGGATGCTCGAGACCGAACATAAACTTCATATTTTGACCCCACTGTTATGACCGTCACGTTGTGTCTTGTTCTCCTGATGTTGGGGTCAACTCCATCGGGGCTTTCCGAGGGCCCCCTCGGTCGGGTGTGGCCTTTCCTACCTCATCTGGTCTCTACTGTCTGGAAGTCTGCTGGCAACTGCTTCGGGGGTTTCCGAGGTCCCATTCGGTCGGGTGTGGCCTTCCCTACCACATCTCGTCTCTAACCCTCTGGGAGTCTGCTGGCAACTGCATCGGGGGTTTTCCGCGTGCCCCCTCGGTCGGGTGTGGCCTTCCCTACTACATCTGGTCTCTACTTTCTTGAATTCTACTGACAACTGCTTCGGGGGTTTTCCGAGTGCCCCCTCGGTCGGGTGTGGCCTTCCCTACCACATCTGGTCTCTAATGTCTGGAACTCTGCTGGCAACTGCTTCGGGGGTTTCCGAGGTCCCCCTCGGTCGGGTGTGGCCTTCCCTACCACATCTAGTCTCTAACCCTCTGGGAGTCTGCTGGCAACTGCATCTGGGGTTTCCAAGAACCCCCTCGGTCGGGTGTGGCCTTCCCTACCACATCTCGTCTCTAACCCTCTGGGAGTCTGCTGGCAACTGCCCTGGGGGTTTTCCGAGAACCCCCTCGGTCGGGTGTGGCCTTCCTTACCACATCTGGTCTCTACTGTCTGGAATTCGACTGGCAACTGCTCTGGGACCCAAACTCAACTGAGTTAAATAATAACTCAACGCCCACTCGATCCCCTACTGGATCTTTGAAATCAAATGTTTAATCGTCATCAAGCGGAAATAACTGTCATGCAGTTCAGAGGTTACTCTCTTCCGGTGCATGACTGTAATGGCACAATGAAACCTTCACCTTGTCCCATATCATAAGCCTTAATCCGCCCACGCGATCTCTTTTGATTACTGGCCGTTGGAATGTGTCACTTCCTTCCGGTGTATTACCTAGGAATAGCATTTTTGGGGCTGGGTCGAAGGTCAAAATATAACACTTAGTCTTTTCGATTGATCGTCTTTAGGGATATCTTTTGTATGTAATGTTTACTCTAGTAAAATCATTTTGCCAAATATTTGTCGAAAAAAAAAAAAAATGAATATCGCCCTCCAAGTAAGGTCAAAGTAGTACGAAAAACTCATTTTTACATTTTTAAAGAAGTGGCCTAATAAGTAAAGTATTCGCCAATGGTCCAAGAGGCCGGGGTTCAATTCCTGGTCGAATCATTCCAAAGACTTAAAAAATGGTACTTGATACCTCCTTGTTTAACACTCAGCATTATAAGGTAAGGATCAAAGGTAAAGTCGAGCAATCCCGGGAAAATAGAAACACCCTCCCCTACATCTCTGTGTAGTAGCTATTAAAAAGGGAGCCTTCAGCTCACCCTCGACTACAGTCGCCAACTTAACTTACAATGGCCGAAATATAAGATATCATGCTATATCTATTTTTCCTTTGTTTTCTTCTTTATTTTTTTGTTTTTAATGAAAAATATTATTTTGATACTTGGAAGTACAACTGGTTTATTAACGAGTGTGTATTTTACATTCTTAAGGAATTGAAAATGGTTTTACGTTTTATTTTTGGGGGTGCAGGGAGGGATATTTTTTAATGACATATCATATTGATATTTGGACTTACAAATTCTTTATTAATAAGAGTATACTTTACATTCTTTAGGAATGAATCTAAAATGGCCAGAATATTTGGTTTCATGTTTCATTTGTTTTTTGTTTTTTTTGTTTTGTTTTTTTCGGTGAGGAAGGCTTGTTTGTTGTTTTTGCTTTTAATTTCATATATAAGTTTGATAGTTGGGGGTTCCTCTGGCTTATCAACCAGTGTGTATTTTACATTCTTAAGGAATTTAAGATGGCCGAAATGTGAGGGTGGCTTGTTTGTTGTTTTTGCTTTTAATTACATATATTCGATGGATACTTTGAGGTACAGCTGGTTTATTAATGAGTGTGTATTTATCACGTTCTGGGGGTCTGGGGGGGTTATTTTACCCATTCTTTACCAAAGATCTTCTGTCCAGTCGTGAGAGTGCCTGTTAGGCTTCCATCTACGGGTAAAATAGATCTGTTTGAAAATCGTTAATATCAGTTAATAAATTATGTAACTTTACGCATGTGCGAATTTATTGTAGTATCTAGGAATACTTGATTTAATATAAATGTCAGCCAAAGAGGTTTAAAGAGACAACTGCAAAAAATGTGAATATTAGCGTACAATGCACGCGATTCCCTAAAATCAGGGTATAAAATATTGCCAGACTAACGGTATTGATAATATGAAAAATGGCGAGGAACATAGAGATAAAAAAAATTAACGAAATACAAACGAAATAACGTGTTAGCAATATGAATATTATTGGTAGAAACCAAATTTAGGCAACAGATTTAAATCGGACATTGTTCTATAGCTTTTGAAGAAAACACATGAAATTTCGCATCATGCACTTTTTAGCATCACACCTTCAAACAGAATTAGCAATCAGTTGCAGACAACATTCCTGACAATTGACAAATAGATAATATGAATTTTGGCTCCAAGATTCGAGATTTAAGTTTAAAAAATAAAATGCTTGAAGTATGTCAGCTGAATTTCTCCAGCGACAATACACTTCTTCTTGAAAATAAGCAATGCCTTAAATCCAAATCGAGGGAATCTACTTATAGGATTACAACGCATATAGTAAGTGTAATCTGGTTTGATTTATTTTCATGGTTTCATGGCATATAAACATTCATGGGTTATTTAATGCCGAAGCTATGCTTGTAGAAGAACAATAGTGGTAATATTCAACTTATTAATTGGTGTGCATAAAGAGGTTTGAGTAGAGTTTTCGCCAATGGTTCAGGAGACCGGGGTTCAATCTCAGGTCGAGTCATGCCAAAGTCTTAAAAAATGGTACTTTATGTCGCCTTGCTTAATACACAGAATTATAAGGTAAGGATCAAGGATAAAGTAGAAACAATTAAGGGAATGGAGTATCGCCCTCCCCTATGTAATATAATGGCTGAGAGATTTCGGTTCATGCCTTTGGGTTTAGTTAGGCTGAGAAGCTTTTGGCTCGGTGCATGGGTTAGGTGTAACATTAACACAGGTGTTCGCGCGCGCGCGCAGAGTGGACGTGTCACTCAGAGATGTTACAATAGCCGGAGGCTAGTGAGTGAGAATGACGTCACGCACCGAAAGCACGCGGAGGATTTTGGGAGATTTTGAAAAAGTGAGAGTTGAGATGACACCTGCCACGGGGGGAAGACGGTTGGTTTTCGCCTGCTCGCGGAGACCTTTGTGGCGGGTGCCACACGTGTTGTGGGGAGCAGACGAAAAAGCAGAATAGAAAGATTGTGCCCCTTTCTCCTCATGTCGAAGAACCTTTAAACTAAAAGGTAATAAAAAGTTCCGTACCAGAACAAAGAAGTCGTACGTGTTTTTCGAGATTCCTATGTTTTATCTTTATGGACATTCGATGTACGTTTCACACATAGCCATAGCATGGCTATGGTACATCTACACCTTGGTGTTGTAAGTATTGAAAAGAGAGCCTTTGGGTCAGCCTCGACTAAGGTCACCAACTTTACTTTTTACTTAAAACTTGTCTAAGTAAAACTTGTCTAAGTAAAACTTGTCTAAGTATTTCGAAAGTAAACCTAATACTGCAACTAGAGTACTCACTGGATTGCTATTGAAATAGCATTCCAGCACATTAAACATTACGCCATGAGAACAGACATTTGGGGCCGGGCACTCAGTGAGGATCAAAATCATTAAAAATTGACAAAGTCCTGCAAGTCAACCACTACGTAACAGGAACTCACCCTAGTGAGTATTGCAAAATGTTTCTTACATAGCTTGTTTTATATATCTTACTGTTATATTTTTTAGCTCTATCCTTAACTGAGTTAGGTATGTACGAAAATTGGTTAAAAGGAGAATATTTCTCTATCTACTAATCGTTATCCTTCTGTTTCCTTATATATATATATATATATATATATATATATATATATATATATATATATATATGTGTGTGTGTGTGTGTGTGTGTGTGTGTGTTTGGGTGTGTAATTATATGCATGGTCATGTAGGTCAGAAACTAACAGTAACCTAGTGCTGTTGGCTCTGTCTAATATATTATATATATATATATATATATATTTGTGTGTGTGTGTGTGTGTGTGTGTGTGTGTGTGTGTGTGTGTGTGAAAGAAAATGTTTTCTGCTAACATTTTCGATAAATATTCAATTGAAAATCAGTTTGGAGATTTTTATATTCAGTTTTCATTTATTCTGTTTTAAGGAGAAAAATAAAAATGAAAATGGCCGGTGGTGATAATACTAATTACAAAATAACATAAGAAAAATAAGCAGAAAAACTCAACTAATTGTTTTTTTTCTACATTTGAAAGTTCATGATAACCTACAGATTTCCTAAAAGCACTTCCTCTTTTTGGACCTTGATTTTCTTTCACCATAAGAAACATTCGAAAATACATTTGAGAATGTGAACAATGGTATATCTTGAGGATTTATTAATAATTGCTGATGTTTATTGATTGTGAATGCATTTCGCTATGTTTAACTATTCAAGGCAAATAAGAGGTGTCGACACAAATGTTATGCACAAGATTTTATCCTTTATTCTAAATATTGTTTGAGGGCTACATATGGCTCTTAAACGTGTCAGAGGTAATACTATGAATCCCATGTAGATCCCAAAAGAGAGAAAAGGTTAACTGCATCAGTGTTATCTAACCGTGTTAATTTCATATTTGCTTTTTATTTTGTTTTGTATATATAATCATAATATAATCAATATTTTGTTATAATTTCAATATTGTGGCGAAATGAAGGAAAATTTCCAATACATCTTTGGTATCTCATATCAAAAGCCAGATAACGTGGTCAAAATCGGTTGACTGGGACAGAATGGCGTGAAATTATTAACTACAAAGTCAATTGTGGTCATGGTCAGCGCATTGGTGTTTGGGTGTGACAAATAACTCGAAAATTTGTCCACATTAGAGATGCTGAGGTAAGTATTCATTTCGTAATCGTGTTTGCTTTTTGGGTCGTCTGTGAAGAGTATTGTAGTTTATAAACCCAATAGTTGGAGGTGCCCGTAGTGTAATTGTTATCGTCGTAGGAAATGAACACGGCAACACGAGTTCAAATCCTGGACGAGACTGATTGCATTTCACATAGCACTAATACCCTTGGGAAAGGTATGAATCCAATTATTCTCCCTCCAGCTATGGGTAAATAGTAGGACAGACTACGTTCTTCAGCCTTGGTTAGGCAACTAGTCAAGGAGAAGGAAAACTCTGAATTCAAACCTGTTAAACTCCGCTTAAAAATTGGCCTTGTGTCGTATCCTGCCCGAGCGGAGGGGTTGGTAAATAGGATAAACCCAATACTTGTATAGATATCATGATATAGATGTTGGGGAGTATTTTTAACTCTTCGTACTCTATCCATTTAATCTTTTAGCGTGATAGAGACAAAACCTTCCGGGAATGTTCTCGTGGTGTAATGGTTAAAACGATAGACTGCGAAATCGTAGTAAACGAGTTCGAATTCCAGTCGCGCTATTATGTTCTGTTTCGGACGAATACCCTTAGGAAGGGTATGAACTTCAATATTTTCCCAGCTATGGGTTAAATCGTACCACTATTCTTCTTCCAGAACGATGGCTTTGACATTAAATAACCCACTAAGGTTGATATACCATTAAACAAAGAAACCAAGCCAAACAAAATCCTGATGTCGAAGGTACGTAATCAGTTACAACTGCATTGATATATAAATATTGTTTACCATTTCAACTAACATCATTTTTTACCCAGTTGCTAAAGTCAGAAACCAACTAGAAAATCAACGAAGCAAAATAAAATAAAATAGAAACATAGAAACGGAAAAGTGAAGAAAAGACGGTGAGCTTGGTAACCCAAAAAACAAGATTATTTTCTTTTATTTTTATAAAGTTAATGTTGTCTCTATGTTTTTCACTTGATTATCAACTTCTCAGTGCCGCTATTTCACATCCAATATCATTCGAGACCATCTTCTTTTTACTCTTCTCAATTCAATCAAGTAACTGTAAAATATCTGCCCTTCTCTGCATGTTAAACATGAACTGCAGATGTCCGTTACATGCAGACGATTGTCTTCCCATAATTAAGGTAGCTCCCACTTTCCAAGATTGAATACCGTTTTTTTCTACTGCATGTAAATGTTATTTACTAAGCTTTTCTTAGTCTGTCACACCGTATTCACTGTTACTAAGTGGTCATCCATTTAAATGCTGAGTAAGTTCATCTCCACTTGATTACAGTGATCTAATAAAGCACGACAGGAGGTGCCCGTGGTGTAATGGTTATCGTCGTAGGAAATGGACACGGTGACACGAGTTCAAATCCTGGACGAGACTGATTGGATTTCACATTGCACTAATACCCTTGTGAAAGGTATGAATCCTATTATTCTCCCTCTAGCTATGGGTAAATAGCAGGGCAGACTTGGTTCTTCAGCCTTGGTGGGGCAACTAGTCTCGGAGAAGGAAAAATCTGAATTCAAACCTGTTAAACTCCGCTTAAAAATTGAACTTGTGTCATATCCTGCTCGAGCGGAGGGGTTGGTAAATATGAATGAAGCACGACACTTTCAGTCTGACTTGACAGTAAATCCTGTAAAAAGTGATTTTATTTCAAGAACGTGACAACTTTCGACAACTAGTAACCTTTGGATTCAGCTCTGTAACCAACAACCAAAGGAAAATAATTGCCGGTGGTCCGAAAAGTGATCACACAGGAGACACGGGGATTTTTAGAAAGACACAATTCCTGGGAAAGTGAAAAATTAAAACCTAGATTTTGGCGCTAAGCGAAACCACTACCCACCATTCAATTAGGTGTGGATACGATTAGTTCAAGATTATATCTTTCTTTCATTGACTTGAAAATACTACTCTCCAAGATCTAGTTTTGTGGCCAATCAATAGGGAAGTTTTAACATCGTCAATAAACTGAGGGAATGTTTTTCCGTGATCAATTGTCTGACTTTTCCTTTCTTGATTTGAACTCCTCATCTTCTCTTCATCTTGTTTTTTTTGTCTCTTTGCCTCCGTCAACTTTCTCTGAGACGCCCGCAACAGTACATAAGTCAGAACTTTAAGGTGAAGTAACACTTTAAAAAAGAATCTAAATCAGATTCATTAAAATGTTTGTTATCAGTATTTGAAGAGCTGTTAAATTATTTCATTTGATTTACTGTTTCAACTAAGTAGAAGTGTTTAATATTTACAACTTACATAAAATATTGCTTTTGATTTTTTTTTGTAATTAAACAGCTTTCATTTTAACATTACGTCATTTTCAACCCCTTGTAAACTTAACTCACAGTTACTTACATTAATTTGATATTGTCTCAGCTATATATAAAAAGAATATTTATATGTAATGAAATGAAAAAAAGGAAGTTGTTTGGAAAATTTCCAGTACTTCTTTGGTATTTCTACAAAAGCCAGATAACGTGATCGAAACGGTTGGTTGGAACAGAATTGTGATAAATTACCGACTCCAAAGTCGATTTTGGTCAAGATCAGTAAAATAGTCGATTCACTTGGCAAGGTACTTAATTTAGAAACCAAACTGTTTCTTCGAGTATATAATATCAGTTTATATTTGTTTATTGCCATATCATTTTATGGCTATGTAAAGCTTTTAAAGAGATTTTTTAAATTTTTTAACAGATTTTTTCTCGCTGTTGATTTTATGTTTGAAAATTCAAGACCGTAAGAATTCGCAAGAACAAATGTGTACTGAAGTGAAACTCGATAATTAAGAAATGTCTATGCTCAGCCGCTTATAGCGTTGGGGCTGTAGAATACGTTAACTGCACCTCTTTTCAGCAGTGAGACCCCCTAACGAATGTCCTGCGTATGACACTAAACTCCATCAGATGATGATGCTTCATTCCTGTAGCTTTTTGGGCTGTAGGGCATCCTTTTATTGCCATTTCTCCCAGATACACTCAGTTCCGGAGTGGTAGTATCTGTTAGGATTTCATTTATGGGTTAGATAGAACTATTCATTTATTATACTTGAAACCAAACCAACCAGTAATATATTATAGATTGAATTACCCTAGCCAAAAAAAAAGTCAGCAAGCATTACGCATGACATACGGAACCACTGGACAGATTTTTTAACGTTATAAGGACTCATCAGTATGCTATATAACATATGACATGTATTTTCGGTTCGTTCCTGGTGACCCCGTGTGCTTTGGCAAGCTGTCACATTTTGAATAGTAAACAGCAGCGCGATCAGGGCACTCAGGTACAACAGGTGTGTAACAGAAGGAGACCACGTGATGAGAACCAGGCGGTGAGATTTGGACAGAGTACAGAGAATCGCAGTCGAGCGAGGGACATGCAGCCGATTAGAGGCGTCTCTGAAGAGTTTGCAAGGTGGTGCAAGCATTTGCACCCCCTGCCTCCTGGAAGAAGATATTGGAAGAAGAAGTCCTCTCTCTTAGTATATGTCTCCCCACCCATCCCTCACACACCACAGAAACATCAACTTTTTTGTGAATAAGGTGTGAGAGATATATTTTTATAAAGAAGTGTGTTCGTTCATTCATTAAAGTTCGTAAATTATGTTTGATTATGTTTCTGCTGGTATATGTATGTGGCTGTACAACAAATAGTCTATATCGTGATCAGCCCCACTTGGGATGAAACCAGCGACCACATAATGCAGAGTTGAAACTCTTCCCCGAGTTACAAGTTCACATGACACACAAGAGATGCCAAATTAACAAGTCACGGTAAATGTGCGGCTAAATAACCTGATGAGTCTTGTAGTTACATCCATACTCTTACAAAGGACACGGTCACATCCAGGGCTGTGGTAACTGGTTTACATGCATCTTTTATATTTAAAAACAAAACATTTTTGAAGTTTTGAGGGAAAGCTTTGCCAACTTTTGAGAGCATATTTGAGCTGGCACTATTAATAGTTTTTTCAGTAGGTAATTAATTCTTTATTTTGGCTAAATGTAACAATTGAAATATAAAAATTTGTAGTTGGCGACTATAGCTGGGGGTAACCCAAAGGCTCCCTTTTCAATAGCTACTACACTGAGGTGTTGGGGAGAACGCTACTCCATTCCCTGAATTGCTCAACTTTACTCTTGATTCTTACCTTAAAATGCTGTGTGTCAAGCAAGTACCATTTTTGAGCCTTTTGAATGAGTCGACCTAGGATTGAGTTCCAGTCTCCTAGACTGGAGTTCAATCCTACTCTACTCATTAGGCCAATAAATACTCGCAATCACTCAAATCTAATGTCCACTGGTAAAACTCGACGTAAGAAAACTTTTTATATACGAGGAATAGCGTTGTCATCGAATAGTCGATGAGTGCACCTAGATTAGTTATTACCTAAAAAAAACATGTAGCCTGATGAGAGACGAAGTGACAAAATTAATATTCTCGTCCTGTAGTCTCCATATGATTTATCTAACACTTTGGACTGAAAATAGAAAAACAGTTGCTGAAATCATTTGATTCCACCAGACATCAATATTGTCATATTCAACCCACGCCAACTGCGATAGGCTGGAGTGTTGCTCGGACATTCTGAGAAAACCAATAAAATAAGCTATTTTTTTTTCATTCGCTCTCTTTTTGTGGTCGAAGTCATGATTGAGACTTGGTGAGGCGTGGGCTTCGAGCAAAAGAACCATTAAAAGATCTGAGAAGAGCTGGTTCCAACTTAAACAAACAATCTATCCCGATCTTTGTGTCTGGTAACCATTTCCTCAAACTTCCTTGGCCTCAGTAACTAAACAGAGGGAATAATACAAGAGATTGTTCTACATTAGAAGAGAGATTCCTTTTTGTGTTTTATTCTGACAATAGACGATCACAGTCATATACATTGCAGTCATTGGATACTATGCTTCATGGGTATATTTAGAAATCAATAAGTTTGGATGACTGACATATTTATCCTCAACTAATTACGAAAGATCATCAATTCCTTTCTAGCTTATCAACGACGAGGACGCTGTTTCCCCTCTGGAAATAGGGTAGGTGTGACGGTGACTCCTGACTCTAACACAGTCTTGAATTCACTCACAGACTTCCGATGTTTGCTTTTCCTAAATAATTTGGCTGCTCAAATTTTTTTAAGCCAGAGGAAAATATCTTTTAATCTAAATGACGCAAAGAAAAAAACTCAACAGTTCGTCATAACAATAAACTAATAAACGACATTAGTTTGCATGGAGTGAAGTGGTTACAAGTATAAAGTGTTCATTTATTCATTATAGTCAACCATTACATCTTTTCTTTTAAGTCTTTGATACCTGGTTGATTTTTCTCGGGTAGTTTTGTTTTCTATACCCTTTTTCTGGCGGAGTTCATGGTATACACAGCTGTAGCCCTAATATGGTCAAAACTGTGTTTCCGTATGTAGCACGCAAGTGTTCACCGGATTTTCTGGTCAAAGTAATTCAATTCACAAGAGAATTAGTGTTTGGTAGCAATCCGTGAAGCCATTTTAACTGGGTATAAATAGAACTATTACTGTTAGGTTGTAATAGATGAAATCCTTTAGCTGTATGCAAACAAATGAGCCCAGGCACGTTCAAAAATTATGTTGCCATCAAACTATCACTTAAAAATCATTATATATACTATAAAAAAGATTTTGCGTTAAATACCATTCGAGAGTTGATATGCCATTAAATCAAATAATCTTAACTACATGTCCATCAACATTGGAGTATATGGAAGGTTTGAAAATGGTGTTCCTAAAGAGGAATGGATACATCGAAGCAATTGGTTATATGAACTCTTTATAGAGTCATATGAACTCTTGTTGGGTATTTAATACTAAAACTTATTTATATATACATATTCAGTGAAAGTAAATAATGGAGTAAAATCCGACAATATTGAGAAAAATTAATAACAATGTTATAGAAGTAGAAGGAGAGATTTATTGAGGAACTAAGTAAACAATAGCGTTTCATTTCTAATGAACCATCATCATCATTGATTTAACATCACTAATATCACCCCTCATTTTATGTGGAGGTGCCCGTGGTGTAATGGTTATCCTTGTAGAAAATGGACACGGTGATACGAATTCTAATCCTTGACGAGACTGATCGCATTTCACATAGCACTAATACCCTTGGGAAAGGTATGAATCCAATTATTCTCTCTCTAGCTATGGGCAAATTGTAGGGCAGGCTAGGTTCTCCAGCCTTGGTGAGGCACCTAGTCTAGGCGAAGGAAAACTCTGAATTCAAACCTGTTAAACTTCGCTTAAAAATTGACCGAGCGGAGGAGTTGTCCTGATGATGGCTCATTAGAACCGAAACTCTATAGTATCAACTTTGCTTCTAGATAAATTTCTCCTTCTCCTTAGATTACATTGTTATCATTTCTTCCCTGTATATATTAAGTGTATATGCTTTGTAAATACACTTTTGTATACATTTTGTAAATAACATTTTTAAACGAGTCTGAGTTTTTTTTTGTACGATTTTAAATGGTTTAATATATTGCAACATAACATTCACAGTTTAACAGCAGTTAATTCTTTGCGCACATAGTTTGTTGGTAATTTCCTTTTTAAATGAGTTAAAACTAATTTGTTTGCACACCAGTATTGCTATTGCTTCTACAGAGTTAAATGGTTCTATTATTGCTATGTAACACAAATAATTCTACACAATATTAATCGTTAGTTTGACTTGAGTGAAGTGGTTACAAGTATTGCTATTTAACACTAATAATTCTATTGAACGCTATTCCTTCATTTGCCCACATTCAAATGGTTCCAAGTATTGCTATCTAATACGATCTATTAATTTTAAGCACATAGTTTAAGATTTTACAGTATTGCTATTTAATTCAAAAGAACTCATTTGTTCAGACTCAGCTAAATGGCTCCAAATATTGCTAAGCATCACTAATAATTAGATTAAACATCAGTCATTTGTTTACACACTGTTAAAGAATCTACTTCTAACAATTCGATTTAACATAAGTCATTTGTTTGCACGCAGTTTAAATGTGAAAAAGTTTGATTTGACCCATAGATAGGTGCTAGCAAAAACTACCACTCCGGGCCATAGTGGACCTGGGAGCAATGGCAATGAAGGTGTACTTCACAATCCTCGTAGGTGGGGGTCTTACCTATCTGCAGACATGCAGTCGACGTCTTCTACAGCCCAAACAAACTGATCTGGAACAGCTTGTAAACAATTACTCCTAATGAAAGAATTTATGTGACCTATCAAAAATATACAATTTTACTTGCAGACCCAATGTCATGTTCCAATAAAACCAAAAAGATCCAAGCACAAATATCTTTATAATTACTTCGGCAATATTCAAAACTTTTATTTGAGCTTGAATACTAACCCCTGGGACAGGTATAGAATTTGTTTTCGATTTCATGATACTCTTCTCCAAGCACATTTTAACAATCCAATATTAATCAGCTAATCAAGAATTTTAAGAACCAATGAACTGACTGTTTCTACACGGGTTCTAGATTAATAATGACGAGATAATTTTCAATTAAATTTGTAAATCTGAAAATGAAAAGAAAAAATAACAGACGTGTTACTTTGTAGATAGACTTTGTGCAGAATAGAGTTGTAGATGTAAGGCAGAAGTATTTTCTCATCGGGCTTCAATTACTCGAGAGTAAAATACAAAGTAAAATAGCATTAAAAACAACATAAAATTCCTGAGTCACTGGGAAATTTTGGCTCAGGAATATATTAAGTTTATGTCTATTTGAATAAAGGCACACACACACACACACACACACACACACACACACACACACACTCACACACACACACACACACATATGTTTACACAAACATCTATATATTTATATATAGAGGGATATATGGATGCATATATATCCTTATATATATAGAGAGAGACATATATATATATATATATATAAATTTTTATAACAGTGTTGGTTGTCACTAATTCATTTTGTAGGTTTGTGGCGAACCAAGTGCGATTTGATTTAACAAAAACGATATACTAAACACCACTCATGCGTCCACACACAATAATATGCAACTATAACCAACGCGTGCACACACACACACACACACACACAAAGATTTTTGCACAATTCTAACGGTTTTTGACAGTATTTTTCGATTTTTTCGATTTCTTCATTTCCTTTCGTTATCTGCCTGATGATTGTTGTTTGCAAAATTTCATGAAACCTTAGGTCGCTGATAAAATTCCATGATATTGACTATATAAAATCTAACACACACACACACACACACACACACACACACACACACACACACACATCTATATATATATATATATATATATGTGTATGTGTGTGTGTGTGTGTATTGTTCTTATATTAAAGTAAGCATGAAATATACGTCCCTTCGTTTTATTTTATTAAGATATTGCCTCTTGTCTGGGGGGCAATATCTTAATATCTTATTGATATTCCTCAAGTAGATTAGTTTTACACTTGCCTATCTTAAATTTTGGAAGGCCTCTTGGAGTGATGGTTATAAACTCATTGACGGAAAGACAGGTAAGACTTCCCAACGAGTATTCTGGATATATACTCCTTCAGTGTCATTGTCCCCATGTCTGCTCTGGCCGAGATTGGTAGCTCCTTATAGGATCATATCTATTGGTAAAAAAGAAGTGACAATTAAAGTGTACTAATACTAATTTAAATTGTTTGAAATGGGACTGCTTTTACATTTGACTGTGTGTAAACAAAGAAACTGTACCTATGTTAAACTGAATTGATTGAAATAAAAATCGACTTGGCATTGAATAACCTTCAGTTGTTGATATGCCATGAAACCCAACCATCAGTGAATAAAGTTCAAATTCTAGACGCGGCTACTTTCGGTGTTTGCCTTAGGAAACCCATATTTTCTTGAAAATTTTGGTAAAATAGAAGAGCATGCTAAGTTCTTAAAACAACCGATCTTGGAAATATGGAACTATGTATGAATTGAGACCTTTTGTCGCATGCCACCAATGGCGGAGAGGTTTTAAAGTATTTTGCAATATTTAGAATGCAGAGTATTTTTTGCTTTTTTCAAATAATGCATGCACTACAATTTTAATGATGGAATCGATTTCTTCTCGATAGCTAAGCATTGCTAAGACTTTTGAGTAGTTAGATGTGTGGCCAGTAGGTGACAGTATATACTGAAAGAATCTTACCCCTATGCACTCAAATGAAAGCCAGAAAATGGATGCATTCAACTATTATCCTTACAACTATGGTCAAATAGTAGGTAAGACTGAAATCTTCTAATTTGGCAAGGCAACTTATCTTGGAGGAAGAAATCTCCGAATTCAGACCCGTTAAAATCCGGTTCAAAATTAATCCTGTATCGAATTCTGCTTATCGCAGAATATATATATATATATATATATATATATATATATATATATATATATATATATGTGTGTGTGTGTGTGTGTGTGTGTGTGTGTGTTAGGTTGAGGTTTAATTTATTATACATTAAAAATTTAAAAAATCTGCCATTGATATCTAAACAGCCTACTTTTTACGTTTTACATTTCAGGAATAACAATCAGGTTAGTTTATAAATAAATTTTGATGTTGTTTTTTAATTCATTTCATCTCGATAAAATCGCAACCACCTTTTTCTTAATTACCGTGATTCTTCAGAAAGAAAAAATAAAAATTATGTTTTCATAGGAATAAGTCAATTACTGATGGCTCTGTAAAATAAAATAAATCATCACATAAAATATGGAAACTTTTCTTTCATACGTTATGTCGGGTGGATTACTCTGACTCTCATGTTTTCCACCATTTAAAAAAATCAAGTGTAAAATCGATTGGAACATCGTGTAAAATATTGTTGAATATGGAAAAAAGCATTTTATCTCTTCTTTTGTGTTATCCTTAGATGTGCCAGAAGAGTTTACTCCTCCGGTAATGATGCATACGATCCAAAATTAGATGCCAAATCTGGACCTAAGCGATGACCGACCTGAAATTATGTGATTTTATTACGTCATCAAGACAATGGACTTTGGATGAAGTGGCTTTGCAATGCCTCAAGATAAATACGGCCCAGTCGGCTGGGGCTGAAGAATACACTGACTGTATGTCTGCAGAGGGATAAGACTTCCTGATCGTATATCCTGGATATGACACTAAACAATCTGATAGTGAAGCTTCAGTAATACTAGAGCTTTTGTAAATGCAATGTACCCCTCATTGCCATTGCTCCCAGCTTCATTATGACCCGTTGTGATAGCACCTGATAGGGTCCTATCTATAGGTAAATAGAACTAAACAGTGTGCTTATGCTAAACTGAATTGTTTGAAATATATCTATTTTACATTTGAATTGCGTACCTATGCTAAACAAAATTGTCTGAAATAGAACTGTTTTTACATTTAGCAGTGTGTAAATAAATGACTAATGTTTGATTGAATTGTTAGTAATGCGTAGCAATTCTTGAAATCATTTAACTTTGTTGGCTAAACTGAATAGCTCAAAATAGAAATGTTTTTTTACATTTAAACAGTGTACTTATGCTAAACTTAACTGTTTGAAATAGAAGTGTTTATATGTATAAAAATCAATTTTGCATTAAATAACCTACAGTGGTTGATATGTAATAAAACTAAACCAAACCAAACCAAATTAAGTGTCATTTAAACTGATTTAACATTCGTTCGCTCATGTCATGGGACATTTAACTGCTACACGAATATATTTAGCACTTCTGTTTTTCTTCGTACAAATCTGTACAATTTATATAGATACATATTTTAAAACTAGCCCGGAAGTCCAATCCATTTTTACACCTTTTAAATGGCCTCGATAAAATTCCCCTATGATTAATAGTCTCTGGTATTTCATTACGTTATTTTAGTATTAATGTTCATTCTAAGTTATCGAAATAATTCGAAAGTGAAAAGAATTCGCCTAATTTAATTCCTATTTCTTCAGCAATGATAATTCACAAATGAGTTCAAACAGAAATTTTAAGTTCGTGGGTCGAGTGAATAGTTTATATAGCTGAAAATTATATAAAAACTGTTGTTTTTTTTCTTTTTTATCACTAAACATATTTTCGTCTAAGAGCAGCTTTCTACGTACACAGAAAGCGGCGTAAATACAAGAATACAAGCAATAGTATCTAGCTGAGTTATAATTAATGTACGTGTTTTACAAAATGGAAATAAATAGCAAGTGGTTAGTACGCATTTCAAACATCCGTGCAACGTAAAGTTCCCTGATTGAAGTGTACGCTCATCCGTCCTTCTTATTTTAATAGAGGAAGAGTGAACAACATAACTTAATCTACGATCTCGTCCCAAAACTGGAGGAAGTGTAAGTTTATATTTGATATGTAATGTGGGAGCGTAAAAATAACAAGAACGTTAAAGAAACAGCTAAGAAAATTTCTAGCGTGTATGACCTGGCTGTCATTACAGACCACCAAGTCCAAAACTGGTTTTCAAAGATTCTTTCGAGTAATACATCATTGAAAGGTTGTGCTCCCTAATAACGCCAGGTCATATTCAGCAAAACTCACCCGGAAAAATATTGGATTTCGGCTGGTCTGTTCTACTCCATCAATCATATTCAACAGACCTTGCACCAAGTGATTTCCTTCATTTTCCTTCTCTACAAAATGCTGTGAATGACAAAAACTTATCTTCAGACAATCAGATGAAAACGTTCGTGGAAAAGTTGTTTTTTTTAATCTCAAAACCAGCAGAATTTTACGTGGGAGGTAACAACCATCTATCTGGTACATGGCAAAAGGTGATTCAAAATAATGCCAAATATAAAACTAATTGAAATTGACTCCTTGTTAAATTATTCATGAATAAATTATATTTTACTCAATCATTGTTCCACGGGTAGAAGACAAGACAGGATAATTTTTAAGCGGAATTCAGTTGGTTTAGATTTAGTTTTCCTTCAAAATTGTTGTAAAAAAATCAACTATTTATCCATAACTAGGAGAAAAAAAGATGGATTCATTAGCGCATGGTAAAACACAAATAATTTTGTCCAGGATTTGAATTCGTCGAGTCCGTTTCCTACGACAATAACCGTTACACCACGAGCGCCTCCTCGACGAATGATGAGAATTTAGCTTATTTTCCATCAGGTATGCGTAAAAATAATGCCCTCGTTTTTATAGACGGGTTTATATTTTTGATATTCTAATCACACCTCACCCCATGCCCCTCAAAAACTCTTTAATAAAAGCCAGAAAAACAAATGTGGAACTTATTACATTCGTATTACCAATATTTATTTAATATTTTTGGCGAAATATTAAAAGAACACCGAACTTGTCATTTTTTTTTTACATTGCAAATTTTTTACACACTCTTTGTTTCTATTAGTAAAATGTTTTGACAGCTGTACTCACCAACCTTCTTCACGTTCTTTTGTCGTACTCATTAAACTTCCGGTGGAATTAGAACAGTCTACCCTTGTGATTCAAGTAAAGGATTATGTTCTGAGTTCCTCGAAGTACTACAAAAGGCACCTGAAGAAGACCGAGGAATTCAGCGGCCGAAACATAGTTTGATATAGCAACCAAGATGAGTATAATGGTTGACAATGTGTAGAGAATAATAACTAGAAGATTTCATCTCAGAAATATGGACACGAAACAAGTTATAGAAATTTGTTTGATCAATATGTTAAAGTTTTACTTCAATGACTAAACTTATTGCTATGAACATTGATGTTTGAATTGTATTTTCTATGACAGTACTTAACTAATGCATTTTCTAAAGGAATATAATATCTAAATGGATATTCTTGTATTGCATTATGTACTACCTATTTTTTATTGCATGCTTTTGTGTTATTTCATTTCTTGTAGTTAATAAATATTCTTGTTTGTTCAATTGAATATTTCATTCCTTGCGAGTTCCTTTATGCTTTCCCTTTCAGTTTATCCTCTTCTTTCTATCAGTGAGCAGAGATAAAACAAGTGAATAGTCAAAACGGGAAACTTATTTGTTTTATTCCCCTTTTCTTTTTATTATTTCTAAAAAGATTGTGATGGGTCCAACTCTTAGTAAATTTAGAAGCAAACATTTTATATTTTAAAGTGTGCACATAAATAAATACACCCTTAACAATTCCTGTAAAAGTTTACTTTACCCAAAATCAAATATAAAGTAAGAGTAGTAAAGTTGGCGATTGTATACAAGGGCCACCAGAAGGCTCCCTTTTCAATAGCTACTACTCAGAGGTGTAGGAGAGGGCGCTACTCTTTTCTCTGGATTGCTCAAGTATCACGGGAATCTCACCAACAGATTGTTTAGTGTCATAAACAGGACACTCGTTGGAGGGAGTCCTACTCCTCTGCAGAAATCCAGTCGGTGTATTCTACCACCCCAGTTGACAGAGCAACTGTCTTTGATATCGTGCCTGTATTTGTGTTTCTCTGTGTTAGTGTATGCCTATTTATGCGAGTGTGTTCATGAGTTTGGGTATGTGGATATCTGTGTTTGTTTGTCTGTGGGAGTGGTTTTAAGTGTTTACGTATGGTTGGTTGGTTGGTTGAGTTTTATGGCATATGTAGGTTATTTAATGCCAAATAATTTTTATACAAATAATCAGTTCTATTTCAAACAATTGTGCTTAGCATAAATAGTCAGTTTAAATATCAAAACAGTTCTATTTCAAGTAATTCAGTTTAGCATTAGTACGCAGTTTAATTATATTTGACCCATAGATAGGGTCCTATCGGGTGTTACCCCTCAGAGCCAGAATCGACCAGGGAGCGATGGCAATAAAGGGGCGCTCTGCATTCCCCAAAGCTCCAACATCACCGGAATCTCACCATCATATTGTTTAGTTTCATAACAGGACACTCGTTGGAAGGAGTCCTACTCCTCTGCAGAAATGCAGTCGGTGTATTCTACAGCCCCAGCTGACAGAGCAACTGTGAATGAAATTGTGCGCGTATTTGTATTTGTCTGTGTTGGCATTTTCCTGAGACAGTGTTTTTGTGTACTTTCTCTGTATGTCTTTGCTCACATGTTGGTGTAACTAGTAAGCCTGAAAAACCAATACATCATTGCGAAATTTTTTAGAGCAATATATTTAACATGCTCTAACATAGAGAATGAAGCAATTTTCAATCTGTTATATAACTGACTAATAATCTGAGATGGGGAGGGAGGTTGTTGCTCCACACTGTTAAGGATACAATTTCTATATGTAACGTACATAAGTATGATATGCTAATTAGAACAATTCCTTCCTTCCTTGGGGAAGACCTCGAAGCATAATGGCAAAAGTGCTGAACTACGGCCTCGAATTAAAGTTCTAGCACCATTTGCACTATTACATTTAATTTCGGACTAATGCCCTTCAGAAAGAAATGAGTAGTCTTATCGCCCAGCTATGGGCTAATCGGTATCACTGCTTTTCTTTAACATTAAATAACCCACGAAGATTGATATGCTATTAAATAAAGAAATCAATCTTTCAGGGACAGTAGTCTCTTATGCCATGTTAAAAGTATCTGTTTGTCTCACCGTTGACCTCTGTCCTCTCTTTTATGGGGACTTAGACTACGCAGACTGCATCCTTGATTAAAGGATAACACCTTCCCAAGAAGGGGTGTCACGATTATGACATTAAAGGGCATCTTGTGATAAGGCTTAATTTCGTGAACTCTTTTGGGCGTAGAATATTCCTTCATAGCGATTACTCACAGGTCCAATCTAAACCAAAGAGGAAGTATCTGTTAGGGTCCTATCTTTGGGGATGTGTCCTCGTGGTGTAATGGTTAAAGCGATGGACTGTGGAATTGTAGTAAGCGAGTTCGTACTCCAGTCGCGCTATTACGTTCACTTTCGGGCAAATACCCTTGGGAAAGGTATGAACCCTCTTATCCTCCCAGCTATGGGTTAAATAATACCACTACTGTTCTTCTAGGAGAATGGCTTTGGCATTAAATAACCAACAAAGGTTGACTTGCCATTAAACAAAGAAATCAAACCAAACCAAACCTATCTATGGGTCAAATAGATACATTTGCATAGGATAAGAATATATGAAACCGTATGACTATGGGCAAACATATCCTAATTATTAAATAGAATTATTAATATTCGATCTCCACTCTAGAAGGAACCCCTCTTAAACTAGTAGACAAATTCACGTACCTAGGAAGCAGCGTCGAATCAACCGAAAAGGACATCGAAACGAGGTTAACGAAAGCATGGACAGCTATCAATAGGCTATCGACTATATGGAAGTCGGACCTGACCGATAAAATGAAACGCAGTTTCTTCCAGGCAGCGGTCACATCGATACTGCTATATGGATGCACTACATGGACGCTAACAAGACGGCTCGAGAAGAAACTAGATGGCAATTACACAAGAATGCTGCGTGCAATCCTCAACAAGTCCTGGCAGCGGCACCCCACAAGACACCAACTGTACGGCCACCTGCCCCCTATCACGAAATCTATTCAAGTTAGGCGAACCAGACATGCAGGACATTGCTGGAGAAGCAGAGATGAACTCATAAGAGATGTACTCTTATGGATCCCCACACACGGCCGCGCAAAAGCAGGACGACCAGCACGAACGTACATTCAGCAGCTGTGTGAGGATACAGGATGTTGTCCTGAAGACCTGCCTAGGGCGATGAACGATAGGGAGGAGTGGCGAGAGAGGGTCAGGGATATCCGTGCTGCCAGCACGATATGATGATGATGATGATGATAATTGTTTATAAGAATCATTGACCTTGGAGCCATATCAATGTGTAAATTACCAGTCGCCATATCAATGGGGCATATTATCCTGCATCCTTTATAGAGGGGATAAGGCCATCTCAAAAGGGTGTCCAATGTGATATTAAACTCTATCCGATAATGGGGCTATTTGGAGTTCAGTAGAGTATGGAGTCACCGCTTCATTCCAATTACTCCCCGGTCGACTCTGACTACGCGTAGTAGTACTTACCAGAGTTCAATCTTTGGCTCAGATAGATCTTCTTTGTAAATTATTTGTGGTAGATTTGAATACCTTGATTAAATATCCCATAAACGATTGATTTGCTGATAAATAAACATAACTACTTAATAGCAACTCTTTGATTTGCAAGATAAATATACTCAGAAGAGGGAAGGACACACGTTAAATATATAATTATCTCTCCCTCTCTCTTTCTCTCTCTCTCTCTATATATATATATATATAATATCCATTCAGTGTCTAAAGACAGTGGGTGAGGATTATTCTTTTATAGAATATATGAGAGAATATCATATAAATCTATGTGAGTGCTCAATGTATGGCTCTTATTCCTTCGCAGGGATACAACAAAATTCACTTTCAGAGCGTATATAGTGTAATTGGACGGAAAATCAAACCTGGTTAAGTCATCATTATAAATTTATTTCGGCGGAGAATATTACTATACTCTCTGTCTCGTCAGATGACTTCTTCCATGCTTTTCTCGAAGTTGTTGAACAGCAAATGTTGAATTCCGTTCGTATTTAAAAAATAAAAAATAAACAAATAAAAAATGAAAAAATAAAAATATTTGAAATAAAATTAAATTCACAGGACAGGGCAGAGGGGGTCAAAATATTAGGTGTTAGAAGCATCAAGAAACAGGAGTGGGGTTTCACTGTAGGTCAACCCATCCTAATTTTCCTACTTGTCAGTGGTTCCGTAGCAGGTGCTATTTTCTAAACAATCTATGACTATCCGCATATATATTTTACATTTACTCCTAATACATCTGTTAATTATCTCAGCCGGTTTTATCCTAGATATACCTCTTAATTTAATTAGGAATAAGATAATCAAATAAGATAAAGGTAAAGAAATGTTTTATCGTAGCTATCAAGTGCTTTTAATTGACTCTAAAAATGGTCAAGGGGAATTAAATATTTTAGATTCAAAGGCCTTAATTTTTGTAATAACATCCGATCCGATATTCATCGGATCATCATCTATCTTAAAATTTCCCCGCGCCAGTGATATCCACTACTGAATTGATCGTTATTAACTTTTAATAAATCCTTATCATTGTCCTTGCAATTACATAGGGATCGGTGTTTCAGTGACTCTCAGTCAGGATAATTTGAATTTTCCTCTATGTCTACATTTAAACCTAAGTTCATTTCTTTCGTTCAATAGTAGTCTTCGATTTCTGAAATTAATAATATTAATTTTCTCATCTATACATAAGTTACATCTACCGCTGAAGCCATTCGCGGTAGAAGAGTGCCTGATTATCTTCCACTTAATTTGATCTTTTAAGTCCCCAAAAATATTTTGATAGGGCAGTCTGGTTTCTAAGTCGTGGATTGGAGAAAGAATGTCTATGATTATATCATCTCTGCTTCCAATTTCCAGCGGAGATGCCTCTATAGACTCTCTCGTCGTCTTTTTTGTGTTCCATGCCTGGTATACGATATTTCTCGAATTGCAACGTCCGCCAAAGGGGAATTCCTCTTTACTCCTACAGTTACAAGACTCCTATCGTTTAAAATTAGTTGATTAGCTCTTGTTATGTTTGCTTAAAATGTTATTCATATTCTTGGTGCAACAGTAGCTAATTTTTACTGTATTTCCATTAAATTTTTTCCTAATGGATTATCACTATGAAAGTGTTTATCTGCCGAAATAAATTTATAATGAGGACTTAACCAGGTTTGAGATTCCACTCGATGACACTATATATATATATATATATATGTATATATATATATATATAGTTCATTATGATGACATTAATGTATAACTTTTTATAAATATCTAACTCTTCAAAAATTATATATATATATATATATACGTGTGTAAGTGTGTCTGTGTGCGTCTGTGTGTTGCGTAATGACTTTTGAGAGACCCTTCAATTAGTGATTTCTAAAACAGTATGTTCCTGCTGTGTAAAGAAAACATCGGCAGCAGGTCATGGGATTGACGGAAAGATAACCCACACACATAACGGCCAGTCAGTTTGTCGGGCAGACAGAAGGAATATATCTTTATGAAGAAGAGTATTATCTTCTTTGATTCTTTCATCGTGAAGTACAACATAGATAGATAGATAGATAGATAGATAGATAGATAGATAGATAGATGTTTAAAAAACTAAATGTTTTTCAACAATATTTTATTTCAAATACTTTACGCAATAAATTGTTTTGATATATATTGTATTAATTTTCGTTAATTATAAGAAATACATTTTAAGGTATTCAATAATTTACTTATGAGGTAAAAGTCAGTTATATGAATCAAATTTTGGAATTGAATAATCAATAAGGAGTTGAGAAGTCTTTAAACTAATAAGCAAAACCAATCTAAACTTATGAATATTCATAATCATAATTAAACATTTACAAATGAATCGAATTTTAGCATAAAAAACCCACATCATCCACATTATCATCATCAATTCGTACTGATTGCACAGAGTTCCCTGTCTTTCTTCTCCAGTTATCATCCCAATCTATCGGTCAGAGCAGCTGGCTTTTCCTCTTGTTTGCATGCAGTGTCCTCACTGATATAAGTCTCTGCTGCTCGGCCAATACTATTACGTCCATATGTAGGTACCCTTAAGATAATGCCACTTATAAGTTCGTCTTGACTTCTCCAGCACTACCCCACATGAAATGTTCGTCTTACTTTGATGGTTTGTGAGATTGATAGTAAGTGACTGTACAGCAGCAGATAAAACTGTGGAGTGCAGCTTCCAAGATTCATTCAAAACTGCGAGAATAATTCTTGTGTAGTTGCCATCTCACTTTTTCTAAACGCGTTATGTCAATGTCCAGAAGATGCAGCCATTCTGTTGTAACAACGTTGCTATTGCTTAAAAGAAATTTTAAGGTATTGATATACCATTAAACAACCCAACCAATCCAAACTATGGACCGCTGTTACGGTTTACGAGTCATCTAATATCTTGACTTTTATTCGCTTTTTTACTGAGCAAAAAAAAAAGCGATGATTTTTTCTAACAATTTTATCAATGTTCATTTCCAAAATGCACTGGAATAAACTTAATAATTGTGTCTTATAAGAGATTTCCGAAAACGCAAAATGCATTTTACCTGGCAATAATGTGAAGATAAAAGCTTTTATTCACCAACTTTATTCTGTTTCTATTACCTTTCTCTTCATGATTTTTCCTTGGTTCCATTTGGCCATAGAGAAAGAGAGAAACCTTTTTGTCCCCTGCTAGTGCTAAAAAGTAAAAATAATGAATCTTTTATCAAAGTCGATGCATTTCTACAATGTTTAATACTTATGCTATTGAGTGCAAAAGAACAAACTTTAATTCGTACTTTAACAGTTTTAAAACGTATTAACCCTTTCAAATGATATTTCGAGCGTACTGTTATTTAAATATACATCGTCAGACCGATATTTCAAGCGTGGTAACTCTTTATTTAAAAATGTCTTTAATGCATTTGATTCGATATCAAGAGGAAAGATGAAGCAAATACTTCTTGCATTTCGTTTCCCGAGAGTTACTGTGTTAGCTATAATGATGCTTTACAAAAACCCAAAAGCAATGATTAATTCTCCTGATAGTGACACCGACTTCTTTGGCATTGTCCCTGGAATCTTGCATTTCAATTTATAATCTACCAAGATGAAAAGAGTTTGAATGTAGATAAATCTAATGAACGAAAATTGTCTCACACGAAAATAAGGCAAAAAACAGGAGATATCCGACAGAAAACTTTAAGACTGCAGACTGCATAGATTATCCAGTACTTCTCACAAATGCACTTGCACAATTAGAATTCTAAAGAAACGCCTGGAGAAAAAGGTAGACGGGAACTCTACAAGGGTGCTGCATGCTATTTTAAAAACATTTTGAAACACCACCCCACAAAGCAGCCATTGTACGGACGCTTAACTCCAATATCAAACAATCCTAGATATACGAACAAGACATTCTGATAACTGCTGGTAAATAAGATGAAGAAACTCTCTTTTGGAATCCTACGAATGGATGTACCGATGTTGATCGAGGAACAAATTTTTACATACCAGTTCTATACGAAGACCTTTCAGAGTCAAAAGGGGTGAATGGAAAAAGAGAGACAAGGGACACCCTACTGTCTGCTCGATTCTATGATGATGCTACTTAATTTCCCACGCAAGCTTGATATTTTACTATATATTGTAAATCGGAAATTTCAGGCAGAGAGCTATTTTACTATATATTGTAAAAACGTTTTTTTTAATATATAGAGCTATTTCATTATACACGGTGAAATCGATATTTCTTACTGAGTGCTATTTAACCATACATCATGAACCCGATAAGTTGGGTAGTGCTATTATAATATACATCATAAACCCAATAGTTCGGGGAGAATGGTATCACACTACAAATTTTCTGCTCGATTTTTCGTACAGATGAAGTACCATAGAGTTATAGAGTCAGCTTTAATTGATTTATACTTATGAAAAAATCATTCATGATTATTCTCTTCGAAAAAATAATCATAGGGATTAAAAACTAAATGAATTGATCTTACCCTGAAGAAAGGAATTTAAAAATAATTACATCGAATTTCATTTATATATTAACCAAAGTCACGGGTCAACAATAAATTTGTTGTCCACGTTTTTTTAGCAGATTTAGGACGAATCTGATGGGCTGAATCCTAACATCACATTGGTTTTGCTCAATCAGGTCAAACTTTTGAGCTATAGCCACGTCGTCTTTTACGCTTTTGTTCATCCTATTTACCCAACCCCTCTGCTCGGGCAGGATATGACACAAGGTAAATTTTCAAGCGAAGTTTAACAGGTTTGAGTGTTCCTTCTCCTAAACTACTTGCCTAACCAAGGCTGAAGAACCCAGTCAACCCTACTATTTACCCATAGCTGGAGGGAGAATAATAGGATTCATACTGTTCCCAAGGGTATTAGTGCTATGTGAAATGCAGTCAGTCTCGTCCAGGATTTAAACTCGTGTCACCGTGTCCATTTCCTACGACGATAACCATTACACTACAGACACCTCCTTTTTACACTTTTGTTCATATGTACGCATGTGTGGAGCATTTTAGAGGAAGTTGGTGGGGGGGAAATGCCATTTTGGAAGATGCTCTCTTGCATCAGCTTCTTTCACAGCAGGCATCAAGAGTATCTCTGTTTTTTTCTCTGCAGTGAAGGACTTGGTGTACTTCACCAAGTACTCATGTGCATTTGGGATAGTAGGGACTGTGCTCAGCATTACACGAAGAAGGATTGGCCTTTGCGGGAGGAATTGGTGCCTTGCAAAGATAGGAACATCATCAACGACCCTCTGGTGGACAGAGACAGAATACTCTTTCCACCGCTGCACATCAAGCTTGGCTTAATCAAGCAGTTCACCCAAGGCTCTATACAAGGATGGTGACTGATTCACTTACTTGTGCCAGGTTTTTCCAGGATTGACCATGGAGAAGTTGAAAGCCGGCATCTTTGATCTGGCAGCTCATCTGAGATCCAGAGGTCGAAAACTCAATGAATGAAGTGGAACTGGAAGCGTGGAAGACATTTGTTCTGGTAGTGAATAACTTTCTTGGCAACAATAAGGCTAGAAACAATGCAAAACTTGTCAACAACATGCTGACTGCTTTCAGAAACCTGAGCTGCAACGTGAGCGTCAAGATGCATTACCTATTTTCACATATGGACTGGTTATCTGAGAACCTCGGTTCAATGAGTGTCGAGCAGGGGGAGAGATTCCATCAGGACCTGAAAGAGATGGGTACCAGGTATCAGGGTCGCTGGGATGTAGTCATGAGGGCTGACTTATGTTGAAACCTGAAGAGAGATCTCCCTGCCGCTGAGCAATCCAGGAGTTCGAAGAAACGGAAGATCAAGCCCTGAAGTTTGAACAAGGGTGGAGCAACATGCAATTTACGTGTACTTACCTTTAACAAAGTCCACCATTCAGTTTACAGTAATCGATGTTACTATCAGGTAATCAATATACGTTGTTGGCAAAATATTTTTTTCTCTTAAAAACATATTTAGGATGATATGTGTTGACAAAAATAAGTTGATAATGCCACAAAACTGTAATCGATTTTGTTAATAGATCTGATTTTTTTCAAATCAACCTCGCAAAACCCCCTGACCTGATGGAGAGAAACAGATGCCATTTCCAGATTCAGCAGAGCAAAAATACCCTAAATCACGTGTAGAAATCTTGACAACATTCAGAAAGTAAAAAGATTTTGCCCAGGTTTATTAATCACCAATACATTACAGGATGTTCGAATCGATATAAAAGCTGAGTTAAGTTTTAAATGTTGGACTATATCGTGATCTGACGAATCTATTCCGCATAACTTATAAAATATTAAAAGAAAAGTGTTCAAATTTCATATGTTGTTTTATGTTATAGAGTCAGCTTTAATTGATTTATACTTATTAAAAAATCATTCTTAATTATTCTCTTCGAATAAAAAATCATAGGGATTAAAAACTAGATGAAATGATTTCACCCAGAAGAAAGGAATTAAAAAATAATTACATCGAATTTTATTTATAAATTAACCAGAGTCATTATAGAAAAATAAATTGCAAATTTGCCCAGTCGGTTGAGGCCCTAGAATACACTGATTGCTTCTCTGCAAGGGGATAAGACCCTCCACCAAGGAGTGTCCTAAATATGACACTAAACAATCAGATGGTGAGGTTCATGTAATGCTAGAGGTATGTGGAATACAGAGTACCCTATAAGTGCCATCGCTCCCAGGTTCACCCTGGCCCGTAGTTATAGCACTTGATAGGGTCATATCTATGGGTCAAATAGAACTAAACTGTACACTTATTCTAAAGTGAATCATTTTAAATAGAACTGTTTTTGACATTGAAACTGCGTTGTTATGCTAAACTGAATTGTTTGAAAATGAACTGTTTTGAAATAGGACTAAGTTGTGTATTGATGCTAAACTGAACTGTTTAAAATAGTACTGTTTTGACATTTAACGGAACTATTTTGACACTTAACTGTTTGTAAACAAAAACTACACTTACACAAACCTGAATAATTTGAAATTTAATTCGGCTTTAAATGACCCAAAATGTTTGATATGCCGTAAAACAAAACAACCAACCAATAAATTGCAAATACCATGCCATTAGGAAAGCAATCACCAATTTCTATCGGCTGAATGAAATAGAGAATTGTGGACAAAAATAATGGTAATATACGTCCTTTTGATTAGCTAATTTGTAATAAGTCAGTTAGACGAATCCCGATTGAACAAAATCATTGCAATAGATTATGTAAAAAAATTCGCTCCCGTAGATTCACTTATTTCAAAATTCTTACAGCTATGTAGGGATTTATCTGGTATGCCATCTTGGAGTTAATTGCTCTTAGCAGGGTTCCTATGTGAGGTAATGCGATGTTACGAAGACGGGAAACTGTCGATGATCCAGTGAAATACTTTGCTGACGAGGCATTCTAGAGTATAAATGCGCATATTACGCAGGGTCATTGTTTTCCATGTATTAGGAGTCGAATTCGTTGTTAAATTCCGGATTATGCGACGGGCAACATTGGGTTATATGATTGTAGTAGCACTCGGTGAGTGGCCTAACTATATATATATATTTATATATATATATATATATAAATAGAGAGAGAGAGAGAGAGAGAGAGAATAAAAAATACATATATATATGGAAGTAATTATATATATATATATATATGGAAGTGTAATCCGACAATGTATAGAAAAAATGGAGTGTAATCCGACAATATATAGAAAAAATTGATAACAAGGTAATCCAAGTAGAAGGAGAGATTTATTGAGAAGCAAAGTAGACACTATAAAGTTTCGGTTTAATGATGCATCATCAGGTCTCTGAGAGACGATATTAGTGATTTTAAACCGACTACAAATGTTTAAAACTACAAAATATAAAAGCCTAGGGAACATTTGTCTGACAAGAAAAAGTTGGCCGTTTAATTAATGTATCAGCGTTTGTTTTTTAAATTCAACTTGTTTGGAATATTGTATAGAATTTATGTTCCGTATGTTTATCGAGAAGGATTTTGAATCAAAAGGAGGAAGAAAAAGAAAAACAAAAATAAAAAGGCAAGTATAAAAGTATGACATATGTAGAATATATCAATTAAAGATGGAATATATTGTTGCTATTTAAAATGGATTTGCTTAAATAAGGAGAAATATTACAAAAGCCCGGATGAGTATTTACTGAATTACAAAGTGAAATAGCACAGGTCTCGAAAATTCGTTTTAGTCTTTTATCGTGAATGTAAATGAGCATCATTGTAGAATTGAAATCGAAGTTCTGATTATATTGGAAAATGTGTTGAAGAAGTGCATTGTTTAATTATAATTATAACGTCTCTTTTGTGTTCTTTCAAGTAAATGTGATGGTTCCGAGATGTTTCACCAATATATTTTAATTTACAATTCTTACTTGAGATACAATAAACATCGGCGTCTGAAAATTTGTTGCGTTGAGGGCTAGAGTGTATTAAATCATGGATTGTTTTAGAGGGTAAAAAGGCAGTTTTAATACCGAGTTTATTTAGATATATAATCCCTAATACTGCTCGTTACTTCACATACATAGACGACATCATAATTAACTATCCACAAGTTCTTGATTTGCATAGTATCACTGGCAAACTGAACAATGTAAAACCTTCTATAAAGTTCACATATGAACTTGAATCCAATAACAATCTACCGTTTCTGGACATCTTACTTGTTCGGAATATTAACAAACTAGAATTCACGGTTTAACATGAACCCACCTGTAAAAACGACCACATACATTTTTATTTACACAACAACAACAACACCAAAATATGTATCCTCATACTTTTTTTTAAATCTCAGAGCTCTACGCATTTGTTCAACGAAACAACATAGAAAATTCCTTCCTTATCCTTCCATACCCCATATCTTTTATACACTTTGCTAAATCTAAAACCCTTAAAATCTTCAATAAAAATCAACCTCGAACTAATGTCAACTCATAATCGTATAAAACTAGTTCTCCTCATACATTCATAACTTTGCCTAACAATTCTTTTTCCAACAACATATTGCCCAGTAGGCTGAGGCTGTAGAATAAACTGACTGCATCTCTGCAGAGGAGTAAAACCTCTCCAACGAGTGTCCTGGATATGACACAAAACAAAAATGGTGAGGGTCCAGTGATGCTGGGGATTTAGGGAATGCAGAGCACTCTTTCATTGCCATTGCTCCCAGTTCCACTCTGGCCTGGAACGGTGGCACCTGATTGTGCGCTAGCTATGGGTTAAATAGAACTAAACTGTCTACTTATGCTGAACTGATTTGTTTGAATTCGAACTGTTTGACTAAACTGTATAGCTTGAAATACAAATGTTTTTGATTATTTAGCTGTGTACTCATAACAAACTTAATTGTTTGAAATAGAACTGACTATTTGAATAGAAATAGATTTGGCGTTAAACAGCCTACAAAGGCTGATATATCACAAAACCCAACCAACCAACCAAATCCAACAGCATAATAAACAACTTAAATAAACTCCATATTAAAACTGCCTCTTTACCCTCTAAAACGACCCGAGATTTAGTACACTCTAGCCCTCAACGCAACATATTTTCTGACGCCGGTGTTTATTGTATTCCTTGTAAGAATTGTAAATTAAAATATATTGGTGAAACATCTCGGAACCTAATCTTCTTAAGAAAAAATGTTCTCATTCAGAGCAATTTTCAGAGAATGAAAAAGATGGAAATCACTTGGTGCAAAGTCAATGAATATGCTGGATGGCGTAAAATAGATCAGCCAAATTCCTATTATTATTCCTGGGTGATTCTTGCTTAATGTGGCCTTGTGTTATCAGAAGAAGCGTAACTTGGCCCTTACTAACAAGTTGGGATTGCGTTCCACGAATTCCCTCTAAGCATTTTGAACATTTTAGTCGGCATTCACCTCTCGACTGATGGAAACTTTAAAGACCTATTTCGGACTTGGTGGTCAGTAATGATGCCTTGGTCATATTCACTAGAAATGTTCTTAGCTGTTTCTCTAGCGGTTTGTTTTCCTACATTACATGTCTAATAAACACTTCCAGTTCCTCTATTTAAGAGTGGCTCAATCAACTAGGCCTGCAGAATACACTGACTGTATCTTTGCAGAGGAGTAAGCTTCATCCAACGAGTTGTCCAATTCACTGCGGCTGAAGAATGCACTGACTACATCTCTGCGGAGGGGTAAGACTCATCCAACGAGTTGTCCTATTCGCTGGGGCTGCAGAATACACTGACTGCATCTCTGCAGAGGAGTAAGCTTCATCCAACGAGTTGTCCTATTCGCTTGGGCTGCAGAATGTACTGACTATATCTCTGCGGAGGGGTAAGACCCATCTAACGAGCGGCTTGAATATGGCACTAAACAATCTGATGATGAGCCTTCAGTAATGCTGGAGCTTTGCAGAATACCGAGTACCTCTTTTTTGACATCACTCACAGGTCCACGTAGACGCAGAGTGGTAGTATCAGATAGGATCCTGTCTATGGGTCAAATAGATCTAAACTGTGTAATTACACTACTTGCTTGAAATTGTTTTTGACATTTATTCTGTGTACTCATGCTAAACAGAGTTGTTTGAAAATAGAACTTTTTTGTCATTTTACTCTGTGTAAACAAAAACCTATACTTATGTATTAAACTGAAATGTTTGAAATTTTTTTATCAACATGACTTAATTCGGCGTTAAATGTCCCTAAAATGGTTACTACGCCGTAAAACAAATCCATCAACCAACCCACCATCTATCTGAGAGGTTGGTTGGTTGGTTGGTTGGTTGATTGTGTTTTATAATATATGAGCCCTTGTAGGTTATTTAATGCCAAATCCTGTTTATACATATTAATTGTTATAATTTGAAAACAAAACTTGAAGGTAACATTTTAAACGAGCCAGAGCTCATTTGTTTGCACAGAGTTAAATGGTTTCCAGTATTGCTACCTAGCACTAGTAGTTTTATTCGCACAAATTTAAATAACTCCCAGTTTTACTGTTTCACGCTAGAAATTCTATTCGACATTATTTATTTGACGGCACACAGTCAAATTGTTCTAAGTATTGCTATGTGTTGGGTATCAACTAACTTTTCAACATAATGAGCTGTTCCTTCTGCCATATATAGCAGTAGCGGAGATCAGTCTGGGAATAAGCCTATGAGTCAGACGAGAAGAGCCGTTCCTATCGTTGAAGTATATCATTACTCTATCACTAATCCTATGTTCTTATTACTAACAGTCTCTCTCTTGTAAATACCCCTTCCTGTAAATATAACTATTTTTCCTCACATATCGTGGTTTGTCTTATTATTACTACAACTTGTGTTCACTAACCAGAACACAACACTATGTAATTCTAATAATTAAATTTACCAGTTTATTTCCCCACGTTTAAATTATTTCTAATATAATAAGTGAGTAAATACTTCCATTTGACCCATGGATTAAGACGTAACAGGTATAAGTATATACTCTGTGACCGAGTGGACTTGGAAGTAATGACAAAAAAGGGACACCTCAGATTCCCCAAATCTCTACGACTCCAGCTTCGTCATCAGATGCAGTTTAATGCCTTATCCAGACTAATACTTCTATTTGACCCATAGATGAGAACCTAACAGGTACTACGACTTGAGACGACTCATAGTGTTTGTATACAGTAAGGACAGACGAGTATCTGGGGTATAAGAAAGATATGCACGCGTTCACACAAACTTTTTTTAGCTGGTAAAGAAAGAGAATACAAACTGGGGGCCAAATATCTGTGGCGTCCCAAGACCAGTCACGCGTAGGAATGAGTAAGTTTTTCGGTGATTTGCCTCACTGAACCTAGAATATACATTTGGGACTATTTTAGCTGATAATTTCAACATTGGGTCGGAGTTGACTTGGGAATAATGGCAATAAACTCTAATCCACGTTCCACAAATCTTCGGGACTTGAGCCTCGCCATCAGATACAGTTTAATGTCTTTTACGGGAAGTCTTACCACTCCAAAAATATACAGGTGATGCATCCAACAGCTCCAACTTACTGAGCTGATTTTAGTGACATCATATTTAAAATCATGAAGAGCATTCTTTCACTACTGAAATAAGAATGACTGATGAAGGCAGGCTTTAATCAAGTAATTTCTGGTTGCGTTAACAATACTAGAAGATTAAAATACGTATTTGGAACTTGCTTTTAAAATAAGGAAATTATTTATGACTTAACCCAAAATATATGGGATGAACATCTACTATTTTGTAAAAATAAACAAAACCATTAAACTTAATTCGACGCAACGTTCATATCTATTTGATTCAAATCAACAACGTGCACATTGTAGCACTATTATTTTTTACATTCTAGCTCAAAAACAAACACGCTCTTACGTGTACCTTCATGGACATACTATCTAATAATAGCAAGGGTGAGGCTCAAATAGACAAGAGTCACTTCAGAAAAAAAAAAAAAAAAATTAAGGACCGTTAAATAAGAACGAGTGAGAGTGAAGGATTTTTCCACAAATTAGCTAGAGCAGACAAAGGAGGGCCAATTTTTTTCTGCAATTTTTTGTTTGTTTGTTTTATTTTCAATCAAGACTGCTTTCTCTTTTTCAGCCTAACCTCTCCTTTTCCAGCCATGGCTTTCGCTCCAATACACTCTCCCACACCCGTGCTGTTCTTTTTTTTCTCTTTCACAATTCGTCGCGCCTAACCGACGCCAAAGTTTGACCTACTGGACTTCACCCTGGTTGTATGTGAATCTGCCATTTGCTTGCTTAGAGAAAACGGTGGTCGGTACAGTAGAGAAATTTTGCGAACAGTTAGTAGTTAAAAGTAGTTAAAAGCAAAAAAAAAAAAAAAATCTGAATATAAAAGATATATATTCAATAACGAATATGTCTGAGGTAAGTAGTTGCGAAGAAAAATCGAAGTGAATAACTGAAATAATCTATATATTCCTTTATTTTTTAACGTGTCTTGACCGTGGAATGGTTAGTTGAGCCAACACATCTACGAATTATCCGTGAAAGGCGCACCTAAATACACTTAGGGAAATCAACAGACCTTGAGACATTCATACACTCTTTGTAATTTCTTCGATTTCTTTTGTATTTGAAACAGTAAATGTTCCCTTTTTTAAGTTCCAGACAGCTTTTACTGTTCCAAAAGTAACAGAAATAGCCATTGTTTTTATTACAGACAACATCTAAACAATCTCTTATTTGTTGCCCTCCTGATCGTATTTTTTTTTCCGTTTTTTTTTTCAGTGCCTTAGCTTTCGTTTTCATGTATGTTTTGATTTTCCAGTTTTATTCCGCTTTTGTTTATATACTTACTAGATATTTCAAAAAGTTATATTAGTCTTTTGAATGACCTCAACCCAGTCCTTCTTTTTGTATTTCCGGTCTGACATTATTAATCATTGCACACCAAGCCCGATTCTTTAATTTTTCTCCTGTCTCTTTCAACTAATGTTCCGTTTAACTTATAGTATACAAAAAACTACAGGTTTGCTGAACCTTGTTTTTTCACACACACACACACACACACACACACACACACACACACACACACATATATATATATATATATATGTATATATATATATATATTTATAAACTATGTTTTTTATGATAGCCATTTTTATTCTATTTCCCGCTTTTTATATATCAACCGCATTATGCGACTTTCTAAGACATGAATTTTAGACTCGCATTAGAGAATCAGGCCATATCAAGATACTAACTTTGTGTACAAAAAGATGGCAAAGGCTAATCGAGGACAATTTGTACCCCAACAATTTTAGGCTGCAAAAGATCTCAATTAAATTCTCTAAATCTATGTCTCTCATAATCCCTTTCTTCTTTTCTTATCTTTTTTACACATACGCATAAAAAATGCGTTCCTTTATGTGTCTTGTTACATTCTATCCCTCAAATTCTATTAATTTATCACTTGATGTATCTCTCTCTCTTTACATATATATATATATATATATATATATATATATATATATATATATATATATATATATACACGATATTTTTATGCCTTCTTTATTCAAAGATACGCATAACAATGCTTTTTTCTGGTTGTCTGGTTTTATTATCCCTTGATTTCTAACCACACACACACACACAGATACACACACACACACACACACACACACACACATATATATATATATATATATATATATATATATATATATATATATATATATATAATATTTATACAAATCCATTGAAATGTCTCAGCGTTTTAGAGAAGAGCTAGTTGAAAATGTAGTTTAAAATAATAACAATGCCGTTGTATTTCTCGCATTATTAGAACTTATGTGTCATCTCGATCATCAAATGCAAATCATAGATATTTTTCAGTATTATTTTTTCACAAACTGCATTCCATTGAAATTATCTAAGCAAAATTACGTATATGTGTATATGTTTACGCAGTCACTGTGACTCAAGATCAAATCTTTGGCCTAATGAGTAGAGTGTTCACCAATGGTCCGGGAGATCGGGGTCCAATCTCTGGTCTAGTCATACCAACAACTCAAAAAATGACACTCGATGCCGATTTGCTTAACACTCAGCATTATAATGTACGGATCAAGGGTAAAGTGGACCAATCCAGAGAAAGAGTAGCTCTCTCTCCTGTCACCCTCGATTAAGGTCGCCAAATTTACTTACAATTGGCTTGGATTCGGAGTTTGTTTTTTTTCTTTTTCTTGAGTGGTTGCCTAGCCAATGCCACCCCCCCAAAAAAAAAACCCAGTTTGTCTTGCTATTTACCAACATTTGGGGAGAAAAGAGATGGGTTCATGCCTTTTCGGAATAAGATCGAAATGAATCTTATGTAGCTTCGTTCAGGGTCAATTTAATTTCCAACCATTAAAATAACCGTTACACTAAGGGTGCCACCTACATCACAGTTATAGAACCGTCTCAAAAGGAATTTTTATATTATTCATATTGATGTATTCTAACTTTTTTTTTACAAAGGAGTTGTAATTTAGTTTTTTCATTACGGTTTCAATCGTATTAGGAAAAATTGATAACAAGGTAATCCAAGTAGATGAAGAAATTTATTGAGAAGCAAATTCGACATTAAAGCGTTTCGGTTCTAATCGACCATCATTAGGACTATGAGGGATGATATTAGTGATGTTAAATCAACGATGGATGTTTAAATGTTCAAAATACAGTAACCAAGGCAAAATTTGTATAACAAGGAAAAGTTGGCCGTTTAATTAATGAATCAGCGTTTGTTGTTTTAAATTACGTCATTTGCCTTATTAGGTATATTGTGTAGAATTTACGTTCCGTTTGTTTATCGAGAAAGATTTCGAATCAAATGGAGGAAGAAAGAGAAAGACAACAAGAAAAAAGAGAAAGCATAAAATTATGATACATGTGGAAATATATCAACTAAAGATGAAATATATTGTAGATATTTAGAATGGATTTGCTCAAATAAAGAGAAATATTATAAAAGCCAGGACGAGTATTTAGGGAATTATACAGTGAAATAGCTGCGTTTTCGAAAATTCGTCTTAGTCTTTCATTATGAATGTAAATGAGCACCTTTGCACAATTGAAATCGAAGTTGTGATTAGATTGAGAAATGTGTTGAAATAGTGCATTGTTTAAGTTATCAATTCTTATGACTCTTGTGGGTTCTTCCAAGCGAACATGAAGGTTCCGCAATGTTTCACCAATATATTTTAATTTCCATTTCTTACGACAGTTTCACTTGTGTAAAGTTTCATAAGTAATGTCTAATTCAACCCATTAGGATTGTCAAATAGTCCATGGTAAATAATTAAATCTTGGCGTTTTTCATTTAAAATATCAACTTTTCATAAAAATATCATTGTATGGTATGTATGTAGATAGGCAGATAGATAGATAGATAGATAGAGAGATACCACTGTCTTAATAAACCAAATAGGTAAAGATAATTTTTAACACGCTCATTTCATAATCAAAATATATACATCCTAAAGAAAATATAATTGTCAGATGTTCTCACTGAAGATACATAAATATCAGTTGAAATCACTTGGATACCAGGGAATAATTTTCCTGCAAACCATAGCAATTTTTCGGCACCAGTTCACTTATCATTGCTGCTTTTGTAGTATATATATATATATATATATATATATATATATATATATATATATATATATATATATATATATATATATATATATTAATGAACCAACCAAAACACATCACTGACGACATCCTCCGGCGCCAAATATATTAAGGCGTATATGTACAGTAACTTTTTAAATTATCTTAAGAACTTTACAAACAAAATATTTCTTGACAAAAAAACTTCTTTCCTTACAATGACCTAAGGTCAAAACTCGTAGAGAACAACCAAAAAACAAATAACTACAACAGAATTATTCTTATTTAACTTATCACTCATATATATATATATATATACCGTTGCAACTACGAACCAATGAGAAAAATCTACCAACGTAGATTAACCAAAAGTTTTGGTCAGAAATACTCCGGAGATTACTGAAGTAGTCTGAAATCAACTAACATGAGGACACTAGACTGAATTGATCAGTGAATAATAACATTTGGGAATTATTTTTGATTTTCATTCTGTATTTGAATTTGACACACTTTAAATACTTTCGTTTAGATATTATTTTTTTCTCTTCAACTTAATTTCTTCCACACTTCTTTCATCATTCTTTTGTGTTAGAGTTCTTTTGTTTTACAATAGTTTTTTTTTCTTTTTTCTTTTAAATTCACACACCTTTAATTTTTCTCTTTCTCACTTACCCAACCCAACCTCATTGACTCGTTTCCTCTTTCTTTCCCGCTCTTAACAATTCCAATACGACATTCCGACTCCCCACTTCAATAACCCTTCATTCGATATTTGTTGATCAAAACTTTCACATTCGCTAAGCTTATACTTGCTAATAATCAAGTGATAATCAAATCAGTTTCAGTTTTACTTTCGATGTTCTTTTTTGTATTCTTTAGAGCTAAAAGTTTATTAACTTTATTTCCCACTTTCTTTTTGCAAAGATTTTGCATTCACCGATTTAAGAGATTCGTTGCAAATCTAAAAAGTCAATATGGATTTTAAAGAAGTCTTCTTAATCATTATTTAAAGGGTTGCGTTAATTGTATTATTTTTCCCGAAGTTGGTGTCAATTATATGCATTTGTTATTAGGGATGCTGAACTCCAACTGTGAATATTTTTTTTAAATGATATTAGTTTCCAGGTAATATTAGAGAAGTGTAGAAAAATCTAAATAAACCAGTATAGGTATTTATTTAACCCCTGCCCTCGAGCACGATGCGACACAAAGTCAATATTTTAGCAGAATTTAGCAGGTTTTTCTTCTCTTAAACCGGCCTCTATACCAAGGTTAAAGAGCCTTGTATATCCTACTATTTACCCATAGATAGAAGGAGAATAATTGGATGCATATTTTTGCTGTATACAAAATGAAAACCACCTCGTTCAGGATTCGGACTGTGTTTATTTCCCACGAAGTATGTTTCATTACTTGGTGACAATACACCGCCGACCGACATCTTACTATCTCAACAATCCAAACTACTAGTAGCCATTAGATCGTCTAGTGGTTTTCCTCATTTCCAGCCAGGGGTATTTCACATTTATTTACGGATACACAACCCACAACATACACAAACAAGAGGGTGGAAGAAAAGAAGAACAAACAATCACGGGCTTGGGTTAGCTTCAAGCACAAGAAGGGAGAAGTCTGTTACACTTTCCTAGCATTCTGTGCTTCTGTGTGCTAATGCAAGCGTGTACTCGAATGAAATTCCCACAAAGCCACTAAGAATGCTGACTCATCTTCTCACGTTGGCCAACCCGGCCTGAGTCCACAGGCCTTGCTCCTGCTCTCTTCTGCTGACAGCCTTGTTATCTTCTGTCGACTGATCTGTTCTGTCCACTTCTCTTGAGTGGTCTCCGTCTCTTGACTGACCCTCCTCTTCACTCTTGGGACCTTTCTTCCCTCGTCCTCTTCCGGTCTCGTGGGAAATCTCGTGTTCAAGTCCTTTGTGTGGGTTTGGCGACAAAACAGACAAAGGAATCTTCTGACAGGCACTTACCCACATCCACAGAAATGAATGCCCAACATCGCGTCACAACGTTTTAAATAATGGAAATCTCGTCGTATGCAGGGAAAAGAAGATCTCTAATGCTTACTAATTTTGTTCCAGAATATATTGACTTTGGTTCTAATTTCAAGGTGGTAACTATTCAAAGCTAATAATTATTTATAGTGCCGGACATCTATTTGAGCACCAGCCTTCTTGAATGTGCAGCTCATATGGTGTAATGGTTATCAGACAATTTTTACACAAGTGCGTTGCTAAACGAGTACTTCATATTTCCGGCCTTGTGCCATGATTATGACAATTTTTGTAAAAATTCCTACCCTCTGAAATTGCTGACATGACCAATTCCACAGTAGGGAATCCAAAAGGAGTGTTTTAAAAATAAATCGTTTTAAATAAAGACGACAATACGATTGTATTCCCGGATTCGTTTTGTTTCTTTTCTTTTGTTGACCTAACCTGTGGTTTCTACCGTTTTGTCCAAAATCGAAAACCGACAGAGGGAGAAGTCAGTTATCCGGCAAGTCAAGATACTCTGTAGATCAGGATTTCACATTAGTAACCATCTCATTGTAAATGGCATTGCAAGTCGGTTGTAATTGTATATAATCTTATTTGTCAAATATTGTCAATGATCCGGGACATCACTAACTTAAAAGGGAGACTACTAAAAATAGGCCCTGGGTTTTGGCAAATTACATCGCTGCAAATTTTTATTAGAAATTTTAGGAAATCCGAAGAATTGAATTACCAATACTTAGATGGTATTGACGACTTTAGTTATTTTTATTCTTTTCTTATGCTGCCAATAGAATGATTGAACATTTTTATCTTCGTGTGATATTCCGGCTGGTCCAACGCTCTTCATTGGAATTTCAACAGTAGCTGGTTTAATGGAGAAATTGCAAAACAGTGTAATGTTTACAATAACACTTCGGATTAGTTCTTTATAACCTTTCTCAATCTCTGATTAGTGACATACGACCAGAAACCAAAGACTGTGACATAGAAAATTTAGTCCAATCATATTAAGTGTTGAGAAAGGAAAGTTCGCTGATAAAAACGATTCCCGTAATTAGAAAGTTGTTTGAAGTAAGCTAAATAGATTCTTTGCCGTTGAGAATCACAGTAAAAAAAGAAGATTATTCTGCTTTCATATCGTGATTGAGATTGATTTTAACGGCATGCCAACTTTTCTTGTGTTATTTCAAGTCAACTGATTAAAGAATTAGGTTCATTGTACATTTACATATTTTTGTTGTTTCTATAGAGTTTTTAACTCATCATTTTATCATACCAAATATTCCAATCCATTACAAACAATCTGCACTCAGTTGTCTGTTTTCAAGAATATCTATCTAATACTATCAATTATATGGTTTCAAGTAAGGTTTGGTTTCTTTGGTTAAATGGCATATCAACCTTTGTAGGTTATTTAACGCCAAATCCATTTTTATGTAAATAATCTGTTCTATTGAAAACAGTTCAATTTAGCATAAGTACACAGTTTAATTGTCAAAAACATTTCCATTTCAAACTATTCAAGCAGTTATATGTAATAATTCAGTTAAGTGTAAATACAGTTTTAATGTCGAAAAACAGTTCTATTTGAAATAATTCAGTTTTAGCATGAGCTCGCAGTTTAAGTGTAAGTACAGTTTAATTGTCAAAAACGTTTCTATTTCATGCTATTCTGTTTACTCAATTCATTTTAGCATAAGTATGCTGTTAGTTCTATTTAACCCATAGATAGGGCCCTATAAGATGCTACCACTCCTGGCCAGAGTGGACCTGGGAGCAATGACAATGAAGGGGTACTCTGCATTCCCCAAAGCTCTTGCCCTGCTGGAACCTCACCATCAGATTGTTTAGTGTCATATCAGGACACTCGTTAGTGGGGGTCTTAGCCCTCTGCAGAGGTGCAGTCAGTGTATTCTACAGCCCCAGCTGACTGGGCAATGGTTTCAAGTAAGTATTTCTATATACCATTATATATTTGTTTCTATATAGGTATTATGTTTAATGTTACTAATAATAAAAATAATCCTTAGTAAACAATTATAGCTTCTATGTATGGTTTGGCTTGGTTTGGTTTTATTGCACATCAACCATTATAGGCTATTAATGCCAAACCCCTTTTATACATATAAACAGTTCTATTTCAAACAATTCAGTTTAGTATAAGTATAGTTTTTTGTTCATAAACAGTTAAACGTCAAAACAGTTTTATTTCAAACAATTCAGTTGAGAATAAATGCGCAATTTAAAAGTCAAAACCAGTTCTAATTCAAACAATTCGATTTAGCATAAGTACACAATTTAAATATAAAAACAGTCCCCTATCAAACATTTCAGGTTGTAAAAGCACACAGCTTCATTCTATTTGACCCATACATAGGTATCCTATCAGGTGCTACCATTCCGGGACAGAGTGGACCTGGGAGCGATGGCAATAAAGGGGTACTGTGCATTCCTCAAAGTTCCAGCAATACTGAAGCCTCATCATCAGATTGTTTAGTGTTATATCCAGAACACTCACTGCGGGAATCTTACCCCTCTGCAGAGATGTAGTCGATGTATTCTACAAACATTAAATAAATATTCTCAATACAAATAACTTACGGTTTAATGGTAATAAGTCTTTCAATCTAAAACCTGACCTTTTTGACCAATAGGTTGAACACTAAATGTTACAACAGCTCTAAATTAGTATAGTCCTGTATATAATGACAATGAAACTGTACTCTAAACTTCCCAAAGAACCATAACTGGAGCCTCACAATCAGATGTAAATTAGTGTCGCATCTAGAATGCCCATTTTTAGGAGGGAGGTCAGTCCCTACTTTTGTGGATACTCTCAGAGTATAATAATCCTGCTGAAAGTTGTTCATATCTTGAATAAGAAAAAAAAACGGCAGTATTTGAATCTTAAAATTTCTGTGAACTATTTTTTTTTTCAAACTGTGAAACGATACGATAATTTTTGCTGAGACATAGCAGATCACAGCAGAAGACAACGTTAGTTTGACAGTATATATATAGAGGGCGCAACGAGTAGATACAGCGCGATATGATTGATTAGTGTTAAGTGAATTGAAATGAAGCATCTTGGGTAAAAATGAACATTTGTTATGCGAGAGAGTCTTGCCCAAGAATTTTATGAACCATGTTTAGTTCCATGAAATGACAGGGCCTGACGAAATTTCTACCAGAACTTTCATCACAATTTTTTCTTTGTTGAATATATAACCAATGATTTGTAATATACAAAGAAGCATTAAGCTTACAACAAGAAGTAAAAAAAAAGGAGTTACATCGAAAAAATTGCTTAGCGTTGTGTGAATGCAACATGTTGATTAGGCTATAGACTTATTTATGTACCCGCCACACACTCACACACACTCACACACACGCTCTCTCTCACACACACGCTCATGCACATACACGCACACACAAATATATATATATATATATATATATATATACTTTAAGAAAAACAACAAAACCGGTCACAAAGGATTATAAATTTATTTCCATCCTGTTACGCATTTTTGAAATTTCCAAAAACACAAAAAAAAATTAACAGGACTTCTTCAGATCTTTTAGAGAAAAAAAACTAGAATAGACACAGAAAAGTGGGAGGGGATAAAAGAGGGGTGAAGAGTTATCTCCTCACTAAGCCCACTTCCGTTTTAAATTTTAATTTCGGTTAGAAATGTAGTAAATTTATTTTTAAAAAAATTTTTAATTTTTAATTTTTTAATTACATTTTGACCTAAATTACAGATTTTATATTGAATTAGATTTAAACTTTAATCAATTTATTGCCCTGTATTATTGTTTCATTAAGCTCTTTACCAGGAAAATTTAAATATTCACTCATGAATAATTTTTTGTCCTGATGGAATTATTTCCAACTCCAGTTTAACTGGACCAAAGAATACTATATATATATATATATATATATATATATATATATATATATATATATATATATTTGCTTGAAGCGTTGCACAAATGAATTTACTTTATCGTAATGTATAAATTTGGAGGGCTATTGAAACGCAAAATAATAATTATTTGAGTTTAATTGATTTCAAAGTAAAAACTTCAATCTTGGAGACATGTTTTTAGATGAACAATGTGTTGGATATTCAAATATTTTTATCATCCAACACCGTGTTTATTTAAGAAAAGGTCTCTGACAATGAAGTTTTTACTTCGAAATTAATCAGACTTAAATAATTATTATTTATTGCAATAGCCCTCTAAATTAATACAATACTATAAAATAAAATTGAATATATATATATATATATATATATATATATATATATATATATATATATATATATATATATATATATATATCAGGGGCGGAGACGGGAGTAGTGCTACTCGTGCCCGGCACGACCAATAACTCGGTCAATGTTATTCAAAATGGATAAAAAATCATCCATTAATTTCAAGCAAACATACTTAGTCTGATCTCAATTAAATTACGTATCTATTCAAGTTTCGATAACTAAGTAGCCAAAAGTTCATAAATACATCTGGGAATAATACAACGATGCTGTTTTGAACGGATGGTCTTTGTCCAGCCACCGTCAGATTCATTGAACATTCCATGAAATCGGCTATAAAGTTGAACGCCCGATCCGTGCCAGGCACTAGACCCTTATAATAACAGTAATAGAGAAATACGTTTTTGACTGTAGCCAATAGCAAGAGCAACCCTTACACTGTGCTAAAAAATTTTAGCACGTGTGACTGTTGATAGATATATTGGGAAGACGGAGAGGGACAGAGAGAGAGAGAGAGAGAGAGGGACTAAGAGAGAGAGAGAGAGAGAGAGAGGGGATAGCAAATTAGAGCAGTCGCCGACGTCATCATCATTACTATGGTAAATGTTGGTTAAACGGCGTGTTTTAATTCGTTTTTTCACTAACAGATGTCTATTTCTTTAATGAATGTTACATATATTACATTCTGTAACTAAAATTTGTTTATTTGAATACATTTTCAACAAATAATCTTTATTTTAAGCGAAATTGAAACTACTAGCTGTGTCTGTGTATATAGTCATCAGTTTCTTTATTCTAATAAACATATTTTTCTCGTCATAGTAATGAACATCTTCTCTTTTCTTCTATACTTTTGAAAGGAAAATAAATTATCTTATCTACTGTATTAACAAGACTACAAATTATATAGTATCTTGATTGTTTACAAAAAAAACACCATGCAAGGTACGTTAGTCAATCTGTGCTATATAATGGAGAATCATGCAATAGCAACTATGATGACTTACTTTGGGCCCACGGACCACGGGTTGGGAACTTAAGTTGACAGAGTGCGTGGAGGGGGGTCACGAGTAGCAAAAATAGGCTAGAGTCGCCACTGATATATATATATATATATATATATACATATATATATAATTTCAAGAAAAAACTAAGCGGATACATATATATATATATATATATATATATACATAATTTCAAGAAAAAAAACAATATTAGGTTACATTAGGATAATAAATCTATTTCCAACCTGTTAAGAGTATTGATATGCAGCAAAGCTCCAGAATATTTTTTTACGGGACTTCATCAGATGCAACAAGAAAATTTAATTCATATCAATGCTCTTAGCAAGAAGTAAATAAATTTATTATCGTTATGTGACCGAATATTATTTTTTCTTGAAATAATATATTTATTCCGTGAATTTATTTACATTGGGCTCTTTACCAGGAATATTTGGATATTCGAAATTTGAATAATTTATTTATCCCGACGGAATTGTTCCCTACTCCTGATTTACTCGATTGAAAAATACCTTATATATATATATATATATGTGTGTGTGTGTGTGTGTGTGTGTGTGTTGCTCATATTTTAATGAATATTGTGGCAGGAAATGAACACGATGACCTAAATTCAAATACTGGTCGAAGCCGTTTGCATTTTGCATAGTGCTAATGTTCATGTGAAACGTATTCATTAAATTCGTCTCTGTCATGCTACGGGGAAATAGTAGGGCATTCTGGGCTCTTTAAAATTTGTACGGCAACTGGTCTAAGAGAAGGAAAACATTTAATTTAAATCCGCTAATCTCCACTATAAAAATTGACCTTGTGTCAAATCCTGCTCCTGGGAGTGGGGTAAATACATAGATAGATAGATAGATAGAGAGATATGGGTCTGTGGATTTGATGATGTATTTAGAACATGGGTCCCTAGCAATTTTATGGAGAGGTGTCCTCGTGGTGTAATGGTTAAAACGATGGACTGCCGAATCGTTGTACGCGAGTTTGTACCCCAGTCGCGCTATTACGTTCACTTTCGGGTAAATACCCTTGGGAAATGTATGAACCCCCATATAATCCCAGCTATGGGTTAAATAGTACCACTACTGTTCTTCTAGGAGAATGGCATTGGCATTAAATAACCTAAAAAGAGTTGATATGCCATTAAAAAAAGAAACCAAACCAAACTAGCAATTTTATGGTCACAAAGTTTAATTGAGGAGTTTCCGGTCCTTCAATGTGAAAAGTACAAGAAAACGGCTGGATTTATAAGCCAACAATCCTAATTTATCTATTAGTCATTTGCTGCTGTTTGCAATAAAAGAAAAGACGTTATATTTGGCTTAAATGAAGGTATTGACAGAATGAGGATATCGTAAAAAAAGGTGTTTGACAGTTTAGAACCTTGATATGCTTCATTTTCAAGAAATAACTGTTCACATCAGCATTTAGTTATGTTGGGCAGAAGGGAAAAAGTGGCGGGATCGTCTAACTGGAAGCACGGGTTTTCTTAAAAATGTCGAAGATACAGCAAGCAAAAACGTTGGATTTCAACGCTTTGGATTACTTAAGATCAATGAGTCTCATCTTCACTTGCAATGATACTTCACGGCCGACATGAAAAGCTTCAGAAAATGACGGGTGGAGAACGCAAATTTTGGTATGTGTGTGATTCGCGGGCCACGGGTTTAGCAGCTTCTGACTCACTATAGTAAGTCAGTATCCTTAAATATATATATATATATATATATATATAGCTATTTCCTTTGTCACGTGAATATGTGTGTGAATACATGTGTATGTTTTAGGATTATACCCGTAAGGAATACTTATATACACATCGATATTCGTCATATCTATCTATCTATCTATCTATCTATCTATATATATATATATATGTAAATTCGTGTGTGATTGAGTATGCGAATTTATAAGCATGTCTGCATACGACTGTACTTATGTATGTCTGTGTACGCCTGTGTGCCTTTCTTCGCGCGTAAATATATGCATAATCCGCTAAGATCAATGTATGCTTATATATAAGCAAGTTTTGTAGTTTCTATACAAAATATAAGTTTGATTTTTTTTAAATATTGGATCCGACGTATGTAAACTAAAATAGGAATTCTAAAGAATATATATATATATATATATATATATATATGTATGTATTCTATTTGCCTGTATATGTGTATCCGTGTTGATGTGTTCATCCAGATTAATATATATATATATATATATATATATATATATATATATATATATATATATATATATATATATATCCCAATTTGATATGTCTGATGTAATATCTGCATACATTTTACAAAAGAATGGTTTATTTTATTTCAATTCTTGTCCTCTGGATAGAAAATAGAAGTATGAAAGTAATTGAAATTCACCAGCTCTTATGAATTATACATGAACAATGCGAGCCAAATGGCTTTCCCATATTTTTATGGATAGCTTTGTTCCACAGCTATAGTTCTTTGCAAAATACATATAAATCTTGACTCTGATGATTAGACATTATGTTACAACTTGCAGGAAAAAAAAAAGTCAAACTTTAAATTCATTTTGTACTCTTGTTCTAATGCAACACTTACGAAAATGATCTCGTATGTTATTTTCAGTAGAGTGAATATAATAAGTTAAGAGCTAAGAGCGACTACAGACATGTGCTAAAGTAATTTAAACTAAATAATTATACGTTTTACCAGAAAGAATTAAACTGTGACCGCGTATTTGGCTCCAGTGATAAGATAGATATTTTCTTTAACTAAGTAATTTTGTGTTGGTTGAAGCTAATCTCTTCATACAGAGTGACTGCCACATTTAGTAGAAGGCCATCAATTCTATTTGCTAGACTAACCGTATGAGTGGGTGTGACTCCTTGGACCAATTATATATTAGCAAGCTCGAATGCATGTGTAAGAAATGCGTTAGCTGTCATTTCTTTTGACATTGCTCCCGTGAATATACGTATACCCTCTAAAAACTACTTGTGGCTCATATACTTTGTCATAGAAATGACACGAGTTCCCTGTAGGTTCCGGCTGAAAGACTTTTGTAAAGCGAGTCCCTGAGAGTGTGTTGTCATGTGATCTCTTATGACTAACAAGTCCAGTTGAGGACAAACAGTCCAGACCATGTATGTTAAAACCATGTTCATACGGTATAGTGTCAAGGAGAGAGGTCAACTCCTGCGTCTAAAGCACTTGTTTCATACTGGAGTGGTCGATTCGCAGTTCGTCCAATCATTTACTACAATTGTCGATTACTTATATATATATATATATATATATATATATATATAAACAGGACGGTTTCTTTTTTAAAATCTTACAGTGAAAACGTTAAAATCTTCTCATTCTCACTCGTCTTTTTATGTGTGAGTCAACTTGGTAAAGAAAGAACCCTTCCGACCATTTCACTGGTTATTTTTGGAGGTTGTGTTAGTTCGTTTGTTGCAGTGAGTTTTATATTTTTTGAAGTGGCTTATATCTATTTGGAGTGTTTTTTTTATAGTTGAGGTTTGTTCATTCTCTTAGGATGGGTGGTTACTTATTGAACACGTTTAATATGTTTATATCTGTGGTGAATGCTATTTTATTTTGAGTATTTAAAAAAAATATTTATTGCTTCGAGGATTTGTAAACGGTTCTTATTATTTTTTATATGATTTTTGTATTGTTAATTAGGATCTTTCTTATATCTGATATTTGAGTTTGTCAGTGTCCTTGTTATTCTTTGTCATTAGATGGTGTTTTATGGCGCTTTTGTCGGAAAAGTGGTAGGTAAGGCGACGATAGAGTGTGATTACTGTATCAACACTATACGCATTAGGTGTTATGTTATTTTCTGTGAGATACTCTAAAAATTGACATCTAAAATATACACTACGTTTGTTTGTGTTAGCGGAGTTTGTGTTATTCATAACTACGAGGTTTGATGTTTTATATATATATATATATATATATTGGGTATTTTAGAGGAATTCATACCATTACAATTGGAAATGATCACCACGTTCCGCTGATCAGACACCTGATTTTTTTTCCTTAGTGCTATGTCAAGGGATTGGTCTATGTCATACTTCTTCCTACAAGGCTAGAAGAACTCCTGTAGAGAATCACTGCTAGATTGGAAATTTACCCCAAACATGCTGCAGCGTTTTTGGCCTGAGCGAGACTAAAGAATTAACGTGAACTGTGTAACAGTTCATGAAATCTAAATCTTCCTCATTGAATTTTTGATGAATAAACTTTGTTTCCCAGTTTTATGCTTGGTTACCTTCATTTACGTTGACTATGTAGTTACTCAGATATTTACATCTCAACTGAAACACCACTATAATTGCACACGAAATTGATAAGCTACAACCACAAATCCCAGAAGCCCTACATATAAAAACAAAAAAAATGAAACCAATATAATTAATTTTGAAAATAGCGACAGCGTTTTGAAATGCCGTTTGAATTTTGTAAATATTCCGTATTCGTTGATAGAATTCTATTTCTGTTGATATTGTTCTGTTTTTTCAATTCATCAACAACTCAATTTTATCTCACCCTGTTTTACATATTTTTGTTATGTCATAAAAACTAAAGAAAAATTAAAAAAAAAAAATCTTTCAAAAGTCATTTTAAAAAACGTCATTTTTTACACATGCAAGCAACTCCTGGTAATGACCTATGAAGGCCCCGAAAGCCATTGGGACAATTTTAGTAAATTCATCCACCAAATCCAACCTGAAACCAAGACACTTATCAGGAAACTCGAAAGGATCTTAATTAGATTATTTAATGAAACATGCTTAAATGAACCACTGCTGCCTAACTATATATATATATATATATATATATATATATATATATATATATATATATATATTAGAGTGTTCACCAATGGCCCGGTAGAGCTGAGTTCAGTCCAAGGTTGAGTCATACAAAAGACTCAAAAATTGGTACTTGATGCTACCTTGCTTAGCACTGAACATTATAAGGTAAGGGTTAAGGGTAAAGTGTTGTAATCCCAGGAAAGGAGTAGCGCCCTCTCGTACACCTTAGTGTAGTAGCTATCGAAAATGGAGCCTTTGAGTCACCCTCGACTCCGGTCGCCATCTTTACTTACTTATATATATATATATATATATATATATATATATATATATATATATATATTCATCCACAGACAGTTTCGTTCTATCAGAACTCTTCAGTGTGGCTAGACACGCGGGACGCTCGAAGCCGGGATCGAAACCCGTCTAGCTTTACGTTAGACTGTTTTTCAGACCACTCAGCCACCAAGCGGACCACGTTGTCTAAGGGAATTTTAAGGTATTTTTTAGAAACAGCACAAGCTGCAGCTTTTGTTTACATTTTTATACCCTATCGGCTACCAGAGTGCTCAATTCTTTCTAAGAGCTTTGCATTATGCAAGCGGCGACCGGCAATTCCTTCGCCAGAGAGCTCAACCCCCATGGGGGAGCATATATATATATATATATATATATATATATATATATATATATAATCTGGTTGTTAAAAACAGTTACAGTTATGTGCATAAAAATTAAGCGTAAATATTAAGTTAAAGTATTATCGGTAAGACAGATTTCTATTATAAAATGAAACGTTGATATTTCGCTGAAATTTACTGTCAAGTTGTTATATTATTTCGTGAAAAGAATTTGTGTGCATTTTGTGCCTATTTTTATTTCACGCACTCACGTGAAAGTGTTACATTTGTCGAATTTCTTTTTCTCGATTCTGTAGGTTAAAATTGATAGATGATTAATAGCCAATAATTCATTTTGATAGGTCTGACTTTGAATGTTAACAGTTTCCATGAATTTTCGATGTAATAATTTTAGTCCTTTTGGTATTCCATAGTCTTTTGGGACGTCACTGAACTCGGATTTCGTCCTCAAAACTGATTTTAAGAATAAGGTAAGAACAAATTGTGTTTCAATTTGAATGTCTATCAAAAATCGTTTGTGCCGCAATATGTTTGTTTCTAAGAACACTCCTCATCCTTAATAACTAAAGATTTCAACGACGCAGATTCTACTATATCCAGGAAACATTATATAATTAGATTGCTCGGAGGATTTAACTTAGTTTTTTTAAATCTTTTTAATGTGTCATTACATAAATAACATAAGACACATACCATCTTTCCCGAAAGACTCGAAACCTTTTTTCAGTTTAATGTCATACTGAGGACATGGGTTGGTGAATTTTTGATGGGTGTTACTCCTCTGCCGGGAATACAGCTGGTATCAGTTTAGTGTCATACCCAGGATACCTCTTGGCTTTTTGAGGGCCGGGGGGCTATTACCTCTCTGCAAGGAATATAGCCAGCATCAGTTTAATGTCATACTCAAGATACCTCCCGCGGTTTTTTTGGAGAGGGGGCGCTTTTACCCCACTGCAGGGATTAGAGCTGGCGTATTCTACGATCTGTTGGCAGGGAATTCGACTAATCAAATTCACGCCATATCTAAAGATGTGTTTCAGAGGTGCTTGAATAAACAGAATGCCTAACAGATTTAAAAGAAATTAACGTTTCATTGATTGTTCATTTGTCATTATGAATACAGCTTCGGTCCCGATATTTTTTTCCAGCATACCTCGTAGATAACAGGTAACAACTTAGGAAAAAACGTTGTGTTTCCGTTCTTGGATTTTATTTTAGCAAGAGAGTTTTAAGTGCATTAAAGATTCCATAATAAATTCAAGAGAAAATATAACGTAAAAATAATAAAAAAGAACACACACACACACACACGCGCGCGCACACACACACACACACACACACACACACACACACACACACACACACACACACACACAACTTAAGATAAAATGCAGAAATATCAACAAATGCATACAACTTGGTGCAGCGTAGTGGCTGTCAGAAAATTTTTAGGAAGAATTATGAATTCTGCAGTTTGGTTCTTGTTGAGAAAATAACTCTTAGATTTGTTCGAAATCCGCATTCCACATGAAGACAAGGAATCCCTCTTTCCGTCATTTTGTTAATGTCAGCGAGCATCAAAAGAAACCCAAATGCTTTAGTCGTTCTTTGCCTTGGGAAGCAATGATTGAAAAATGTTTCTTTTTCACACGACTCGAATCATTTGGATAATCTTTGCAGCGTTCAAGGCCGGACTTAAAATCAACACCCCTTTGTGTTTCATGTTATTCAAATAGGCAATGTTTTACGAATGCGCTTCTTTGTGAAATTCGGTTCTTTAAAAATAATTATTTTCAGTGGTTATGGATATAACAGATGAAAAAAAAAAGAAATAACGAGCTGTGTAGAATATGTTTTAAACCTTTGGTTTTATTTAGATCTTCGGTTGTTTACGTCATTTATTAGTTTCTAAGGCAGTTAATAATGTGATGCAATAACAGCAACAACACTCGACACTCTGGATAGCGGATGCAAAAAACATTTGCACAGGCATGATATACAGTTGATGCTAAACGTCATGAACACCAAAGTGAAAATATAGAAAGAATGAAAATTGTGTGAGCGCTCGTTGATTGGTTGGAGGCAGTCACATCGGATTTCAGATACGCAGAATTTATGTAGTGAAATATGGGTATTTAAAGAAAAAAACAAGAAAAGTTCTAGCTGTGAAAAGTCTCTCACTCTTAATGAGGAGGCAACGAAATATTAATTAGTGTTTTCTTTTTCGACAGTGACTGGGCACAGTCACGCCACCTTTTCAGTTCAGGACGGCCTCAGAGTATGCAACATCTTGAAATAAACTGAAGTGCATTTAGTGAATAATGTGTCTGTCATTGTTTTCTGCCATAAGTGACAATGTTTTGATTTAAAATTAATACTTATATCTTTTGTATGTATAAATATTTCTATTTTTTCTTTATTTACATGATTTTTAATTATTTTTATTTATTTATTTGTTTTAATTCACACGTTTTTAAGTTAGTCATGTCAAACATTTTACAGTTATTCTCTTATGAACAGTTGTCACGTTTTATAACATGGTATATAAAAAGTAAAAAACGAAAAAACAGTGCATATTTATAAAGGAAAATAAGATATATCTCCTCATGAAATTGTCTTTTGTTTAATGATTTTATAACAACGGGTAATTCTGAAACAATACTTGTCAAAAAATAGGATTCGAGACTTAATGTATATTTTCATTCGATATTGGCTAAATGTTTAGGTACATTATCATATTACATTTATGAAGGGTAATCATAACTCCTTAGAGGTGCAGAATTGAAGCCTTACCATCGGATACATTTTAATGTCATTCTAAGGACAATTCTTGTTTTTGGAAAAGAATCTTACCTCTCAGCAGAGGATGCAGTTAGCGTATTCCAAAAACAGGTGGCAGAAAACTGAGGTTAGGATCCATTTATTTAGGCCCAAAGGCCATTTATCACATAGGCGACCTATCACTGAAAGGGAATATAGAAACAAGTGATTTTTGTTGTATTTTTGTCTTCATGGAGCTGCAATGAGACGGTGAACTATTTTTCTCAACGACTAGCACAACGTGGGATTGAAGTCTGATATGATACAACCACACTCAGTCAGGACTAAAGAGTAAGGATTAGTAATCTGTGAACGGATAATGGAAATAGCTGTAAAACACATTTTTAGATCAGGGAACTACATCTGAGGACTCATGTAATACACATTTCTATAGTCCGTATATTCAACTGAAATATATTTTCTCATTGGTTTTTTGGTCTATTTTTACTAATTTCAACATCTAGCCACAGTTAATTTATTTACCCAACCTCATCACCACGAGAACGGTGTGATATTAGGTTTTTTTTTTTTTATTTTGAAATTAAGATGAAAACATAATTTGAAAAAAAAAAAAAGAAGAGTTTAACTCTAAGAACATAAAACTATATTTAAAGTTTTTTTTTTTTCTTAATGAAGACATCATGTTATATTTTGACCTTCGACCCGGCCCAAAAATATTATTCCAAGGTGATACACCGGAAGGAAGTGACACATTCCAATGGCCAGTAATCGAAAGAGATCGCGTGGGCGGATTAAAGCTTATGATATGGGACAAGGTGAAGGTCCCATTGTGTCACTACAGTGATGCACCGGAATAGAGAAACATCTGAACTGCATGACAGTTATTTCCGCTTAATGACGATTAAACATTCGATTTCAAAGATCCAGAGGGCGATCGTGTAGGCGTTGAATTATTATATAATTGAGTTGAGTTGGGTGCCAAAGCAGTTGCCAGCAGACTTCCAGACAGCTAGAGACCAGATGTGGTAGGAAAGGCCACACCCGACCGAGGGGGCCCTCAGAAAAGCCCCGATGGAGTAGACCCCAACATCAGGAGAACAAGAAAGACACAACATGACGGTCATAACAGTGGGGTCAAAATATGAAGTTTATGTTCGGTCTCCAGCATCCTCTCACATGCAAACCTTTGAACAACCCTTTCGAAATCTTACAAATAAAGTGAGAGGTAAATATAACTGTAAAGAAGTCTTCTTGCGTCCTTCATTCCTGCGTCTTTCTGCATGCGTCCTTTATTCATGCGTCTGTCTTTATTGTTGTGTCGTTGTGATGCTGAAGATGTATATGTATACAACAATCAGTCATTTGAGTATTATAACATTTTAAACGCAATATTAAATAAGATAAAATGTTTATACCCAGCCGGTCTGAAAAAGGTAGGATACGATACAAGGTCAAGTTAATGCACACAATACTGAATATATATGCTTTAATCAAGCAGGTGACATTTCCACACTAGACGGAACCTCACTGAAATTGGTTGACAAATTCACATACCTAGGAAACAGTGTCTCATCAACTGAAAAAGACATCGACACGCGGCTAACGAAGGCATGGACAGCTATCGATAAGCTATCGATCATATGGAAATCAGACTTGACCGATAAAATGAAACGCAGTTTCTTCCAGGCAGCAGTCGTGTCGATACTGCTGTATGGATGCACCACTTGGACGCTAACAAAACGGCTGGAGAAGAACCTAGACAGCAATTACACAAGAATGTTGCGAGCAATATTGAATAAGTCCTGGCGACAACACCCCACAAAGCACCAACCATACGGCCACCTGCCTCCCATCACGAAAACTATCCAAGTTAGACTAACCAGACACGCAGGATACTGCAGGAGAAGCAGAGACGAGCTCATAAGTGATGTACTCCTATAGACCCCAACATATGACCGAGCAAAAGCAGGACGACCAGCTCGAACATACATACAGCAGCTATGTGAGGATACGGGATGTAGTCCTGAAGACCTGCTAGAGGCGATGAACGATAAGGAAAAGTGGCGAGAGAGGATCAGGGATATCCGTTCTAGGGGTACCACATGATGATGATGATGGCAGCTGCTTTTAAATCCGGTTTTAGCTTTCGAGAACTGTTGCAGTTACATCTATTAAGATATCCGTCTTGCCTACTATTTACTTATAAATAAAGGAGAAAAAATTGATTTATACATTTTCTAAGAGCCTTAGCCCAAAGTGTCACGCAAACAGTCTCGTTCATATTTATAACCTCGTGCTAAACTATATGAAGTTAAATGACAACTGATTAAATAATAATTTTCTTGGTGTTGTAACTAAAGTGTTCAAGTGGGATATCATATTAAGTGAATTCGAACTCTAGTCGTATTATTACGTTTTCTTTCGGACTAATACCCTTGGGAACGGTAGGAACCCCCTTTATACTCCTACTCATATTATAAAAAGCTCGACTACTTTCTTTCTACAAAAATAGCATTAACATCACATTGCTAATGATGTTGATATGCCATTCAAATAAAGAATAGAGGAAAAAAGATACTTTTCTTTCCATATTATTTTACTTCTTATTTTGACACCCATTCGTCAATTTTTGCCTTTGTACAATTTGTCCTAATGCATTTAATCTAGAATTCTATCATTACTGATTCAATATATATTCTGAGATAAATTTGAAGCCATATTCAAATCTCTTCTTATAGTCTCTTGTCTCCGTTGTACGTCTTCTAAATTCTCCACAAATTTCTTTTTTTTGGGCGGGGAGAACGTTTTCTATGTTTAATTGCTTATCAGTATTCGTGCATAAATTAATGCCAAGATATGCTTGTTGACGAACTGCAGTGACACCATTTAAACCATAGCAGACACTTTGGGGCTCATACCTTTCCCAATGGTAATAGTTCAAAACTAAAGGTAATAATGTGATTAGAATTCGATTTTGCTCATTTCCAAGTCAAAGGCGAGAACTTCAGCCACTACACCACAGGGAGACCTTCTCAGTGCATGGTGTATTTATTTCAACTCCTAGATTCTCTTGTGTCTGAGCAGAGTATCTACTTGGAATAATGATCAGCTAAACATTTCTTTGTGATTAATATTTAGCATAACAATGAAACTGTCAAATCTTCCTTTTTTCTTTGCGGTGAGGTCTTTTGGCACAGGATTTAACTTCATCTTCTTTTTTCTGACACATTCCCGCCTACAATGTTCTGATCAGTGAGGAAAACGTAAATGTTCATATGGTCAAAAAATGATATTATGAATTTTGCTTACACAACATATCAAAGAGAAATGGTGTACATCTACAAGAATATTCTCTCGAGAACAAGCTTGCATGTCTAAACACTAAATCAGAAAATAGAGTAGTTAACTACGGTCATATATCTACCCAAATGATTTTGTATTACAAATAGATTATATATTTATCAAGAAATGGATAAATAGGGTTTAAACCTTTCTTTTGAGGACGTATCTTTAGGATCACAGAATTGTCTCAGAACGACTCGATTGAAACTACATAGAATTAAGAAATATACTGCTAAATATTTATGTTATGATTGGTCCTTCATTGCAAATAGAAATATTAGCAATTAGCTGTGACCGTACGAACATATTTGATACACTCCAGGAACCATCTACAAGAAAATTACGAAAATATTGTTACCGCTCATATAGAAGCTGTATCGGAGTGCATATAACCCAAACCAGAAGCCAAATAGAGGCCGAGGGCAATATATATCAGGTATGGAAAACGAGATAGCATGAATAAGATCCTAACTTGATAAAGAAAACTCGACAAATGCCAATGCGCAGAAACATATAAGGGCAATAGAGAACTAACCAAAACAAACCAAAAAAGATTGCTAAATTACATTCATGGCAAGATAAAACCAGAAATTCAGTTGAAGACGGACAATTACGATTAGCATTGCAGACAGTAAATAAAATCAGCGACAATAAAAGCGTCTCGAAAGCTAAATAAAACCTACCAGTCATGAAGAAAGTCTTCAGAAGTGGAAAGAATCTGCTTAGAACACGTCCTCCACTGAAAACTCTGATAAACCTACTGAAAATCTTCTTTATAGCAAACAAGACATCAAATTAGGACATTGTACGGAGGTATAACTTGATGGAGTAGCCGAAAATTAAAGGCAGATAAGCGGCAGGCCTCAAAAAATAACTCATAAAGAAAATTTGATGACATACTTATTTGATTATGCAATGCTGTCGATAAATTATTCACAAAGGAAAAATAAATGGAAGGCTGTATATACTCCTTCATCAAAAAGGTGACTTCGGAATCACTAAAAACTACTGAAGCATAACTTACAGCTGTAGCTGTTAAGGTATATAATGTACTGCTTTTCAGTCGTATCAAGTCTGAAGTTCCGAAAATTCTTAGGAAAACTCAGAATGGTTCTCGGAGAAATTTATTCATAGCATCATTGAATCTAGCTATCCCTCAAAGCATCAAAGGATTATGTGCAAAAATTTCTTGCCAACACTATTGTTCATAGATTTCTCGTAGGCATTTGATTAAATTCTCATATCTGATCACTCTGATAAATTAAAATGGGGTATCTTCCAAGCTATGGCCGTATGGATCCTCCTAATTTGACGCTAACAAAACGCATACATAAAATGCCAGATGAACATGATTCAAGAATTCTCCGCGCTTGTTTCAACAAATCCTGGAAGCAGCACCAAAAAGACACACACACGCACAGAGGCACACACACGCAAAGAAAGAAACAGCAGTTATAGTGCCACGTAAATCTCATCTCACAAACCATTCAGGTAAGATAAACAAGACATGCTGAGTACTACTGAAGAATTATGGACAATAATTGTCGTTTTCTTATAGTCACGGAAGTGTTGGCCATCCGCCAAGGAGTTTCATACATCAGCTCTGAGTGGAAAATGGATTCAATCTAGAGGATCTACCAGGTATGATGGACGATAGGGACAGATGGTGAGAGATAGATAGATAGATAGATAGAGAGAGAGAGAGAGAGAGAGAGAGAGTGAAGGGTAATACTATTCTATCAGCACGACTTGGAGATGATGATGATGATGATGATGATGATGATTGTTTTTTGACATGAAATAAGACTTGACAGTTTGCTATGCCATTAAACAAAGAAAACAATACTTCTAATTTTAGGGTTTGCAATCTTTCGGAAATGTTCTGTAAGTTTACTTGACTTAGGACGTTGATCAGAAAATCTGACCAGATGTCACTGAGATTACACCTGCCAGACGTTTCATTTGATTAAATTTAAAATACAAAAACAACACTAATCTATTAAAGCTAATGACGTGACTAATACTCAAATGACAGTCTGGATAATTAAACTGACAAAATTTAAAATCCTATAAATAAATATTTAACTTTCTGCAGTATGATGTTGAACTTTGTTACATTAGAAGTTTTTAAAAACTTTTTCAAGTCTCAAGTAGTCTTAATGTGAAGCTTACCTCTGAAGTTACTTGCTATACTATACCGTCCATAGATTAGTACACCCTAAAAATATTTTGATATAAGGTTACAATTTTCATGTTCCTAGGTATATTTTTTTTTAAATTTCTAGTCGTACGTTATACTATCAAAATCGATATTATTAGATATCATACATAATCAAAATCAGCTACACTGTTTCAGGTTCAGTTTCTTGGTTTAATAGCTCATCAACCCTCGCGGGTTATCTAATGTTAAAGATATCCTTATAGAAGGACAGTAGTGGCTTATTAAACACATACGTGTGAGGATAAGGGGGTCCATGCCTTTCCGAATATAACTATTTGACATTTAAATTGTGTACTTTGAATTTTAAACTGAGTGCAAAGAAATGACTTATGCCAAACTGAATTGCTTTACATAGAAAATTTTGATCATTTAAACGTATGTAAACTAATGACTGATGTTTAGTTGAATATTAGTTATTCATAGCAATATGTGGAACTATTTAAGTTTGTGAATTTATGCTAAATTGAATTGTTAAAAGTAGAAATGTTTGATGATTCAACTTAATATAAACAAATGACTGTTTAATTTAATCGTTAGTGATACATTACAATTCTTAGAACAATTAAACTTTGTTGACTTCTGTTCAGTTGAATTATAGATGAGTACACCCTAAAAATATGTTCATATAAGCTTACTATTTTCATATTCCTAGGTATTTCTTAAAAATTTCTTCTCGTACGTTATACTATCAAAATCGATATTATTAGATTGCATACATAACTAAAATCTGCAACACTTTCAGATTCAGTTTCTTTGTTTAATAGCTCATCAATCCTCGTGGGTTATCTAATGTTAAAGATATCCCTATAGAAGGTCAGTAGTGGTTTATCAAACGCATAAGGGGGTTCATGCCTTTCCGAACGTAATAGCGTGACTGGAGTTCGAATTCGCTTAGTACCATTGCACAGTCCAGTGAATTAGTTTTGTTGCCACAGGAACTTCCCCCACCCCTGCTACATTATGTTTTTTTGAGATATATGAATATGTAGTCGGCCCAAAGTAAGTACACTTCTTATATAATTTTATTCTATTTCATAAACGTATTTTTGTTGAAGGTGCGTACACATTTCATTTTTACCATTTAGACTATTCGGACTATTGTATTCGACTTCATTGTTATGCTCAGAATATAAACGTTTGGTTGAAAAGTACTTCTAAATTAAATTGTCCAGAGGTTGCAGGTTCAATCTCGACTACAAGTAAATAACAAGGAATGTTTACTATAGTTTAACACTTGTATCTGGTCGTGGTTAATGGAATTAAAACAATCTACCCCCGCGAATTAAATAAAGAGTTCAGTTCGAAGGTTTGTGTGGGCTCACGAGTTCGACATGAAACACCCAAAGAAGCCCGAACGTTATATCGGCCGAAACGTTTTGAGCATAAAGATAAAGATGAATTTCATCATCATCATGTCGCGCTGGTAGCACGGATAACCCTGACCCTCTCTCGCCACTCCCCCCTATCGTTCATCGCCCTCGGCAGGTCTTCAGGACAACATCCCGTATCCTCACATAGCTGCTGAATGTATGTTCGTGCTGGTCGTCCTGCTTTTGCACGGCCATGTGTGGGGGTCCATAAGAGTACATCTCTTATGAGTTCGTCCCTGCTTCTCCAGCAGTGTCCTGCATGTCTGGTTCGTCTAACTTGAATCGTTTTCGTGATAGGAGGCAGGTGGCCGTACAGTTGCCGCCAGGACTTGTTCAAGATTGCACGCAGCATTCTTGTGTAGTCCAAAAACTGTTCGAATTAACTTAAACTTGATTAGAGAAATTTAGACAAGTTATATTTAATAAAGGAATTTGTTTCTTTATTTTCTCTGTTCACTTTATGAGACAGTGGAAATATCTAGAAATGGATAAGACACTACGTACTAGATAGTTTTTTCGGTCTTGTAGGAACAGAGTCTTCCTGTATCTTTGAAAAAGTTCCCTCACTCTTCGTAAACAAACATGTTTATCTCCTCATATACAAGACACTAAAATAGTGGGTTAATGTAGACACATAGATTTTTATAAAGTTCACAGATTATAAGATCCCACTTCCGTCTTGAATGGACAGCGTCGCACAGGTAAATTCAGTAACCACTAAAATGGCCGATAGAGACAAGTGACTTGACAAGTACCAAGCAATTGCTACATCAAGCGTATTTTGTTATATCTAACCTACCGGACGAGATGCCGAACTTTGTCAACGCGTCATTCTTCGGGCTGTTAGCTTTTTATTGTAATTTATAGATTTGCACCCGGTATTATTCACTTACAATGTTTCCACATAAGTGGTGACACTTTATTTTCGGAGTCCTATCGGCTGAGTCTGTAGAATACACCGACTACATCTCTGCAGAAGAGTAAGAACCCCTCTCCAATCTAGTGTCCTGTATTTGACACTAAACAATCCGTTGGTGAGGCTCCAGTAATGCTGGATATTTGGGGAATGCAAAGTACCCCTTCATTGCCATCGCTCCCAGGTCGGCTCTACCTTGAAGTGATAGCACTTCATAGGGTCCTATTTATGGGACAAATAAAACTACTTGATATTTAAACTGTGAAATTTGAAATTTAAACTGGGTGCAAAGAAATGACTTATGCCAAACTGAATTGCTTTAAATGGAACATTTTGATCATTTAAACGTTTGTAAACTAATGACTGATGTTTAATTGAATTGTTAGTAATTCAAAGCAATATGTGTAACTATCTAACTTTGTGGATTTATGCTAAATTGACTTCTGAGAAATTTAACTGAGTATAAACAGATGACTGTTTAATTTAATCGTTAGTGATACATATAAATTCTTAGAACTATTAAACTTTGTTGACTTATACTCAATGGAATTGTTAGAAATAGACTGTTTGATGATTCAACTGTGTATCTCAAAAATGTGTTTACTAATACATATTTGATATATATGGAAAAACATAATTTGGCATTATATAACCATAATGGTTGATATTCCATAAAATCAAACTAAACCAAATCATTTTATTTTTAATTTATGAGTTTCATTGTTGTAGAATTTGATTATAAATAATACACAATCATATCTGTTTTCATTGTATAATATTCTGTTATGAATTTTAAAAATCCTTGTATTTTTGGTATTAAAAATTATTAGGTGTACTTATTCATTGACAAAAATCTTCCAACCGATATTTGTTAAGACTATGGAGCTGCGCCTGGATCATGGTTCATACCTAAATGAAGTTGAATGGAAGATTAGAAGATGCCAATGCCGCAGATCTCTCCTCTTCACAACACCGATGTTATCACAGTAAAATGCAAGGTACTATATGAATTGAAGTTAGTGTCACTGTAAAAGTTATCGAACACGAATGAAAATAACGTAGGACTGACGTAGAGATTCTAGTGACTGGTTTTATCACTTCACCCCAGCACGTTATCTTGAAGCCTTCGTTCAGTGTTTGAATCCAGTATGTTCTTTCGAGAACTTTTCCTTTTACAAAAGCTAAAGAGACCCCTGTCTAACCAGTATTTTTTCATGACTGCAAAGAGAGAAGGAGTGAGAGAAAGAGTGAGTGATATATATATATATATATATATATATATATATATATATATATATTATCTTGATCATGTGCTGCTATCACTGATTTCCCTGACTCTCGCACGCCATTCGTCCCTCTCATCCATCACTTCCAGCAGATCTTCTAGAGTGCATTCTGTGTGCATGCAGGGCTGTTGTCGGTGATGTCTTTTAGTTGGCCAATAATAGCACGTCCATGTCAACGGGCACAAATGAGAACGTCACTTATGAGTTCGTTTTTGGTTCTACATTGTATATATATATATATATAATGATTTTGGGCAAGAGAGCGAAGTGAAACTCGAATAGATTCATTTAGAATTTGAACGTGGGTCCTTGAGTTTATTTTCCCTCTCGATAACCGTAATGCCATTACGCTAAGAGAATATCAGTGTGCACATTGGTGAATAAAGCTTGCTCTACGGTTGGCTCCCCAATCAATTCTGAATATTACTATGTCGATGAATAAGTTTCAGTCACTTAACGGTATGCTTGGCATTGTTCCGATTTGAAATCAATAATTAGTCTAATGTCAGTTTGAAAGTAAGCCTGTCACAGGTAGTGAAGTGGTGAGTATCCCTCACCTGTCAGCTAAGAGACAGTAATTCGATTCACTATCGAAAAGATCTAATCAATATTCGACCTTTAATAATAAAAACAGGTATGATCTTCTTCTTCTTCTTCTTCTTCTTCTTCTTCTTCTTCTTCTTCTTCTTCTTCTTCTTCTTCTTCTTCTCCTCCTCTCTCTCTCTCTCCCCCCTCTCTCTCTATCTCCTAATACACACACGTAAGTGCATATACACATACGCACACACACACACATATATATAAGTTAGATAAGTTGACCAACCTTTGTTGAGTGCGAACAAAAGGCTCCTTTTTAAAAACTTACTACACCATGGTGTAGTAAGGCACAACATTTTTTCTTGCATTGCTCCACTTACCCTTCATTCGTAACTCATAATGCTGAGTGTTAAGCAACGATATATCAAGTACCATTTTTTGAGTCGTTGGTATGACTTGACCTGGGATTGAACCCCTCTCTGCCAGGCCAATTATGAACTCTCAAAATACGTGGTGCCTTAAATAATATTCTAGACTTTTTTTGTATAGGCATTTAAAATTGTCGTAGACACTATGTTATTGCTATACATCTAATGAGATGACTGACCAATTTTTATGATTTCAGGTTCAAATGAACAGCCAGTGCAGGAATTGGAATACATCCTACTAAAGCAGATTGTCACAGCTGGTGAATTTCAAAAATGCAATCTGGATGTAAGGATACTTTCAAAGAACGATATGCAATAAAAATCTGTTTTAAACTTGGAAAAAATACAATAGAAACGTATTGAATGCCTCAGAGTGCTTTTAGACCATCTTGCATGAATCAATCATCAGTTTTTGAGTGGCATAAGCGATTCAAGGAAGGCAGGGAGTCTGTGAGGGATGATGAGAGGTGTGGGAAAAGTAAGGAAGTCAATACACTAGAGTTGATTGGCCAAAGGTTAGGGTTAGGGTTACTATGTTGAGGTTTTAAGGGAGTTCAGGAGGAGATTCCGTCGGAAGAGGCCAGCACTCTTCAAATCAGGTCAGTTGCATTTTCACCAGGACAATACACCAGTCCACAACTCCATCCTTGTCACAGACTATTTGACCAAGATGGGCATCAAGACAGTTCCTCAGCTTCCCTTAATCCAGACCTTGCTCCCTGTGACTTTTGGTTATTCCCTAAGCTCAGAGGCTGTCGTTATGAGACAATTGATGAGATGAAAGTGGCTGTGACGAAGGTCATTGACACCCCCTCACACAAGTGGTCTTCCATAGGGCCTTCCAGAGGTTTTTGCAACGGTACAACAAGTGCATTGCAGTCGGAGGAGATTACTTCGAAGGGGACTAGAGTTTCATGTGTGTACTATCAATAAACGTGCCCATACAAAAAAAGTCTGGAAACTTATTTAATAATCCTCGTATTATGCTTGAGGGTCAGTATATATATATATATATATGTATATATATATATATATATATATATGTGTGTGTGTGTGTGTGTGTGTGCGCGTGCGTTCGTGTGTGTGTTCATGTGTGTGTATGTGTGTGTAGGCCGTAGTCCTTCAACAAAGCATGTTTGATCTTATTAGGATATTTTAATGTTATCTGACAAGTGTTTTGGTTTTAGATTCAAGTTGTCAGATTAATTTATCAAAATTTCCCGAGTGCAATTTCACCTTTCATTGGCCATCATCAGGGGTTGTTTTATAAAAAAAAATGTGTAACATTGCAAAAAGTACATTGTTTAGTTGGATTAAATTGAAATGCTGAAGATATCGAACAAATTTAAAACAGAACGCTATCAACGGAAATAGATAATTATCACGAGAAATAGATTTAACTTTTTTCTCATTTTATTTATAACTCTCTCTCTCTCTCTCTCTCTCTCTCTCTCTCTCTCTCTCTCTAACTCTCTCTCTCTACACACACACACACACACACACATGCACACACACACACATATATATATATATATATATATATATATATATATATATATATATATATATTGCCTATACTTGCATAGTTACGTATCATAGTTACGTTATGTTGGATTTATGCTGTTTCTTCTTTTTTGTCATTTAAAGCCTAAGAAAAAGAATTGTAAATACGTATATTATTTAGAATAACTTTTTATATTCGGTTATATTCACCCGAAAAGAATTTGGTTATTTCCTTGTAAGAACCCAAACTGATACAAATGATTTGCAAATTATTAGAATAAAAAAAGGGATACATGAAACC
>OY757927.1:53486104-53501183 GCA_963585895.1 Sepioteuthis lessoniana | reverse complement strand
GAAACCATATAACTATGAACAGGGTATTTTTGTATACGAATAATTATTCATAGTCAAATGATAAAGATTTGTAAATTATCTATGTAAGGTATAGATTATTAATTGAAGTTATATTATTGATAGCATATAGTAGTAATTATTAAATAGCTGTAATTACTTGAAACCATATAATTATTTAAAAGTTACATTCATTATTATCAAATAATAATCATAATTATCAAATTTCACCTTTCATTGGCCATCATCAGGGGTTGTTTTATAAAAAAAAATGTGTAACATTGCAAAAAGTACATTGTTTAGTTGGATTAAATTGAAATGTTGAAGATATCGAACAAATTTAAAACAGAACGCTATCAACGGAAATAGATAATTATCACGAGAAATAGATTTAACTTTTTTCTCATTTTATTTATAACTCTCTCTCTCTCTCTCTCTCTCTCTCTCTCTCTCTAACTCTCTCTCTCTCTACACACACACACACACACACACACATACACACACACACACACACATATATATATATATATATATATATATATATTGCCTATACTTGCATAGTTACGTATCATAGTTACGTTATGTTGGATTTATGCTGTTTCTTCTTTTTTGTCATTTAAAGCCTAAGAAAAAGAATTGTAAACACGTATATTATTTTGAATAACTTTTTATATTCGGTTATATTCACCCGAAAAGAATTTGGTTATTTCCTTGTAAGAACCCAAACTGATACAAATGATTTGCAAATTATTAGAATAAAAAAAGGGATACATGAAACCATATAACTATGAACAGGGTATTTTTGTATACGAATAATTATTCATAGTCAAATGATAAAGATTTGTAAATTATCTATGTAAGGTATAGATTATTAATTGAAGTTATATTATTGATAGCATATAGTAGTAATTATTAAATAGCTGTAATTACTTGAAACCATATAATTATTTAAAAGTTACATTCATTATTATCAAATAATAATCATAATTATCAAATAATTGTAATTACTTGAAATCATATAATTATATGGTTTCAAGTAATTTCTTAACCAAGAGAAAAGAAAACAACTTGTTGAAAGTGTGGAAAAATAAGTCTTTCTTTCACATTGGTGGAAATACTTTGATTCAGACCCATTAAAGGGTCAACCTGAGCCTCACCACCTCGTAAAATGTTTGTTTTATACTCCGGACACCCAATAGATATATAATAAACTCTCGAAAAACAACGTAGGAAAATGTCTGACAATGCACTGCTCAAACGTCAAGCACCTTTATCAACGTATATAGTGTAAGCTTATTAAACCATGCTCAAACTTTTGCATTTACAGATTTTGCAGTGTGGATTGGTCGAGAGACAAGATATAACTTAGATTGTCGGAAGAATCCGTGATCGTTGAGATTTTCGGAAGGAAATAGATATGTGACATACGATGACAATAAATCGGATATCAGATTTAACAATGATCAGGGGCCCCTATTTTCGGTTCTACCACATATACACTACCGGAATGTTGTCAACTCAGTTTACATGCGGAACCTGAAGACAGGATTCAGACAATATGAGAAGATGGCCCTTTTGACTCGAAACCATGAATCTGTTAGGTAAATAATCCTGATTTAATCATATGACTTCCTCCAGTTGTAGTTTCTAACCCTAAGCTCCCAAGAGACGGGTGGCTGATTCAAGTTTCCTGGTGGGATTAGTTTAGAATTCTCATTTTCTATTAAATATTCATGTCTATATCATATTAGTCCTATATTTGTAAGATGAAATTTTTTTATTTTACACGGCAAAAATAGCACATAACAGCATTAAGATCATCTATGTTAGAGAATAAAATAGATTCAAACTCAGTATTATAATTATTATAGTGTGCATTTAAGATAAACTAGCTTGTTAAAATTTCTCAATGGATACGAATATGTAATGTGAATTATAAAGTAATTTCCCTTAATTATTTGCAGTAGGGTATGATAAATTGCATAAACATACAATAAAGCATATGAACAGCAGGTAATTCTACAGAGAACAAGATGGTTGCCTAAGGTTGCATTTAAACGAGATTTTTCTTTTAATTAAAATCAGCACCACAGAAATTAATTATAATGCATCATGTTTACTAGCTGATAGTAATGTAGCCTTATATCGAATGAGTTAATTATAAGATAGCTATATATTGAACTGTTTAATTGTAATGTGGTCTCATATTAGAATAGTTCACTGTAATGTAGTCTTATACTGAAGGAGTTAATTATAAGATAGCTATATATTGAACTGTTTAATTGTAATGTAGTCTCATATTAGAATAGTTCACTGTAATGTAGTCTTATAATGAAGGAGTTAATTATAAGATAGCTATATTCTGAACAGTTTAATTGTAATGTAGTCACATATTAAAATAGTTCACTGTAATGTAGTCTTGTACTGAAGGAGTTAATTATAAGATAGCTATATATTGAACTGTTTAATTGTAATGTAGACTCATATTAGAATAGTTCCCTGTAATGTAGTCTTATAATGAAGGAGTTAATTATAAGATAGCTATATTCTGAACTTTTTAATTGTAATGTAATCTCATATTAGAATAGTTCCCTGTAATGTAGTCTTATACTGAAGGAGTTAATTATAAGATAGCTATATATTGAACAGTTTAAATGTAATGTAGTCTCATATTAGATTAATTCACTGTAATGTAGTCTTATACTGAAGGAGTTAATTATAAGATAGTGTCACGTGATATCCCACGGAGAGGATGAAAATAAGATTAATACTATCCTCCCGTTGGAATGAACAGTGGCAACCCATCTAAAAAGTGACTGTTAAGAAAAAATGTAGGTCACAGAGGGGATATCAACAGATGTTGGTACTTAGTAACCTCAGGTCGCCGGACACCGGGAGGGGAGAAAGAGAGAAGCCAAACAATTGGCTTGGACTCTAAAATGGAAGTAGGGACTCCTTCCCGTCAGCGGAAATAGAAAATAAGAAAGTCAGTTATTGGAAGGGGCGCGTTGCAAACAGACCCATAGCCATTTACTCCGAGTGAAGAAGACAAAAGAATATCTGAGACACGAGCGACCCGAGTTCTTCAAGCCAGTATTAAAAATAGCTTAAAGTCTATTAGCCCGTGAAAGAAAAAAGATTCTCCAGTGGAACCCCGTCGAAATATAAGATATGTAACTTGGGGACTATTTTTCCTTCATACCCAAAATTTATATACCACTCTCTCTCTCTCTCTCTCTCTCTCTCTCTCTCTCTCTATTTGAAGCAAAACAAATGTCAAGAAAGACATTTATGTCCACGGACTGTTCAATTCATTATACATATTTGACACTTTGAAAGTGTATCGCTTTGTACAGTAAAGGATTCATGTATTTTTATGTTACCACGTGGTCTATGTTGTTCTTTGCAGTTCTGCTACGAATTTGTTGAGTCACATTTCCTTTTCAGCTTCTATTCGCCTTATGTTATCTTGCTTAAAATTGTCCTATAAATTCCTCTAAAATATCACACGGGAAACCGGAGTTGCCAACAACTACAATATAATATTATTACGACTAAAACCTATAGGCACATATCTTCCATTCTCTAGGGGAAGGAAGGACAGCGGCCTGGTGGGTGTGTGGATGGTGTGAAATTTGGAACCCCTTGCCAGCAGCGGTCGGTCTGGCCCTAAATTAATCCCTCACGTAATATGCCAGGACTTATATGCCGGAGTGAAAAACTCTGAACGAGGACTTGTTCTACAGGGGATCAAGTGCCAAACTGCCCCGTCTTCACACGTGCGAAATAAAGTCCCGTTTTGGGATTTTAGTCAATTTGCCATCACAATCGCTATATATTGAACTGTTTAATTGTAATGTAGTCTCATATTAGAATAGTTCACTGTAATGTAGTCTTATACTGAAGGAGTTAATTATCATCATCATCATATCGCGCTGGTAGCACGGATATCCCTGACCCTCTCTCGCCACTCCTCCCTATCGTTCATCACCCTAGGTAGGTCTTCAGGACAACATCCTGTATCCTCACATAGCTGCTGAATGTACGTTCGAGCTGGTCGTCTTGCTTTTGCGCGGCCATGTGTGGGGATCCATAAGAGTACATCTCTTATGAGTTCATCTCTGCTTCTCCAGCAGTGTCCTGCATGTCTGGTTCGTCTAACTTGAATAGTTTTTGTGATAGGGGGCAGGTGGCCGTACAGTTGGTGTCTTGTGGGGTGTTGCTGCCAGGACTTGTTCAGGATTGCACGCAGCATTTTGTGTAATTGCCATCTAGCTTCTTCTCCAGTCGTTTTGTTAGCGTCCATGTAGTGCAGCCATATAGCAGTATCGATGTGACCGCTGCCTGGAAGAAACTGCGTTTCATTTTATCGGTTAGGTCTGATTTCCATATAATCGATAGCCTATTGATAGCTGTCCATGCTTTCGTTAACCTCGTTTCGATGTCCTTTTCGGTTGATTCGACGCTGCTTCCTAGGTACGTGAATTTGTCTACTAGTTTAAGTGGGGTTCCTTCTAGAGTGGAGATGTCCCCCGTTTGGTTATAGCACATATATTCCGTTAGCTATATTCTGAACTGTTTAATTGTAATGTAGTCTCATATTAGAACAGTTCACTGTAATGTAGTCTTGTACTGAAGGAGTTAATTATAAGATAGCTATATATTGAACTGTTTAATTGTAATGTAGTCTCATATTAGAATAGTTCACAGTAATGTAGTCTTATACTGAAGGAGTTAATTATAAGATAGCTATATTCTGAACTGTTTAATTGTTATATAGTCTTATATTAGAATAGTTCACTGTAAGGTAGTCTAATACTGAAGGAGTTAATTATAAGATAGCTATATATTGAACTGTTTAATTGTAATGTAGTCTCATATTAGAATAGTTCACAGTAATGTAGTCTTATACTGAAGGAGTTAATTATAAGATAGCTATATTCTGAACTGTTTAATTGTTATATAGTCTTATATTAGAATAGTTCACTGTAAGGTAGTCTAATACTGAAGGAGTTAATTATAAGATAGCTATATATTGAACTGTTTAATTGTAATGTATTCTCATATTAGAATAGTTCACTGTAATGTAGTCTTATAATGAAGGAGTTAATTATAAGATAGCTATATATTGAACTGTTTAATTGTAATGTAGTCTTATATTAGAATAGTTCACTGTAATGTAGACTTATACTGAAGGAGTTAGTTATAAGATAGCTATATATTGAACTGTTTAATTGTAATGTAGTCTCATATTAGAATAGTTCACTGTCATGGAGTCTTATACTGAAGGAGTTAATTATAAGTTATCTATTTACTGAACTGTTTAATTGGAATATATTGGAATAGTTCACTGTAATGTCGTCTTATATCGAACTAATTAATTGTAAAGCTGTCTCATTTGAAACTAGGTACTTGTAATGAAGAGTTATACTTCTATAATTAACTGAATTGTATCCCTATTCAAAAATCGGTATTATTAAATCAAATTACTTTTAGGGTGAAACTATGTTATCTACAAATACATATCTTTTCAATTAAAATTTATTTTTAAAATATTTCAAAAAATTAGCATGCTCTCAATTTATTTTTTTATTTGATACTAATATTTTCTGATAATCCACTACGAAACGAAAAATAATTAAAGGTAACAATTAACTTTGTAAAATTGTTACAAATTAAAATAATTATTATAAATGAAACTAATTTCTCTCTCATATTAATATATATATTAAGTCACCCAGAGACAAATCTGTTTCGTTTTATCAGAACTCATCAGTGTGACTAAATATATTAGCTTCCCGTAGCTGGGATCGAAAATCTGTTGATTCAAAGGCAAGTCCAAGACTTAACCCCTCCGCCACGAGTAACCAGCAGCAACCGAATAAATTCTAAACGGTTATGAATCACAATTACTATTGTTCACATACATCCGCTCACATATATATATATATATATATATATATACATATATATATATATATATATATATATATATATATATATATATATATATATATATATATATATATATATATATATATATAATCTTAGCCCATGCTCAACGTATCTTTTTTACGGATCTCGAAAAACTATTTCTTGCACAGAAATGTTTCCACTTCTATTAGTTTACTAAACTAGATATATTCTCATTTCACAATTTACAAATAACATTCTATTCACCAGTGACTAATTGTGGGTTTATTTCATCGAATTTAACCTTATATAGAATAATATTTCTACATCACGTGAAGAGACCATAGAATATCTCGTGTTGCAATAATAATGGAATTTCTCATTACTCCAGAGTCACAAGAAGTTGCGTGATCCATCCCCCTCATGCTCTTTTCCTTTCACTCAGTCTTTCTCACGCTCACTCTCACTCTCACTCTCTTTTACTCTCTCTGTCTCTCTGTCTGCCTGTCTCTCTCTCTCTCTCTCTCTCTCTCTCTAGATATATGTGTGTGTGTGTGTGTTTGTGCGTATGTGTGTGTGCGTGCATGTGTTTGTGTGTGTTTGTGCGCGTGCATGTGTGTGTGTGTGTGTGTTTGTGTGTGTAAGTAGCAGATAAGTGTGTAATTGAATAAGGCGCCGATCTACAAATTGAATAATTTTTATTTCTTTATATTGATTGAAGAGTTTGTTGCAAAACAGAAGTTACTGAGTCTTTTCTCATCAGAAAAGATAATATTTGAGAGTAACTATTCTCCAATGTTTATTAAAGAGAAATATTCAAAAATCTAATGTTGTTGGTTGCATTTCCTTAATCTATTTGATATATTTTTGTGTTTAAAAGATCAATATGTCTCTATATGAAATAGAAGGCATACTTATGCGCTAATATGTAAACGGATATTTAGAAAATTTCATCGGCAAAGATAGACGAAGACTGTAATGCCAGCACACATATTTCAAAATAAACAATATTTTCTTTCATGTTGCAATAATTAAGCAATGTTGAAATGAAATGCATCTTGAAGCAACAGAATGTTACATTTTCACTCAAAAGAAATAAAGTCAAGGTTTTATTGTAGATTTACAGAATAAATATATAAACCTACTACATTTATAAACTTTATCGCTTATTTTTAAGAGTGAAATAGGCGCGAAATTAAATTTACAAAGTTGATCAATTCTTCTTATTGGTTATAAAATGTATTTTAAGAATCTTGGAAAAAAAAGTTTCATAAAATGGGGTGGGGGCTTTTGATCTTTTAGATTTTCGCGGCAAGTCAAATATTTCCGTCTGTGAATTTCAAAGAAATTTTGATACGAGTGCGTATCTATTGATCAATAAATCAAAAAATACAAATACAAAAATTAGTTTCTCAAGCCAATTTTTGTACAAAAAATAGCACTTTTTCGTATGGAAATCTGTTGCATTTCCATATATATATATAGATATATATATATACTAACAAATAGAGAGGAAGAGAGAAAGACAGCGGAAGAGAGAGAGAGAGAGAGAGAGAGAGAGAGAGAGAGAGAGAGAGAGAGAGAGAGAGAAGTATATGGTTAGATATTAAGAAATAGAAATTTACGCACACATATGTAGATATATATGTTGGCGTAGTGGGTTGAGTGTTCACCAATGGTCCCGGAGACCAAGGTTCAACCCTAGGTTGAGTCATACCAAAGACTCAAAAATGTTACGTGATTCCTCGTTGCTTAATACTCTGCATTTTACGGTATATAACAACTTAAGTGGAGCAATCCAGGCTACAGATTAGTGCCCTCCCATACACCTAAATGTGGTAGCTATTGAAAAGGAACCTTTGCGTCACCCTAGACTTTAGTCGGCTAACTTACTTATATATATGTATAAACAAATGGAATTTTTATATATAGTGCCTAAATATACTGGCATCTTTCGGAGGTATGTATTAATATTTTCATGTATATTACTTTACGTATTGGCAAAATACGGAAGGATAATTGTAAATGAAGAGGCTCTAAGAAACTTATCAGACATTTATCTTGATTAGTTATATCAAAATAAAAATCGATGAGATGGAAAAGAATAGCAAGTGTAGATAATGTGGAAAAAAATGAAACGATTAATCACATAATAAGAAATGTAGTAAACTAGTGCAAAAGGAATACCAGACAAGGGATGACTGGGTTGGAAAGGTGAGCTACTGGGAATTATGCAAAAAATAGAATTTTGGGTGACGTTGATACCATTTGGAATTGGTGTGCTTGGAAGAGTCCCCAAAGATTTGGAAAAGGTACGGAAAGAACTGGAAATCAGAGGAAGAATCGAGACCATCCAGACTAAACCATTGTTGAGAACTACCATATAATTGAGATGAGTTCTAGAGACCTTTGGAAACTTGTTGTCTCTCAGGCTCCAGAGAAAAATCACCCGCGAACGCTAATGTGAAAAACTCGTGAGGAGGGAAATAATAAAAAAATAATCTAACAATATTTGGCTGTGCTAACCTATAGCAAATGGGGAAAATAACTGTGGAACTGCTCATCTATCTAGGAATGTATTATCAATATGAGTGAAAAAATAATAACCTCTAGAAGAAGAAAAGAAAAACGGAATGGATGAAATCACTATTTTTTTTCTCTCAAGGTCTTGGGTAAAGCCTCGGGAAAGGATTGTAAAAAAAAATGCAGATAAAACTGAAAATTGATTAATAATGATAATGATAATAATAATAATAATCAATAAAAAAAAAAGAGAACTTGCAGGATAGTTGACTTTGCTGTTCCGGCTGACCACAGAATAAAACTGAAAGAATGTGAAAAGAAGGATAAGTAGCTCGACCTTGCTAGAGAATTGAAAAATCTGTGGAACATGCAGGTGACAATTATACCAATTGTAATTGGTGCGTTTGGAACAGTAACTAAAGTATTAATAAAGGGATTGAGGAGTTGGAAGTTGGCGGACGAGTAGAGACCATCCAAACGACAGCATTATTGAGAACAGCCAGAATACTAAGAAGAGTCCTGGAGACTTAAGGAGACTTGTTGTCACTCAGACTCCAGTGAAAAACGATCGGCTAACGCTGATGTGAAAAGCTCTAATGAGAGAATAATAATAATAATAATAATAATAATAATAATAATAATAATAATAATAATAATAATAATAATAATAATAATAGAGAATTTGCAAAATTGTCGACTTTGCTGTCCCGGCTGACCACAGAATAAAACTGAAAGAATGTGAAAAGAGAGATAAGTACCTCGACCTTGCTAGAGAATTGAAAAAGCTGTGGAACATGAAAGTGACGATAGTATAAATTGTGATTGGTGTTTTTGGCACAGTAACTAAAGGATTATTAAAGGGACTGGGGAATTTGAAAGTTGGCAGACGAGTGGAGACCTTCCAAACGAAAGCATTATTGAAGACAGCCAGAATACTGAGAAGAGACCTGGAGACTTGAAGAGACTTGCTGTCACTCAAACTCCAGTGAAAAACCATCAGCTAACGCTGATGTGAAAAACTCTACAAGAGTGTAAAATAATATTGATAAGCAAGTTCAGCAGATTAACGCAGGAAGAATGTAAGACCGGACATGACTGTGTGGGTAAGTTGATTCACTGGAACTTGTGCCAGAAACTTAAATTTGACCATACGAACAGATGGTATATGCACCACCAAGAGTATGTCCTGGAGAATGAGACGCACAAACTCCTCTGGGAATTTGAGATATAAACGGATCACCTAATCTTGGCTAGATGACCAGACCAAGTAATAATCAACAAGAAAAAGATAACTTGCCGAATTGTGAACTTTACTGTCCAGGCGGATCACAGAGTAAAGTTGTAAGAAAACGTAAGGAGAAATTAGCATCTTGACCTTGCCAGAGAATTGAAAAAATGTGGAACAAGAAAGTGACGGTTATACCAACTGTAATTGGTTCTCTTGGTATAGTCACTAAAGGATTCGCACAAGTTCAGGAGGACTTGAAAATAAAAGATCGTGTGGAGATCGGCAAAAATACTGAGAAGAGTCCAGGAGACTTGAGGAGACTTGCTCTCACTCAGACTTTAGTGATAGACTATCAGCTAACCCTTATGTGAAAAACTCTCAAGGAGTAAAGTTATAATGATAATAATAATAACAATTTAGATAATAATAATAATAATAAGAAGAAGAAGAAGAAGAAGAAGAAGAAGAAGAAGAAGAAGAAGAAGAAGAAGAAGAAGAAGGATAAGTACCTCGACCTTTCGAGGGAATTGAAAAAAAACTATGGAACATGAAGGTGACGATCATACCAATCGTGATGGGTTAATTCTGTACAGTAACTAAAAGACTATTAAAGGGATTGGAGGACTTGGAAGTTGGAGGACGAGCGGAGACCAACCAAACTACAGCATTATTGAGAAAGCCAGAATACTGAGAAGAGTCTAGGAAACTTGAGGAGACTTGCTGTCACTCAAACTCCAGTGAAAGACCATCAGATAACACTCTGAAAAACGCTCAAGAAGTAAATAATAATAATAATAATAATAATAATAATAATAATAATAATGTAGTTTGCTGTATTTATAGATAATGACCTCAATATTGGTGAAAAGGTATCTGTAGTTCTATGTTATTTACGCGTAGACACAGAGTTAATGGTTTTTGGTGACAGTCTTGTGCTTATGTGATCAAGACAAGAAACCGAGCGTTGTTGAAAGTGTATACGCTATCATAACTTAGATCTATCTATCTATCTATCTATCTATCTATCTATCTATCTTGCCTCATGTTATTTACTAAGCCGAGGGGATTACATTCGTCAGTGAATGTATAAACTAATATATTATTCCATGCAAAAATTGGCTTTTGAAATTTCATGCTTCGATGATAAACTCATAGGTAATTGATATTTTCATTCAACATACCTTCATTATGCCGAGAAATATCTTCCAGTGAATAAAAAGTAAAACACAAATTATATCTATTTTCTGATCGGTGGTTGGTTGTTGTTTTATGGCATATCAATCTTTGAGGACAATTTAATGCCAAATGCTATTTATATATGCACGAATTGTTAGTGAATAGTATTTCGATAACTATTTTTAAACGAGTTGTCTGACCTAATTTGTTTGCATGGTTAGAGAGTTTCAAATATTGCCATTTAACATAAATAATTCTATTCATCAATTATTCCTATCTAATACAAATAATATCCACACCGATCAATAATAAAAAAAAAAAACAATGATAATAATAATTAGTAAATGATTGAATAGTTATTTTTGAACCATGATTAGGACCCTAACAAGTACTACCAACCTGGGTTTGTGTGGACCTTGGGGTAATGGCAATGAAGGAATACTCCATATTCATTGAGAGTGGGTCTCTTCAGCCTTGGTGAGGCAACTAGTCTAGGAGAAGGAAAACTCAGTATTCAAACCTGTTACACTCCGCTTAAAAATTGACCTTGTGTCATATCCTGCCCGAGTGGAGGGGTTGGTAAATAGGATTGATAGTGGGTCTTATTCCTCAGCAGAGTTGCAATCAGCGCATTCTACAAGGATGAAATTTTCTGAAGCTGAGCCACATAAACGATATTTCATGATTTTTTTCCCACCTCTGAACGAGGAGAGATTCAATTAATCATTCTCATAATTGATTTCATTTATACTTGTAAAATCTTTGATTGAGACGAAGAATATTCATCGATTGGGAAAAAAAGTAGAACTTAAAACTGGAATGTTCATTCAGTCAACATATTAAATGCTAAGTGTTCGATTTTATTTTAGTCCATTATGACTGTCGACTATTTCTGGGTGTTGGCAGTCAGTTCGAATCAATCATTCTTTTGTGATGGCTGCTTAGACGATCAGATGATTGACAAGATGTTTGGACTGATTATTATTGTCCCGCTTTGTTATAGTACCGGCTGGAAGTCAGCCGACCCGTCATATGAATCAACAGGATTGTAGTCAGCAGGAGAGAAACAGTATTTCTGATGAAAAAAGAGGAGGAAAAAAAAAAAAAAAACAAGTAAAAAACAAAACGTAATCATTTATCAACACGTTTTCTTTTTCTGTATCAAAATTTCCATCATCAGTATGAGGAATATAAAGGAGGCTATTTACAATAACTTCAAAAATCATTGTACAACTGAGTAAAAATGGAAATTTGAATAAACCAACTGTATATTTGTTGCAGCAAGTATATAATTGTATTCTATTTTTGAATGACGGCTTCACACTTCCCCGGCAGATTCGAGGCCGAAAGGCCCCCAGTTTCGGTTGGGCCACCCTCGGGTGGGCGAGCTACTTTTTTCTCCCCTATGCACCCCTTGTATAGCACTAGACCTCACGGTCTAGTTCAAGCTATATTCTGGCATACTTGCCCGGATCTAGATTTACGTCCGTGAAATGCTTGACTCATTAGACCCACATTGCACTAAGTGGGTCAATGACTAGCAGGGTTCGAGTCACGGTTCGTTCCCGAACTTCCTCTCCCCTTTATCCCCACTTTAATCGGCCTTCGGGCTTTTGACCTTGTGTCAAGTCCTGTCTGGTGGGAGGCAGCGACAAATACATTCATGCTTTCCTGGAGGAACTGCTGCTGATGCAGACCAAACAGATTACCAAGCGCGTCTTGCAAATAAATCTGAGTAAATTTTTACCATTTAACCCATCGGATTTTAGCGAAAACTAAAAATCAGGTTCTACTCTTTTTTGACGAATACATTAAAGCAGCCTGAAGAAATATCTCTTGTAGTCTGTAATGCTTGCTGTATTTGCAAAAAAAAAAAAAAAAAGAAGTTGAATCGGATTATTAGTTTTCGCTTAAATCCGATGGGTTAAAGGGTAAAAATCTACCTAAATCTGACCATGTCGAATATCAGTTGAATAACCTGCAGCAGAGAGGAAAAGGCATTGGCTTCTTTGTGAACACAAACAAACCAGTTTGTGAGTTTTAATCATGATGCTTCTATCTATTCAGCTTGCTTCTGCAATTATTAGATCAGCTCATACAACTCGATACCAATATCTCATCTACTGAAATCAATGTCAATATACACATAGACTGCTATCGACAGGTAAACAATCCTATAGAAATCTGAGGTCTGTGGTAAAGCAAAGTGGGAGTTCTTCCAAGCTGAAGCCGTATCAGTAAAAGTAGTATTAAGGAAAACCATGAACAAAGGGTTGATGGGACCTGCAAAAAGATGGTGTGTTTTGAAAAAAAAATCCTGGAAGCAGAACACTACAAAACAGAAGTTACACGACAGCTTATCTCGCAAACCATTCAAATAAAACGAGCAAGACATGCTGGCATTGCTTGAGAAATAAGAATAAACTCATCAGCGATGTTCTTTAAAGGAATCCTACATATTGGCTTTCCAGTGTTAACCGATCATCAAAAACCTACATGCATGACCCCTTTGCGTACTGGGTATTGTGCAGAGGACATAGCAAGTGCGCTCGTGGATAGGGGTGGATGGTGTGAAAGATTCAAACGAGTATCTATTGTCAGCACACTTTGTTTGAATGATTGATTGATAGATATGAGTCAATGCCTTATTATTATTATTATTATTATTATTATTATTATTATTATTATTATTATCAAAATTATTATTATTATAATTATTATTATTCCTTGGGAGTTTTCATATCAGCGTTAGATGATGGTCTTTCACAGGAGCCTGAACGACAAGTCTCCAAAAGTTTCCAGGACTCTTTTCGGCCAATCTAATCAATGCTGTACTTTGTATTTTCTCTACTCGTCAGGTTATTATTATTATTATTATTATTATTATTATAAATCGGAGTAATATTTTCCAACATATTTACCATCTTTTTGAGCATATGCAATGTCGATGGAGAATTCGTTAAATAGGACGTCAAAAAAATATTTCTGTGGTACCTAAACCCCGGTACTAAAACCCAGTTCGTTAATTGTGGAGAAAATGTTACAAGTCTTGACGAACCATTTGAAGAGGCAGTGATGGGTTTTGTTTTATGGCATATCAATCCTTGTAGGTTATTTACTGCTAACTCCGGTTTTCAGATTGATGTTTTGTTGTCGAAGTCCGTAGGTAACATTTTAAAACTAGGTCAGGTTTAGTTTGATTTAGTTTTATTGCATATCAGACATTGTCGGTTATTAATGCCAAATCCTTTTTATTCTTATATACCAAGAATATGATTTCTAAACATGTAGACAATATTTTAAAACTAGGCTGAGCTCATTCTTTTTTTCCCACACAGTTAAATGGTTTCACTTACGTCTTTCTAACACGAATACTTATTTTTACAATTAATCATTTGTTAGCATTCATTTAAATGATTTCAAGCATTGCTATTTAACACCAACGACTCAATTAAACAATCATTTGTTCACACACAATTAAATGATCAAACATTTCTATTTCAAATAATTCAGTTTAGCATATGTTGACGTTAACTTTAAATATCAAAGTACACAGTATGAATGTCAAACAGTTCTATTTCACCTATATACAGTACCCTATCAGGTGCTAACACTCAAAGCCAGTGCAGACCTGGGAACGATGGCAATGAAGGAGTACTCTGCATTTCCCAAAGCTCCAGCATTAATGAACCCTCACGATCAGATTTTTAGAAACATATGCCGGACACTCATTGGAGGAGTCTTACCACTCTGCCGAGATGCAATCGCTGTATTCTACAATCCCAGCCAACTAGGCCACAACTAATTAAAGGTTGTGTCATTTAGAGACTTTCATTACAGATTCTAGGAATAGAAAAAACGACCTTGTAGTCATCTGGTAAATCAAGAAAAATATTAAAACTATTTTTTTTACATAAAAGACTGCAACGGCCAGTCAAACCGAGTAGACTTATTTTATGTATAAAGATAATCACGTTCATTCAACTTTCATATCGATATCGAGAGGTTTTTTTGCATATGGTTCTATTGAATGGAACTTTTGTTTAAATGGATCTATTTGATCCATAGATGAAACCTTAACAAATACTATCACTTTGGATTTGAGAGGAACTGAATGTCATGGCAACGATGAGCTACTCTACACTCTTAATATCTCCAAAACTGGAATCTTTGAATCAGATGTAATTTAGTTTCTAGCCCAAAACAACCATTTTTATGCAGTGGCTTCTTGTCTCTTTAGAG
>OY757927.1:53378604-53483604 GCA_963585895.1 Sepioteuthis lessoniana | reverse complement strand
TTTTATAATCGAGAGAAATACTCAATTTTCTCCAAATTTGGTATATACAGCTGTTTTTCGCTCGCATTTTGATGGAAAATAACATTTGATACATAACTAAAAAAAAAAAAAAAAATGATTAATAAAATGGGCGTAAAACCGCATACATCAAAAGTTGGGTTTGAGTTATTTCTTAAACGGTATATCAACTCGTTTCAGAGTTTTTATGGCCGAAGTTTGATTCATTTGTAAATGTATCATTGTAATCATGTCTATTTTCAACTTGCCGAGTTCGCTGGGGCTGTAGAATACACCTACTGCTTCGCTGCTGAGGGGTAAGAGCCCCTCAAGGTGTGTCCTGTATATGACACTAAAAAATTTGATGGTGAAGTTCTACTAATGCTGGATCTTTGGGGATTACGGAGAACCTTTTAACTGCTATTGCTCCCGGGTTAATTTTGGTCTTGAGGGGTAGCACCTGATATGATTCTATCTATGGGTTAAATAGAACTAAACTGTATACTTATGATGAACTGAATTGGTTCAAATGGAATCGTTTTCAAATTTAAATGGCGCATTTACGTTCAACTGAGTTGTTTGAAATGAAACTGTTTTGACAGCTAATCGAGTGTAACCAAAAACTATACTCATACTAAATTGAATTGTTTGAAATAGAACTTTTTATTTGTATGAAAATGGATTTGGCCACAAAAAACTTGCAATGGTTGATATGCTATAAAACAACCAAACCAATCTATTTTCAACATTCCATTTAATTTTTTAATCACACTTTTTTCTTCGTCTATAATAAATCGTTTTCAAACAGTTATATGAAATCAATTATTCTTATCTAATACAAATATTTTGCACACAAATACTTTTAAATCTGCAAACCTTATATTTTTAGTTTCCAAAAAGATCAATTTCTAACAGGATTTCTGACAATCGGGGTCAGAATGGATCTGGGTAAAATAACAATGGAAATGTTCTTCATACTCCTCAGATTCCAGTACTGAAGCCTCAACTGCAGATGCAGTTGACTGTCATCACTAAGACACCTCAGTTATTGATCTGACATTGAAAAATGAAAGAATTACGATTAAATTCTAATTTAATAGAGTTAATTTTCTTTATCTGTATGAAAGTTGTTATAAATTATTTCAGTGGTAGCTGACAAAACCAAATCCCTAATCTTGAATGATCTTTAATTTCATTGTGACAATTCTTATTATATTATTTTGAAGAACAATAAGAGAAAATTCGCATATATATATATATATATATATATATATATATATATATATATATATATATATATATACTTAGTTCGTTAGAAGACTATATATATATATATATATATATATATATATATATATATATATATATATACTTAGTTCGTTAGAAGACTATATATATATATATATATATATATATATATATATATATATATATATATATATATATATATATATATATATATATTAGAAGAACTCGTAAAATGACTTTCGAAAAAAAAAATTGCAACAATCAAAGGAACCCAGGAAAGTTAACAAAAACAAGTAAAAGATATTTGAAATTCATGGGAAGGTGCATCGGTTAAACAGAAATATACCTCAGTAGGCAGGTTTCACTTTTTTTCTTTCTTAGAAGCCCAAATGTGCTATACGTTGTACTTCGGCTTTTCTGGGTTTAACTTTCATGGAATTGATTATTAAATGACAATAGTTTGGTTTTAGTTTTTTGCCCTTCACCTAGTGAGGTGGAACAACTTCCTAATTACACTAAACGACCATCTATAATGAGTTTGATTTTACTGAGTTTCCCATATTTCTACGGAGCATTCTCGTGGGGGAGTGGCTAACGTGCAAAACTGAGACATCCTAGTAAGCGAATTCGAAGTCCAGTGGCGCCATTAAGTTCACTCCCCGACTAATATTCTTGGGAAGTCATACCCCCCACTTATCCTCCCGACTATAGTACTTAAAAAGCACCCCTAATATTTTCTACCAGGATGGCTTTGGCATTAAATAACCCACACAGTTTTATATGCTATTAAACGAAGAAATCAAAACCGATAAATTTGAAGGCGTGTTTAAATAAAGAAATAGAAATTTGTTCAAATATAAATATTACATCAATAATTTTGGTACAATCACAAAGGGGTCATCAACCTAATTTTGAATAAGAAATTTACAGAATTTGAATCATTTGGGGTTAGCGCATCCCAAGATATTATTACCAGTACTTAATCTTATAAGAACTTCTTGTGTATTGGGTTACTTGCTGGAATTCGATTAAATTGTAAGCGAGTTTGAACTTCAGTCGTGCTATTAAGTCCACTTTCTTACTGATACCCTTGAAAAAGATATAAACCTTCTCATACCCGTGTTATGGTTCCAACAGAATAGCTAGTATTCCTCTAAAAGGAGAGATTTAGCATTAAATAACCCACGAAGTTTGATATGCCATTAAAACTCAGAAACTAATCCGAATCAAATTTATGTGTTGCAGCTAGTTTAGGTCGTGTAAATATTCACTGCAAAGGAATATAGTGCAGTGGTGAGCGAGCATAGGTAACAGACCATTAAAAGTGAGTTCTAACGTTCCTTTATCTTTAGTTTCATGTCATGACTATTCTAAATAAATAACTACTAAGGAAAATGTCAAAAGACGTACGAGGACTATAAAATTAAAAAAAAAAAAAAATCGGAAATGTCGTAAAATAAATATATTATTTACCTTTTTTATCATTAACCAACACAAATATGTAGCAATGCTTGAGAAAAGAATGATATAGAGTTATTTAAAATAAATGATATTTCAACACATATGGCATATAATTTTCTCAAGTTTCTTTGGCGTGTTTAAAATCAGGAACTATAAAAAAGACATTCTTGGCTTATTTAGGCTAAGGACTTTTTACAAGTCCATGAATAGGAATTAAACTTTAATTTCATGACATACTGTGAGTATAACGTCCCCATCTCTCTCTCTCTCTCTCTCTCTCTCTCTCTCCCCTTCTCTCTCTCACTCTCAATCCTTCTTATCTCTGTAGCTCCATTTCTCTGCACAAATTTACGTTGTTGCTTCTATACTTTTTATTTTATAAAATATTCTATGGCAGGTCCGTTTATCGTTTACTATTTTTGTGACTCTGAGAAAAATAAGATCAACAGGCTGAATCCCCGTTGAGTAGTGGCTAATGTGCTGGACTGTGACAATGTAGTAAGTGAGTTCGAACTCCAGTCCCGTTATTACGTTCATTTCGAGACTAATATCCTAGTGGAAAGTTATGAATTCCTTCAAGGATGGATTCGGCATTAAATAAACTACGAAGGTTTGTATGCCATTTAACAAAAAAAAACAAAAAACAAAAACAAAACAAAACCAACAAACTGAAAAATAAACAACCACAATTGTAAGGAGACAATTGTCTTTAATTGGAATCATTTTGAGATGAGGCTTCTTAATCTGAGAATTAATTTTATTTATTGCGGACTTTTTGTCCTCATCTTGGTATTTTTTTTTTGTTTTTTTTTTGTGTTGTTTCTTTTTTCACTACGTTTCGGCCAAATTTCACCTCTGGCCTTCTTCAGGTGACCTCGGATAGGAATGATGAGTCTTGTAACCGTAACCCCAGTAATTACTGCCTTCCATTGTTGTTGTCTATCGTACCACGTTTTTGACCATGTAAACCGGCCGGCTTTGGTAGAATTTGAAACTGCTATCTTCTGACAATGCTCACCAGGAACCGTAGAGACTCAGCGTCTTTATACGCTGCGCCACGGGCCCCAAAGAGCGATCCAGGATGGATTTTTTGGTCTTATAAATCCTTATCTGGTCTTCCATAGTCGGGTCCGTAAAAACTACCAAGATGAGGACAAAAAGTCCGCAATGATTAAAAATTAATTCTGCTACTACCCATCCGGGTCAAAATGGACCTGGGTGTTATGGCGATACAGGAATACTCCACATTCCTCAAAGCTTCCGGTCTGAAACTTCACTAAATGCAGTTACGTATCCCCCCCCCGAGCATTCATATGAAGGGCACACTTTGTTTTAGCGGATTATTTTTTCTGATGAATCTATCTTTATAAAAAAAAAATGTATGCCGATTCAATTTTCACGTTATTTTTCTTAAATATATTCAACAATATTGTGAATTATGGTTCATGGGTTTATGAAAAAAATCGCTATTTTCTTAATTTAGCAAGGAATGTGAGAGTCCACTCGCTGAAAATTGTTTGCAATAAGGAATACAGACTGTATATACTTGCATATATACTTGGATATATATACTCCAATAATTCAATTTGGGTGGTATGCCACTTGTTCCCACGACAAAGATGGCGGATGCACACATATTCAGTCTCGGGAACCCATTGGCCAGGAGAACCACGTGACATGCTTAAAACTACGTCAGCGCATAAATTTCGTCCTGCGTTTGGAGCCACTTCCAAGACGTGTATTTTCTATAAATACGTCGTCTTCAAACACTCTTTCTCTTTTTACAATTTCTTCGCTGCGGCAACACACTCCCTCCAGGGTGATTCAATAGACATCAAATAGCAACAACATGGATGGGCCTCGCAGACACTCAAAATATACATTGACTATGAGACTTTTTCCAATCTCAGAGAAACCGACTGTTTCCAACCATAAAAAGAAAGACATTTTAAATATGTAATCCTTTTGTAGTTTAGTTGCGTTAGACACACACAGACACACACACACTCACACATATACACACACGATTATTTTATTAATAGAATTAGCGATATTTTTTTATGTATGAATGTGAGTTTTATAATAATATAAAAATTTGTTTTTGTTCGTCGCCTTGTTTTAAATGTTCCTTTTGTCCGCGCCGTTTCACAACCTTTAGTTGTTTCATATCTTCCTTCATTTTCTACTTTTTTCCATTTGCCTTATTCCAAGTAAAACTATATTATATAAACGTTATTAACATAATATTTTGGGGAACTTAAATACTAAATACCAAAAAAGCAGTCACCTACTACAGACATTAAATTTGCTGAAAAGCTTAAGTCCTCCCATTTCTGCATTTGTCTCATGACCGAATAAACAAATGAACAAATAGTTCGTATGCTTTTCTTAATACTACATTTTATTAAGTGTATAGGAGGCACTAGAGATAGAAAGGCGTGTTCAAAATGTCATAGTAGGAAAATCTGCCTGCTTTGAAAATCTGCATTTGAAATCCTAATTTTTTGCTCGGCTACAAGTATAAACATAATTGGTTCAAGAAACATTGTGAGGGAAACAGAAAAGTGGAGTAAAGGCGAGAGAAGGAAGATTTGGTTTGGTGTATTTTTCTATGAAGAAAGAAGGGGAGAAAAGAAGAAAAAGAAAACTGAAGAGAGGGGAAAAGAGAAGAGAAGGAAGAGGACAGAAAAGAGAAGGAGAGGACAGAAAAGAAAAGAGAGATTAGGTTTGGTTATATGTTTAACAGGTAAGGGTGTAGGGGCAAGGAAGTAAGAGAAGGAAAGAGAGAAGAGAATGTGAGGAAAGAAGAGAAAAAGGTGGTTTAGATTGATTAATTTAACAAATAAGAGGAGAGGGGGGAAAAGTGAAAGGAGAAAAGTTAACTGGAGAGAGGAAGGAAGGAAAGATAAGAAAGGAAAAAAGAAAAGATTGAGATCTTGCCTGGTTGATATGACAAATAAGAGAGAGAGAGAGAGAGAGAGAGAGAGAGAGAGAGAGAGAGAGAGATGAGGAAAGAAAACAGTGACGAGAATGGAAGAGAGAAGAGAAAGAGAAGAATGAAGAGAGAGAGAGACAGAGAGACAGAGACAGAGGTGGGAGAGGGAGTGAGAAAGGTGGTTTGATTTGGTTTATTTGTTTTACACATAAGAGTAAAGCAGAGAGGGGAGGAAAGAGAGGATTGAAGAGAATGCTGAAAGGTGAGAAAAGAAAGAGTAAAGTTTGCCTTATTTGATAGAAAAAAAGGGGAAGGAGATGGAAAAAAAAGACTAAAATCAGAAGAGAAGTGAAGAGAGAAATGAAGTTCGATTTTGCTTATTTGTTAGACAGATGAGATAGAAGCGTAAAAAAAGAGCAAACAAACAGTTAAATGGCACCCACCATTCGTATCTAATGTTAATAATTTGCACACAGTTATACGACTTCCTGTAACTCTTTCTATTTAGTTATAATAATCATTGCCCAGTCATTTGGGGCTGCAGAATTCACCCACAGCACCTTTGCAGAGGGATAAGACTCCCCCCAAAAGTGTCCTTGATATGACACAAAATAATCTGATGAAGACGTTCCAGTGAAGATAAAACTTTGGGGAATGCGGAGAACTCCTTCATTGCCATTGTTCTCTGGCCTACACTGACTCGGAGTGGTAGCATCTGATAGGGTCCTATAAATGTGTCAATTAGAACTAAATGCTTAGGTGTGCTTTACTGGTTTACTTGAAATATAACTGTTTTGATATCTAAACTGCTTACCAGTGCTAAACGGAATTATTTGAAATAGAACTTGTTTGACATTGAAACTGTACTACACTAAACGTAATTGTTTCAACTACAACAGTTTTGACATTTAACTGTGGGTAAACCAAAACTATACTTATACTAAACTGAATTGTTTGAACTGTTTGACTTGACTGAATATCTTGGAATTGAAACGTTTTTGACTATTAAACTGTGTACACGTGCTAAACTGAATTGTTTGAAATAGAACTGATTAGTGTTCGCCAATGGCCCCGGAGATCTAGGTTCAATCCCTGGTCGAGTCATACCAAAGACTCAAAAAATGGTACTGGATGCCTCCTTGCTTGACATTCAGCATTATAAGGAAGGGATCAAGGGTAAAGTGGAGCAATCCAGGGAAAGGACTAGCGCCCTCCTCTACACCTTGATATAGTAGCTATCGAAAAGGGAGCCTTCGGGTCACCCTCGACTATGGTCGCCAACTTTACTCACTTATTAATATAAAAAAGGATTCAGTGTTATATAACCTACAAAGGTTGATATGCCATAAAATCCAAACAACTAACGAAACTAATAATAATCATTTCTTTACACACAGACGGTAGCAAGTATTCGTACCTATTGGAGAAGCGTCAGTTGCGTAGTCGCTAACGTGACTGCTACATCATCGTATCGACTTTAAACTCCAGTCTTACTATCACATTCACTTTCGGACTTACACACCTAGCAAAAGTATAAAGCCTCTTATCACATAAACAATATAATAAATGGTGCCTCTACGGTTCTGCTACATGGAAGTCTTTGACATTAAATAATCTCTCAAAGTTGATATGCCATGAAATAAAGATACCGAAACTGAATTTATCTAATAAAACATTTTGAAAAAAAATCACAATTTCAAGCATTCCTATCATTAATTATTCTTAAACATATGTGCTTGACCTATAGATTGGATCCTAACAGGTACTACTACTGAGAATCTGTGTGAAACAGTGTGTAGTGGCGACTAAGCATTACTCTACACTCTACATAGCTCACCACAGTTACCGTATCGTGTCACATCCAGAACGTTGTTTTTCGAGGGGTCTTAAATCTTTGAAGGAGATGTAGATGACGTATTGTCAGCCCCACTGACTGGTCCTATTCAAAATATGGCAGGAATGATCGGAGGTTTCCTACCATTTGCAACTATATTAGTCTGAAAGTAAACGTAGAAGGCGACTGGAGTTCGAATTCGCTCCCTACTATGTCAAAGTCCAGCAAGTATGCCATGAGGACACCTCCAAAACAGTTCGTAATGGTTGTATGTTTTTACTCAATATGTCTAATTGAGCAGGATCTGACACAAGGTCAATTTCTAAGCGGAGTTTAACAGGTTTGAATTCCGAGTTTTTTTTCTTCTTTTAGACCGGTGGCTAAACCAAGGTTAAAGATCTGCCCTACTATATACTTGATGCTGTAGAAGGAATAGTTGGAGCCATATCTTTACCAAGGCACTATGTGAGGTGCAAACAAACTGATCCAGGATTTGAACTAGGGTCAACGTGTCCATGTCCTACGACGGAACATATTACATCATGAGTGCCTTCTAATGGTTGTAAACTCTTTAAGTTATGTACTTCTGTTAAGCAGTTAAAAAGGAGAATATATATCAGTAATAACGCGTCTAACACTGTTTTCTGTTTCTTCTGTGGACAATGGCGCACTACAAAACGAAGGAGGAATCATTTCCAATTTCTGTTGATCGACTGTGTATCCTTAATCTTCATCTAAAATACTTTCTTTTTCTGTTTTCACTCTCTTTCAACATTAAATTATTGGTTTACTTTCGCTCACACCTGCGCAAGAACGAAACACCGCCAAATCAAGATCACACCTCGTTTTGTATTTGGCTGGATGCTTTTTTCGCCGTTTTTCGCTGTTTTAAAACTCGTGTTTGAAGTTAATACGTTGGAAAAGTTTGTTTCACGCCTGATAAGAAACAAGGCAAAGAAGAGATGAAATGTTAATTGGATATTTGGTGTCTCGGTAGTGGATCAGGAATTCTCTTCAGCTTTATACATAAACACACACAAAAGCCTGAGTCTAAGCGCATAGTCTATTAGATTAAGTGATGTAGTGTTGTATTAGCGTGCGTAAAGCAAAGCATGGTACGTCAGAATCTTCGCCATATTTGTTGTTTTTTTAAATATCTGTTAACAATTGCCTCTCATGTATAGGTGACAATTCTTGGGGATCAGTCAAAAGAAGATCAGCATCAACATCATCTTTGGCACAAAATTCTCTCTCTCTCTCTCTCTCTCTCTCTCTCTCTCTCTCTCTCTCTCTCTCTCTCTCAAAGTGGCCCTTTCAGTCATCGCTCTTTAAATGTCCACACTAATTTTTGTTGATCGATTAACTTGGATGTGTTCTTGTATACTCCATGTACCTCATTTACACTATGACCCAGTATGGTAATCCCAGTGAGAGAATAGGATATTAAAAGATTCCATATATTTTGAAAAAAAGCTATTGAAATACCACTAAATAAAAAAAAAATGTTTGATGCATTTAAGAATTTATGGCTAACCAGTTTCTCTAACATGTATTCTTCTAATCTGTTGAAAAACTGATTAGAAATCACAGAAAATTTTATAACGTATATAACTTCCAATCAACATATTTTCCTCGGTATAAATAAACTCTGTCAAATGTTTTGGTAAGTATTGATGCTATAAATGAATATTTGACAGAATGAGATTGTGTGAATATTATATATATGGATTTATCTAGGTATTTAATGCGGTATTTCATCATCGTTAACTAGAGTAAATGAAAAAAAAAACAAAAAAACACTTAGGTATCTCTAAATAAATTGTAAATAATGTAAGATATTTATTTTTGATAGAAAGAACAATGAAGGTAAATATTGTTAACAATTAGTCTAAATCTCAGTACATATATCCTAGTGCTCTTTTGGTGTCAATATTGGGATTTTTGGTGTTTTTTAATTTTTAATAATGATTTAGCCAAGGATATGATATCGGAAATACACCTATTTGCTGCTGATATTAAACTACTTGTCAACAGAGATTATACAGATGAAACTAAATGAATTGTCATACTGAAAATATAGAGGGAAATTAACATCTAACATTAAAGAATTTTATCGACTGTTTAACAATATAAAAGTTGAATTAAGCAAGAGGGAAATACAAAATGTAAAGGATGAATGCGATTTGGAATTGCCTTTAATGCTACATTTAAAGCTAAAACTCATATTTTGTCTGCTGCATCGATGACAAATGGAATGAATGGCTCTATGTTTAGAAATATTATTTCAAGTAAGCCAAATGTTGTTTTAATGATATATAAGATCCTAATGAGATCTTGTGTAGAACATTGTACTCTGGCATGGTCTCTAGTGTCTAGACATCGAAATTAAAATGTAAATGTTGAGATTGGAAATTATAGAAAAAAAGTAACTACTCTAAGGAAAAGAGGAAACTCTTACAGATACAGAGAGAGACGAAGAGAATTAGAATTAAATTCTTCGTTAGAAAGAATAATAATAGGTAATATAATTGAAACCCTAAAGATAATTAATGGGATTTTTAATCATGGTGGACATGTTTTTACTATTTCTTTTCAAACAGGAAATCAAGGCAGATTTGATTAGGTAAGTCTAATAACCATAGGGATTATTTTCTTGATAATAGATTAATATATTTTTGAAACAATTCCATCGATATTGTTGACAATCTAGAGGTTAAATTGGATGAATTATGAAAAAAATAGTAAAAAAAAAGTAAATTACGAGAGTATATTTGGGAACTATCGGACGAAATATCTAATAGAATTTGATCAACATTTTTTATGAAAAGGAATTTTTTTATGAACTGAATTACCACGACCAGAAAATCCGTCGAATACTTACGCACGACATACGGAAACACTGGATAGCTGTTTCGACTTTACTAGGTCTCATCAACAGTGTATACCATGTTGGGGTGTCCTCGTGGTGTAATGGTTAAAGCGATGAACTGCGGAATCGTAGTAGGCGAGTTCGTACTCCAGTCGCGCTATTACGTTCACTTTCGGGCAAATACCCTTGGGAAAGGTATGAACCCCCTTATTCTCCCTCCAGCTATGGGTAAATAGTAGGACGGACTAGGTTCTTCAGCCTTGTTGAGGCAACTAGTCTAGGAGAAGGAAAACTCTGTATTCAAAACCTGTTAAACTCCGCTTAAAAATTGACCTTGTGTCATATCCTGCCCGAGCGGAGGGGTTGGTAAATAGTACCATGTTCTCCACGACTGGAGATCGAACCAGCGACCACAGAGCCGAAACTCTACAACTGAGCCAGCCGTTTACATCGCACACAAGTGACGCCAAATCAACTAGTCATGGTAATTGCGCGGCCAATTAACCTGAAAGTGTCTTTCAAGTTACATCCATAATCTTTACAGAGGGCACGGTCACCTCCAGGGATACGTCCACCCAAGAGGACTAGAAACACATCTGTGCCCTTGCCCTTGAGGTCGTAATAATCACGTGGATGCATGTTTCTAGTCCTCTTTGGAGGATGTGGCCCTGGAGGTGACCGTGTCCTCTGTAAAGAGTATGGATGTACCTTGCTAGACACATTCAGGTTAATTGGCCGCGCAATTACCATGACTAGTTAATTTGGCGTCACTTGTGTGCGATGTAGACTGCTGGCTCAGTTGTAGAGTTTCGGCTCTGTGGTGGCTGGTTCGATCTTCAGTTGTGGATATCACGGTATACTCTGCTGATGAGACCTAGTAAGGTCGAAAGAGTTGCCCAGTGTTTCCGTATGTCGTGCATAAGTGTTCACCGGATTTTCTGGTCATGGTAATTCAGTTCACAACAGAATTTGATCTGTACAGGAATATTGTATTGATATTGTACATGTTTTGTGCATAGATGTTTTTCTTTTAAACGTTTATGAGAGAAGATGGTAAAAATTGAAGGTGCCTAAGGAGATATAACAAATAAATAAACAAATAAACAGCTTCTTTCCAGAACAGATGAAAGGTGAAATATGTATGATGAACGTTTTCTGTCATTCATGCCAAATAAAATCACACCTCTCGGCTCAATTGTATTTACCACAAATAAACAAAAAACATTCACAACCGAGCAAAAAGCCCGTCGTTTTATGACACTGGTCATCTTTATATTTGGTTTTCTTTCGAATCATCCAAGCTGTTTCTACATGAAATATAATAAATACAACCATTCCACCTCTTCAAACCTGCACTCACCAAAATGCCAGGACCTCTTGATGTATTTCCCTACTTATAGACCCCAATAAAACCTGGAAATTATATAATTGTGACAATACCCCCTCGTCCCCACGTTCCATCAACTTCTACGAACCATTTCACTTCTTGGCCGGTGATCAACTAGTGATTCCGACAGGGGCATCGCACATTTCTTCATAGCTACAAGAAATACAATCAAGGGAGTGGGAGAAAAAGAACAAACGAACAAACGAACAATATGCTTGAGTTAACTCAAGCGCAAGAAGAGGAGTTATGTAACATTGCATTCCCTATGTGCATATGTAGACTAACACCTGCGTGGATTTCTTGCGAAAATTCTACAACCCATGAGGAGTGCTGACTCATCTTGACTGCTCTTCCCTCACTGAATCTTGGACCCTATCTCATGCCGACTAGTCACTTCTCCTGTCCAGAGTCGACTGGCTACTCGCGTCACCCTTCGCCAACTGCCTTCTCTGGGTTCCTTTGTCCAACTCCTACTCGTGTTCCCTTACCCACTTCCGGTCACGTCGAGATCGTGGGCTCAGGCCTTTGTTTGGTTTCGCGCCGAAAAAGACAAAGGGATCGTCTGCTTGGCGGACCACCGACATAGTATTACATAATGATTATGAATGATGCATGATAATACAATGATAAGTGATGATGATAATGTTATAAAATTAAGCATGATAAGGATTAAAATGAAAACGAATAGAAATAACATAACAAATGTGAATAAGAGACTACGCTGAGTAAAGAGAAAACAGATAAAATGTGTAACGTACTTCTTCGTGAGATCTTTCGAAGTCCAGAAGACCTTGAGTCAATGCTCAATGTTAATAAGTATCTTATTGATTCTTACACTCGTTTTACTAGGTATCAGTAGATATTTTTATCCTCACACCTCCTCCGTTGTCTAATCATTCTTCCAATTCATTTCTCCACATCTTATGGCCATGTTATCGTAACCTTTTGCTTATTAATAATTGCTTCTTTATTCTGAGTTTCCTCTCTCCGATAACCACGGGAGAATCGTCGAAACACACCTCTAGACGGCGAAAGTCTCCTAACATTTAGAATGCAATAACCTTTATTCATTCGACAAAATCAAGAACACATGATTTACTTTGGTGGATAATAAGGAAGCCTTCAGCTTTATGGTGACGTTCAGAACCTAACACCAATCTAAACATATACTTTGTTATTCGGCCTATATTAAATCACAGCAAATAATGACATTATATATAGTTAAATCCTTTGACATCTTCAGAGAAATATCTATGTATCTATCTATCTATTATATTAAATATCAGGATCTGTTTGTTTTTGAATTACCTTTTAAAAATCTACGTTGATATACCCAAAATTTTGACCGGATATAAAAGTGAATTTGATTTCAAGTCCAATCGGCATCTGAGAGCCTAGTTATGTTTAACTTTTGGATATTGCATCTTCGAAAGATTTTAGGTGGAGTCATTGTGGCGTAATGACTTGCATGCTGGACCGCGACTTTGAAGTAAGCGATTTCAAACTCCCGTTATTGCGTTCACTTTCTCGAAAGTTACGAACCTTCAGCTATGGGTTTCATGGTATCACTTCTATAATGATGGTTTTGATATTAAATAATCTCTAAATTTTGACATACCATTAAAACAAAGAAACCAAACCACTGATTTCAGATCATACACAAATCATTGCAGTTAATTTCTGTATATTTCACTATTTCGAAATCAAGTCAAAACCAAAAACATATCTGTTTATGAAAATACTAATATCTGTTTTCTTTAAATGATAAGTTGTCAGTTATTTTAAATCATTGAATTAACTTCTGAAAATTAACACGCTTTTTCCTGCGCTGAATCAGAAAAAAAGGCGTTAAATCTGAAACATTTCTTTTTAATTTGAAAAACTAAATGACTTTGCTTTAGAAACAACTTTTCAAAAAGTTTGATTGCACTCATTTCATTTGTCGGTTGGAGTTTTCTAATAAAATCGACATTGAAAAATATTCATATTTCTCATTTCTATTTTGCTTATTGAGCAACGAGACCAAACTGTTATGGTATAGAGTTTTACTTAGACCAAATTGCACGTACTGAATAAATAAATAATGAAGTGAATAAATAAATAAATTACCTACCAATTTGACGTATTTGACGTATTAGACGCATTTTTTGACGTATTTGACGTATTGGACGCATTTCTCCCGAAAAAAAATGTCCCAGAAAATCGCTCTGAATCTTATAAGGGTCCAGAGTTACGAATGTGTAACAGAAAAATAGAGCTCCACTGTAGTAAACATCCTTGCAAAGATAAACATGGTCCGAATCGGACGCTTCACCTGCATTGATTGTTAGCAAGCTGGTCTAGCAAATCCTCTTGATGTCCCATTCATCCGGCTTTGTGCCACTTGTAAGCACTTTTTGCTTAGTAAATTAATAAACATGGTCTAAATTTATAAAACAATAAAAATGAACAAAAAGAAGGGAGGGCAACAAATTAATATTCCATCTGACATTCTTAGTTTAAACTGATTAATACTTTAATTTTTTGAATACCTGACCAAATTCAATTGCGTCTTATAGATCAGTGCATCTTATATACCAACAATTACGGTAATCGGTTTTTAAGAAATTTATCATATATCCTATTTCTTACTATTCTTTTGTATACGATATTAATCCCTTCAACTAGGTAACGCTGTGTAGCCCTTTTATTTTTTTAATCAATTTTGTAGCAATTTTATCTCAACGTTCAACTTTCTCTTATAATATTCAACCGTTTGATAAAAAATTGGAATACAGAATTGCAAATAATGTTTGTGCTAGGTTACAACTAGAATCTCAGATCTCAGGTGTACGATTGTCATGTAAGAGACTGATGTTTCCTAAATCTTAAACAGCTTCTTTAATTCTCCCGTCGACCACACAACTGTCTGGATACTCGGAACAGCTGCTTCAAAATCGAATCTTTCTTATCTCAACGCCAGTCTACGTCTATGCATGAGTTGGTATTACCGCAACGATTAATCTTACACTATCAATCATAGGTTGAGGCGCTTGTTGTACAACCATTACTATTTCGAATCCTGGGTGAGGTTTTTGGAAGTTCACATAGCCCTAATACACTTGGTAAAGGTATGAATCCAAGTATTCTCCTTCCAGTTAAGGGGGTGTCCTCGTGGTGTAATGGTTAAAGCGATGGACTGCCGAATCGTAGTACGCGTGTTCGTACTCCAGTCGCGCTATTACGTTCACTTTCGGGAAAATACCCTTGGGAAAGGTATTAACCCCCATTATCCTTCCAGCTATGGGTTAAATAGTACCACTACTGTTCTTCTAGGAGAATGGCTTTGGCATTAAATAACCTAAAAAGAGTTAATATGCCATTAAACAAAGAAACCAAACCAAACCAACCTTCCAGTTAAACCTAAACAAAAGAAATTAATTATTTCTAGGGGAAGTTTATATTATCGAAACGAAAATTGTTGACCTTATTTATTACAAAATTCTGCAACCACACATAAACAGGGTTATAAGAAAAATGTTAACATCTTAAAGAAAATACTTTAGATATAATTTCAAACAATTCCCACGTGTTTTCCATCCCTTTCGACACATTCTTGAAATTTACCGAGGAGATTAAAAAATCTAATATTTCTATGAGACTATCTTTATTGGAAAAGCAGAATTGATAATTCGGGTATCATCTTGGGAAGATCCCATTGATGTGTTAATATGGATGGTTTCTTTGTTTAATGGCATATCTGTAACGTAATCGCTAAGTGATTTCGGTTCATGCCTTCGAGTTTAGTTAGGCTGAGAACCTTTCGGCTCAGCACATAGGTTAGTTAGATGCAACATTGAGGCAGGTATTAACGTGGGTGCGCGCAGGCGGATGGAGGTGTCACTCAGAGATGTTACAATAGTCCGAGACGAAAGTGGGTGACAGGGTGCGGGTGACGTCACGCACCGAAGCGCGCGGAGGTTGGTGAGAATCTGAAGAAATTTCGAGAGTTGGGAGCTAGACGCTGAACGAGGAGGTTCGACTTTGGGGCTCGCTGAGGCGAGCCGAATTGGCGCGCCGTGGGTGCCGCACGAGATAGGGGCCAGATGAATAAGATAACATAGCAAGATTGTGTCTCTTCTCTTTATGTCGAAACCTTTAACTCAAAGTTAATAAAAAGGTTTCGTACCTGAACAAGAAGTCGTTGTGTTTTCGAATTTCGAGATTCCTATGTTCTATATATGTATATATGTAATGAACGTCCCATGTACATTTCGCAAATAGCCGTATTTACCTATAGTACATATCAACCATCGTAGGTTATTTAATGTCAAAGCTGCCATTGTTGAAGAACTGTATTTTTACTATGTAAACTGTTGCTAGGGAAATGGATAGTGAACAGGCTGTGATTCTAAAATTATAATACATTACACAATTTCCCTTAGAAATGGTCACATTTTTTTCGGAAAACCCTGTATATAGGAGATATACTTCGTTTTGGATTTCAGTGGTTTCCGGCTTTCAATACTGTAGAGTGTGGTAATAAATAATAGTCAATACTGTCTAATTTGATTTAATAATTTTCCGCTAGAAATAATAAAATGCTGGCATCTTTTATTTAGAAGAAAATTGATATTTTGATAATTGATATTTTATTTAAAATGTGAAAGGTTTTCTTCTTAATGGATGATACAGGATGTTTCCAATACTTGATTATTGGGTGAAGTTATTAGATATTTCAGTAATATAAAGTCTGTTATTTTTGTCGTTGTGGGAAATCTGTTAGATAAAACAGGAAATGATATATATTACTTTTAACGGCATGTCAACCCGTATGGCGCTTTCATAAATAAACTGAACATCGAAAATTTATTTTTGCCTACCTGCTTAAGTCATTTTTGCCTAGCTTCTTAAGTCATTTTTTCTTATTATTGTATAAAAGTAATATTCCTATCTGTTGTGGACAAGTAAAGGGTCCGGAAGAAAGACACGAACTCGGGTTTACATGGAACAAAGTATATTAACGAAATTATAATACAACATAGATAAAAAAAAGTGGTGAATATCAGTCTGACTGCCAAAGTGTTAGGCTTTGGAAAACTCAGGTATTTGCTTTCCGTCCCACCACCGGAGAAGTATGCCACCAGGCCATTTTAATATGGGTCCGTTCGCAGGGTCGAAGCCCACACGCGTCTGGCATTACCAAAAATACCTTCGACCCCGTTGGCATTCCCCTTTTTAGGGGTGCCTCAGGTGCCATGCAATAAACCTAACCCCCCATAAGGGGGGAAACCTGGGAGGATGGCCCCTGAGGCCGAAGGAAATGGTGAGTCAACCAGCCAGCACTCGGCCAGATCCGTGCCTTGAGTCAAACACGACTGACTGCGGCTGGGAGAACTTATCACAGAGATGAATATGCTCCCGGTATTAATAGCAACAAGAAGAGTTCATTACAGTTTGGGTACCATAACGCTATCAAATACAAATAATTATGATACATATCTATTTGACTTTCATTTGTGACTATAACCGATAATTACCACTCTGTCTTAAAGTGGACCTTGGAGTAATGTCCATGAAGTCTATTTGAAAATCCCAGAGTTACAGAACTCGGGCCTCACCTACAGATACTTTTTAATGTCCAAAACAGGATATTCATTTTCAGTGGACTCAATGGACGTACTCCGTCGATGAAGCGAAAATGACAAAGAGAACTGGATAGCTTATGTCAGTCAAATAAGCGAATTATTGTGAAATAATACGGATGAAAATATTATCTATAGAGATCATTTAACATAGTACATCATAAAGGAAGAAAAACCGAGATAACAGATGCCGTATATAAGTTAGCCAATCGTTATCGTGGGTAACTCGAAGGCTTCCTTTTCAATAACTACCCCACCAAGGTGTAGAGCATGGAGCTGCTCCTTTCATTGGATTGATCAACTTATCTTTGATATGTACCTTATAATACTAAGTGTAAAGCAAGGAATTGTCAAATACCATTTTGGAGTCTTTGGTATAACTCAACCAAGGATTGAACTCCAGTCCCCCGAACCTTTGGCAATCATTCTAACCATTACGCAAATGAGCCGGTTATATATTATATATATAGTATGTACCATTCATACTCGGAACTTATACGACATTCTGAGACCTAAATTTTATCCTAGGATTTGGTATTTGCACCGAAAGCGAGATATAAACTTTAAGTGTGGAAATGGATGGCCAAGGTTAAATCTAGACCAGTTGGTACGCATATAATTTTCAGCTGGAAAAAAAATACAATTTAGAACTTAAAAATCACATGATGCTTTATTATATACATTATTTCACAATTTTTTGTTTTAAGCTTAACATTTTCACTTTTAAGAATCTTGTTTTGGCGACAGAGATAGAGTCTTTTGTAAATAAGTAATGGGGCAATGCTTACTTAAACATGTTATATACAGGAAGAGACAAAAACTCTGATGTATAAAAATATAATTGCTTCTTTTCCTTTTATTACGAAATGTATGAAATAGTCGAAAGAAGCCGGGATTAGGAAATAGATAAGATATATGCACATAAGGAGACAGGGAATCCTCAGGGAACCGCTTCTTCCTTGCTTTGCTTTCACCAGACTGGCACGGGGCCAACTCAAAACATTTCATCAGCCCGCTACTTCTTCATTCTTCCTTTGCGAGACTGAGTCAGGGCCAACTGAAAACATCTAATCATCTCTGCTTCTATATATTTTTTAACTGCAGCACCTTCGCAAGGTATGCCTACTTCTTTCTTGTGGGATCATACCTGCTTTCGACTTCAGCGAAATAGTTTCTTCACACTTCTTTGCTTCCAGCGTCTAGCATTATCTCAAGGCATTCAATCATCGAAGATTTTCCTCGCTTTCTTTATCTCTCAACCCTGGGTCGATTGACCCAAGGCTAAATCCCCTGTGTAGTATGACATCGAGTGACTCTTCTGTCGGCTCCTTCGTTTTCACTCCGCCTGAAAACCTTCAGAGGTTATATAATTTCCCAGTCGCCCATGCAAAATTTGTGGTCACCCCTTCTTCTGGCACGTCACCCATTCAATTCACGTGGTATTTCGGCTGTGTTTTGTTTACCTAAGGACACAGGTGCATATCCCGTTTGCCACCCACATAACTTTCGCGGCTTATCAAAGAAATCTTCTTTCTGTCAGTATTTAACACAGATGTTAAACATGATTGACAGTACAAGTCACGAGAAAATTCTTGCGACTCGGAACAACAAAATATAACAGAGTATACAAACACATAGAAGACATGAGACTGCTAGTATTACGCTTACATAACAACGAAGAAAAGGAAAATAGCAGAGACCGAATAAGATTAGATTAAAAGATTTTACTATTTTTTTTCTAAAGCCTTAGTATTAATTACTGTATTGTTGTTGGTTTTTGTATAATTGGGGAAAAGAAAATACCGTGGAAAAGGGTAATGAGAAACTAAAGAGCGAGATGTACATGAGCATAAAAGAAAAGAGAGAAGAGGGGGAAGTGAAAAGGGATTAAAGAGAGAGAAAAAGAGAGGGGGTAGAGAAGGGGAAAAAGAGGAAATAGGAGGAAGATGTCTAAGAGAAGGTGAAGAGGAATAAGAGAAGGAAATGTAACACTAGGAAAAATGGACGGATAAGGAAGAGAAGGTAAAAAAGAACAAGAGAGGAGAGAAAAAGGGGGAAGAGGAAGGAGATAGTGTAGAATTTGTGAAGAAAATCTACAGAGTGAGAGGTAGAGGTGGGGAAATTGAAAAGAAGTGAAGGAGGTGTAGGAGGAGAAAGAACAAAGGAGAAGAGAGAGAGAGAGAGAGAGAGAGAGAGAGAGAGAGAGGGAGGAAAGGGACGAGAAATTGTAAGGTGGAGTATGCAAAGAGTAGAAAGAGAGAAGAATGAGGAATAACCGTCGGAGTAGGAGATATGGCGGCTTCTTTCATAGCTAAGCAAGAAGTGTATCCCACTCAAAATCTAATTCCTAGATTCTTTTTTCAATCGCCTTTATAAGTTAAAAAATAAGTAAATAAATAAACCGATGAATAAATAAATAAATAAAACATGGAGAAAAAAAAAGAGATTGAAACAATGAAGTGATCTTATTATTTACCAATATATCAACTCTACACGAAGCTATCAGTGTTTTGATTTTTAAAGTGTTTTTAAAACTACAAAAAAATGAATGATTTTAATAGGACATCGGTATAGCTTAGATTGACCCGAAGCAGTGAAAGAAAGGATAAGAAAGGTCAGTGTGCATTCAATGAGTCTGGCAGAGTGCCGTTAGTAATTAGAGTTGTGAAAAAGTGAGGCCGTTCACTTAAAATCCACTATTTCAGAAGCATTAGATGAAATTTTGCTTTTAGCAGATGCAAACTGAAGAAAAAAAAATTAAAAACACAAACAAATAAACAAACAAACAAACAAAAAACAAACAAAAAAACAAAAGCCAAAACTTAACAAATTCATCAAAAAAGCTTTTATCAAATGTAGAATGAGTTTACTTAAATATACATATGTGTACATATATGAGCTATGCATTATATTTATATATACTAAGAATATATATATATATATATATATATATATATATATATATATATATATATATATAATATATATATATATATTTCCTTTATTCCACTCGTACCCGAGTTCAAATACTGTATGAAGGTGTTTGTCTTTCATTTCCCGCTGATGACCTTGAGAAAGGCATAAATCCATTTCTTTCGCTCCACCAGCAATGGAAACATTGGTTTTGCTTTCTCTGTTTAATGTCATATCAACCTTCGTGAGTTATCTAATGCCAAAATCATACTTGTAGAAGAACTGCACTAATACTAAATTTTATAGCTTGGTCGTGGGGAGATGAAGGTACTTCATACCTTTCTCAAGAGTATTATTCTAAAAGTAAACATTATTGTACGACTGGAGGTCAAACTCGCTTACTTCGAGGCAGCCGTACTCCCCAAGGGTTGATTGGACAGTTTGGGTTCTTTAAGCTTTGTAAAGCAACTAGATTAACAGAAGAAAAATATTTGAATTTAGAACATGTAGAATGTTGTTCAGAGAATATATGTCACTCTGTAGTATCATTGTTCCGTTATCAGCTCCTCGTAAAAGGAGTAGTTGGTTCAACGTAACCGTTCACCACGAGGAACAAATCACCAGCATATTGTTATTGGCTTCGTTTTAGAAATCGTTTCTATTAAATACAACGAACGAACATAATTACTTTTATTATTTTCGAGTTTTTTTTACGCCAGAATTACTTGGAGATATGTCACTGTGATCTGAGTGAAAAAAATTGTCTTCAAGTCTTCAGGACTTTTCTGAGTATTCAAGCTGGGCCTATGAATGCAGTGGACAGGATGGTCTCGATTCTTCCAATAATTCCTACAGCCTTTTTTCGAAATCTTTTGGGACCGTTCCAAGCGCAATAATTACAACTGGCATCATCGTCACCTCATATTCCACATTATTTTCACAGTATGTCAAAATTTAAGAATTTTTCTATTTTTTTCATTTTTTTTCTAATCTTATTTTGTGGTCCGCAGCAATGACAAAATTCACTAGATGGCAAGTTTGTTTTTCTTTTTAATTAATAAAAACGTCTGATTTTTTGGCCAGAAAAAGGTGATTCATTTGCATTTCAAAATCCCAAAGAACTATTATTATTATTGTTTACTCCTTTTTGAGTTTTCCCCTCTTGCATCTGCCATTGTTTTCTCACTGGAGTTCAAGTGACTGAAAGTCTCCCCAAATCTCCAAGACATTCCTCAGTAGTCTGACTGATATTAATAATGCTGTAGTTTGGAATTGTCTTCAAACTTCCTCTCACTTCCAAGTCCTGCAGTCCTTGTATCATTCATTTTGTGACAGTACCAAGAGCATCAATTACAATTGCTATCATCGTCAGTTTCATCTTCCACCGTTTTTTCGTTTTCTTTCAATTGTAATTTGTAGTCAGTCAGGACTGTAAAGTGCACAATTTGGCAAGCTCTCTTCTTCTTCTTCTTCTTCTTCTTCTTCTTCTTCTTCTTCTTCATATTATTATTATTATTATTATTATTATTATTATTTAATATTCGGCTTTACTTCCAATTTTTCATCATCCTTCCCCAAGTCTTTGTTTAAGACTTAGAGGGAGAGAAGGTAATGATTATATGAATCATTTTCTTTTTATTCTTGCTGCCTCTTTTGGGTGTAAGTTGGGGTGTCCTTGTGGTGTATCAGTTGAAGCAATGGACTGCGGAATCGTAGTAAGCGAGTTCGAAATCCAGTCGCGCTATACGTTCACTTTTGGACAAATACCCTTGGGAAATAGTGCCACTATTATTCTTTTAGTAGAATGGCTTTAGTATTATATTGCCTACAAATGTTGATACGCCATTAAACAAAGAAACCAACCAACCAACCATCTTTTGTGTGCAATATCTTCATTCACATTGATAGTAGTCTCCGAAGAAATGAGCAGTTCCACAAAGGGCATTTTTTTTTGTATTTCATAAAGGCTAAGGCTGACAGGTATCTTTCTTAAACATACCAAGGGATCACACCATTTTTAAGACGGTGATGGTTTTTAGGTGTTACCCTTTTTCAATTTTTATTTCCAGTTCTTCGTATTTGCTTATTTTATAGTATTCTTTGTGTTGTGTTCTGGTTAGGGAACACAAGTAGTAGTAATAATAAGACAAACCACGATATGTGAGGGAAAAATAGTTATATTTACGGGAAGGAGTATTTACAAAAGAGAGACTGTTAATAATAAGAACATAGGATTAGTAATAGAGTAATGATATATTTCAACAATAGGAACGGCTCTTATGGCCTGACATGTAGGCTTATTCCCATACTGATCTCCGCTACTGCCATATATGGCAGATGGAACAGCTCATTATGCTGAAAAAGTAGGTGATACTCAACACTTTGACAGATGTGTTATTATCTGTTTGCACTGACATCAATTAGAAGCTGTTTTTTTTTCTTTCATATTAATAACCACAATATATGGTCTATTGCTCTTTATTTTTATATCAGTTTGAATAGCAAAATACCAGGGAATAGAAGCTTCTAAGCGTTCTGTTATTGCTTCTGTTTTATGTTAATACCAATTTTCAGTGTTCGGTATTACATAGTATTTAGATATTTTCCAGAGAATATAATGTCCTATTTTATTAGGTCGTGCTTGATATTCTATCGGTGTTAGGATTGGGCAATCAGACACTAAGTGCTTTATTGATTCATTTTATTTTTGTTTACATAGTCTTCATATTGAGTTTGATCCGTTCTTTCTAATGTTTGTCTGATAAATTCTAGTTCGTGAACTCAGGTCCTGTACTGCTATTATTAAACTCTACGCCTCCGTTTTCAATCCAGTACTTTTCAGCCAAGGATTAATATTTAATATTTCGATATCATCAATTTTGATTTTTTATCTGGAATAATCTGACAGAGTTTCTCCCTCTCTTTCTCTACAAGTCATTTTTATCTCAGATTACTTCTTCTCCGACACCGATTGAAATTTCAAAATTAAAAAGCCCTGTCTTCGCTTATATTTACCCGTAGCTGGTGGAGAATAGTTCGATTCATAAATTTCCCAATAACTTTTGTGCAATATAAAATGCAAACAGCCTTGTTCAGGCTTTGAACTCAGTTAGACCAGCCCATTTCTAACGACGACAACCGTCCCGCAACGAAGGCCTCTCTTCTGCACATTATTATAATGAATACCCGTGGTGTAGTGGTTATCGTTGTAGGAAATGGACACGGCGATTCGAGTTCGAATCCTGGACGAGACTGATAGCATTTCACATAGCACTAATACCATTGGGAAAGGTATGAATCCAACTCTTCTCCCACTAGCTATGGCTAAATAGTAGGGCAGACTGAGTTCATCTGAGATGACGTGCCAATATCTACAGATGAAAAATTGCGCAGTCGGCTTGAACTGTAGAATACACCGACTGCACCTCTGCAGAGGGATAAGACCCCCTACCTCCGACTAGTGTCAATGATATGATACGAAACAATCTGATGTCGAGGTTCCTGTAATGCTGGAGATTTAGGAAATGCAGAGTACACCTTCGTTTCCAGGTCCACTCTGGTCCGGGGTGGTAGCACCCGAGAGTGTCTATCTATGGGTCAAATAGAACTAAACTGCATACTCATGGTAAATTGAATTACTTAAAATAGAACTGTTCAGTTATTTAAACTATATTCACGCTAAACTGAATGGTTTGATATCGAACCGATTTGATATCTAACTGTGTGGACAAAATATATACTTATACTAAACTGAATTGTTTAAATTAGAACTGTTTGACTAAACTGAATAGCTTGAAATAGAAATGATTTCGAAAATAATTCTGTGTACTCATACTAAAGTAAACAGTTTGAAATAGAACTTATTATTTGTATAAAAATTGATTTGGCGTTAAATAATCTATAAAGTTTGATATGCCATAAAACCCAACTAACCAACAAATCAACTAAACAACAGCTGAAAAACTAAAGCCTCGACATCAGATGCAGTTTAGTGTCATACCAAGGACACAATTTTAAGAGAGGTGGCACACATAAAAATTCAATTTGTGCTTGCATCGGAAAATAAACTGTTAGTTCGAAAAAGAGCTCCAATTAATGAATTTGTTAATCAAAATTGTCAAGAACAATTGGGAAATCAATAATTGTAGCAAATAAATTATAGAGAGAATTTTTTCAAAAAGATAAAAAAGTATACATAAATTGTTGGACTCAAAATGATATAAAGAGCTTAATTGAATTGTTTTAATTTCTGTGACACGTTTCTTTCCATATTCATTATTCTTATTTGTATAAATTAATAGAATCGTAAAATTATTTCTTCAAAAGAGGCTCATATTTTCATGAATTTTTCGTATTACACTAAACAATTCTTATCGTTAGCAAACTGAAGAATTTTATATTGTTATAGTTGCAAATCTGGTTTTCTAGTGTTCAGTAAACAGTATATATATATATATATATATATATATATATATATATATATATATATATATATATATATATATATATATATCCCTCCCTTACACTTCAGTTTAGTTGCCATTGAAAAGGAAACCTTCAACTCACCTTCGACAACAGTCGTACAAAATTTTATATATATATATATATATATATATATATATATGTGTAAAATTTGGCAACAGTAGATGCGGGCAACACGAAAGGTCTCTTTTCAATAGCTATTACACAAGGTGTCAAACAGGGCACTACTCTTTTCATTGGATTGCTCCACTATACCATTGATTGGTACCTTATAATGATGAGTGTTAAGCAAGGACGTGTCAAGTACTATTTTTTGAGACTTTGGTATGACTCGACCAGGGATTCAACCCCGGTTTCCCTATTGGCGAACACACACACACACACACATACGCGCGTGCACACACTCACTCGCACACACACACACATACACACACATACTTCCTATATCTCTCTCTCTCTGTCTCTATATCAATATGATGATGATATCTTTAAAGAAAAAAAATATATATATCTTTCTTTAAAGAAAAAAAACAAAACCCGGTTATTTTAGGATTATAAATTTATTTCCATCCTGTTTTTCGTTTCTGGTGTGAATCAAAAACACGAAGAAAAATATAACAGGACTTCTTCAGATCCAATATATATATATATATGTGTGTGTGTGTGTGTGTGTGTGTGTCCGAATGTATGTAAAGAGAGAGAAAAGAAAAGAGAGGCCCTAGTTAGCCCAGTCGGCTAGGGCTGTAGGATACACCGACTGCATCTCTGAAGAGGGGTAAGACGAATGTCCTGTATATGACACTAAACAATGTGGTACTGGATCTTTGGGGAATGCAGGGCACCCCTTCATTGCCATCGCCCTCAGGCCCACACTGGCCCAGAATGGTAGCACCTGATAGGCCCCTATCCATGGGTCAAATAGAAATGAACTGCGTACTTATGCTCAACTGAATTATTTAAAATAGGGCAGTTTTGACATTTATCTGCATGTTTACGCTAAACTGAATTGCTTGAATTAGAACTGTTTTACTAAACCAGATAACTTGAAATAGAAATGTTTGTGTCAATTAAACTGTGTACTCATGCTAAACTGAATTGTTTGAAATCGAACTGATTATTTGTAAAAAAATGGATTCGGCATTGAAGGGAAAGCGAAACAACAAACCATCAAGACTTGGAAGCATAAAACTCAAAACCATGAGCTTTTCGGCAGGACATTTTATTGGCTTACTAAGATAATCTTATGGAATGTTTACACATAAGCTTTTTTTACAACCTAGTCAACCTTGCAGCTAACATATTTATTGCATTCTTGGTGCAGTGATTAGGTTCCATTAGTAAAAATATAATCGACAAAACACACACACACACACACACACACACACACACACACACACACACACACACACACACACATATATATATATATATATATATATATATATATATATATATATATATATATATATTTATATCCGTGTGTTTTATGCGTATATGTATGTTTGCGTGCAGGAGAATGCGTATATATATATATATATATATATATATATATATATATATATATATATATATGTGTTACACATGTGCACTATATGTCTATATATTTATATACATAATACACACATGCAGAATGCACACACACACACACACACACACACACACACATATATATATATATATTAGTTTTATACCTGCGTTTGAAATTCATATCATTATCGTAAAGATTTTAGTAATGACTACTGCTAGCATTCTTTGTCAAAACAAGTATTAACCTTAATATATATATATATATATATATATATATATATATTATACCTAAAGAATACACACACACACACACACACACACACACACACACACACACACACACACACACACACACACACATATATATATATATATATATATTAGTTTGTGATATATATTTAGATATAGGTATTTTAAAATCATTTTAATGATTAGGAAAAATTCGTCTCTAACAGAGTATATATATATATGTGTGTGTGTGTGTGTGTGTGTGTGTGTGTGTGTGTGTGTGTGTGTGTGTGTGCGTTTGTGTGTATTAATCAGGTAATTTGATCTCCCTAAAGCATCATGAGAAATGCAGCTAAGTTAATCAACACACACACATCATCACACACACAGAAGTAATCACATAAAATTATGTTATTTTGTTTTCTAGTAAATCACCTCATATAAATTCAAATATATACATTTCCTCACGGAAATAACCTCGGAGTCTTCACAACTTAATCTTTGTCCGTCAATCCTTTTTGTCTATCAGTCTCTCTCTTCTTCGTTCACTTTTTCTTTTCTTCTAGCACTATAAGTTCCCCTCATTCAGCTTTATTCCCTCATGCCATCTCATGAATTCACATTCTTTCTACATGACTTTTTCTTTTCTTTCTTTCTTGACGTAAACATAATAATATTTGGCTGATGCTGCCAGCTCAGTCACATAGACCAGCAGAAAGGCTTAGGCGTATATAAATAATCTCATCATATATGACGAGAAGTATTGTACTATATATGAGTGATGTGATTAAAATGTATCGAGTATGAAGCTTTTCAATTTGAAAATTTCATGATTTACAGTTAAATAAATAAATGCGTACGGCTTAGCAAATTATATAATAAAGTAACAAGCCATGAAAACTATTTTTCGAATATGCTGTCTGTACACCTCAAGCGGAGTAAGACTTCTTTTTAAGTAATAGTATACTCCTCTAAATCAATGTTCAGACGTTTAGACTTTGTCTTGAAGAGTTTCTACCTATTTGAAAAAGAAAATGTAAGTATTATATAATTAAAGTAATGATTTTTTATAGTAATCATTTTTCGTTTTTTACATTTTATTACTTAATTTGGTAAGTGTTTGAACTACTCGGTGTCTCTCAGTTCAGGTGCATAGGCAGATGGGCACACTTACGGCCGCCCAGAAAGGATATGATAATCATCATCTATCATAATAAACCCCCAGACATGAAATTGGGCTGTACTACCGTTCGAGTGAATCGAGAGTATGGATGACGTTATGCCCAGAAGAGATGTCCTGAGAAATTGAGGATTTTGAAAAGACAGTTTAGTTGACGTTCGGCCGTTGAAACGTGCGGTTGAGTTTTTTCGCATTTAATCAGAACCTATTTTTTTTTGTCTCGACTGGCAGAGATGAATTGAAATCTTAAACACCTCGGGTGGTGTAATGGTTAGCAAGGTAGACTAGCAAACCTACACGAGTGAGTTCGATTCTCATTAGGTGCCTAATTCATGCAGCCTTGTGCTACATCTAAGCAAAAAGCTTAGTAAATTACCACCACATGATTCGCCGCGCGTAGGGAGCGGTCAGCATAGTATGGTTAGCATAGGCTTTTATGATTTGTGTCTCTCTCTCGTCGTGTCGCCAAGGACTTAAGGTAGAAAGAAATAAACTCGTTCGTACGGCCTGTATTTGTATTATTATTGCTGTTATTGATATGATTATGGCTATACAATATAAGTTTTGTTTATAGGCATATCATGGATTTTCTAAAACTAAACCCATCCTCATAGAAAAAGGAGCTGTGAGATTATCTAACTATCAAGCTCGCGGGGATAAGGGAGTTCATATATTTTCTTTGGATATTAACCCCCAAAATGAATGTAATAGCTTGACTGGAGTTCGAACCTGTTTACTTCGAGGCCGTAAACCTGCACTTTAGCCAATAAGCTGCGGGAAATACAGCCTTGTATTTATATTTATTCAATAACTACCACCATCATAAAATATCGCTCCCTCTGATTTTATTTCTTTCTTTCTTTCTTTAATGGCATATATAACTTCCTCGGTGTTTCTAATAAATAAGCCCATCATTCGATTTACATTCTCCGGTAGGAGAATTACGTCGTTTGCACCAGCGTGCATCGTGGATTCGTAACCCTCACAAGCTGTTAAATTCCCTGCCGCAATCATACGTTGTTGCAGGGTACATATGCAAGTCTTTTCTGTTTGAGCAAGTATGATGGGTGATATATTCTCCCTCCCTGCTACAAACACCCAGAGGTTATTTAATGCTAAAGCCATCCATGTAGATGAACAGCAGTGTTACGATTTAGCCCATGTTCACTGTGTATTGCTCCCTCCGATGGTTTTTGCCTTCTTTGTTTCCCAAATAAGAAAATTTATCCAAGTGTATACTTGGAGAACATTTAAAGAATCATGAAAAGCTCAGATTCACATGACATCAAAACTATTTTTCAAATATATTGTCTATAACTCTCAAGCGGAGTTAGAATCCTTTTAAAAAGTAAGGTGATGGATATAAAACTTTATCGTATTTAATAGTGAAGCTCTTGTTTTTTACCTTTATGCAGAGTGGAATACTCCTTCATTGCCTTTGCTGTCAGACCCTCTCGAAATCAGATTGGTAGTACCAGTTAGAGTTTCATCTATGGATCATATATATGTTTACAAATTATTTGTATAAAACAAATGTTATATAGCGTGATGAAGGGGGATACCATAACATTTTGTTTAAAAAAAATTCTCACGACTTTATTTCTCGAAAGGGTCTGAATTCATCTGTAAGTGTGTGAGAGAGACAAGATGACGAAGGGGAGATGGAAGACTTCAATATTGAAACATCATTTATTAAACTTGCCATGCTTCAATATTTAGGGTCCCACTTAACACTGCTGCTTCTCAGCCGGGAGTGGGGACACTGCTTCCTTCTGGGCGCTTGCTAGCTCTCCACAGACTTCTTGACTGCTTAAATCTCTTCTTCCTGCATACTGAAAGACTGACTGACCGTTTCATCGGCGGGCGTTCGCATATTTATTTTCACAACACCAATGCATTTCCGTTTGTCCACTGACGCGACTCGTTTCCGGCTATCAAAACGCGTAATCTGCTTACACCCACATAGTGCTGTCTTCCGTTTACACAGCTGGAACATGACAACTCGGTCAAAGGTAAAAATAAATTGTTGATAGCATATATATCTGTTTGCAAATTATTTTTGTTAAAGAGAAATAGTTGTTGGCATATATATCTGTCGGTAAGTTGTTTGTATTAAATAGAAATAGTTAATAGCATATATATCTGATTAAAAATTATTGGTATTAGATAGAAATTGGTTATGCCATGTATATCTCTTCGATAATTGTACGTATAAATTGGATGTATGTTTGCAAATTATTTGTATTAAGTAAAAATAGTTGAAGAAATATATATCTCTTTGGAAATTATTTTTATTAAGTAGAAATATTTGAAGGCATATATATCTGTATACAAATTATTTGTATTGAATAGAAATAGTTGAGATCATATATATGTTTGCAAATTATTTGTAGTAAGTAGAAATATGGGATAGCCTACATTTCTGTTTGCAAATTATTTGTAGTGAGTAGAAATATGGGATGGCATAATATCTTTTTGCAAATTATTTATAGTAAGTAGAAATATGGGATGGCATAATATCTGTTTGCAAATTATTTGTAGTAAATAGAAATATGGGATGGCATAATATCCGTTTGCAAATTATTTGTAGTAAGTAGAAATATGGGATGGCATAATATCCGTTTGCAAATTATTTGTATTAAGTAGAAATATGGGATGGCATAATATCTGTTTGCAAATTATTTGTAGTAAGTAGAAGTATGGGATAGCATAATATCTGTTTGCAAATTATTTGTAGTAAGTAGAAATATGGGATGGCATAATATCTGTTTGCAAATTATTTGTAGTAAGTAGAAATATGGGATGGCATAATATCCGTTTGCAAATTATTTGTAGTAAGTAGAAATAGATGAAGGCATATATATCTGTTGGCAAATTTGTTGAAGCAAATAGAAATAGTCGATGGCACATAACCATGAGCAAAAAATTCACGAAAGTACACGAAAATAATTATATAAAGATTCAATGTATGTAACTCCAAGACATTTAAGTATAAAATAAACCCATATGGGCCTACATTCCATTAAAAGCAATCGATCAATCAATCAATCAAGACACTTAGGTAAATGTGTAGATGATAGACTTCTTCTAAATGAATTGCTGCCAATTTGAAAAAAAAAAAAAACAAAAAAAAAATGAAATTATTGTCGCTTGTTACAGATTCGCTTTTTCTTTTGAATTCAGGTTTACACATATCTTATATCATTTATACTCAACAGTTTTATCTCGATACAATTTTTTTTTTCTTTCACAAAATGAAATATTCATCAAAGAGTATAAATCAAGTACTTGGTGTGGAAGCAAAGTATAGAATAATTTTGAAAAAATTATCTGATTAGTGTAATTTTTTGAAAATAAAATGCGATAAATATAAATTTTCATGGTGAGATTTATTATCTAAACACTTTTTAAAATTAAAATTCAGCCTGCTATGAGTTAGCAAGAAAAGAAACGACAAAGAATCTATGATTTACTTAATGCCCAAACTAAGTCAACGTTTCTTTTGCTTCCGTATACAGTACAAAAAAAAAAATGTAAAAGGCCTTTTCACTGAAAAGTGGGGAGTGAAGGACTGAACGAATAAGAAAATTAGGCTTTTTAACTTCTCTCGCTACGGTGATTAAGAGGGACTCCACAAGGTCAATAAGAAAGCTCGCTAATGAATAGAAATCCACTAGAAAACTTTGAGGATAGCAATTAAAAATGATTTAAACCCAAACTTTAAAGTCCTTAATTACGCTATATGGGGCATTTTAGAAAAATAAACAAGTGCAACTTCCCATTAAAATATTGGTTCGCTTAAGACTGCTATTGACGAGGAATGGAACAAAATGGCTAAATAATTTAATCTGAAGACGTGTACACCGTTTCGAGTACATGTTCCAACAATAACTGAAAGAAAAGAAAAAAAAACGGTTCCCATATTGAGTAAATTTACTCTTTTGTGTCTATATTTTAAAAAATTAAAAATCATCTTGTTCTTTAATAGAATCGTTCATTATCATGGTAGACTCTTCCTAATTTTCCCTCCACACTTTATAGGTGAAGAACATTTAAAGAATTATGAAACTTCAAATTCACATCATACCCAAATAGTTTTCGGCCTTGTTTGCAGGGCTTAGAATATGTTGACTGTACTATGGGGTTTCAAATGTAATCTATGTTATTGTTTGCTATTCAAATCCATTCTAAGTAATTCTATTATTACCCCACGTTATCTTGCTGGTTTAAATTCGGGGATAGGAAGGCTGTAAAGGAATTATATGAATGAAGAAGACAGTAAAAGATAGGAGACGAAGATATCTTTAATATTTTGCCTTTATTTCTCGGTTCAACAACCATTCAGTGGTTGAGGAAATCCTTCCTGGATACAAATGAGATGGTAAAATCTCCCAGTCAAGGTGTTAAAATGTGTTAATCCTTCTTGGTATATATGCCCAAATTTGGTATTTAAAACGTAAACAATGTGTTTGACGCTTTTGGGAAATATGTTTGAATCCAGTGTTTTCAGTCGTAGTCATTAAGTCCGTTATGTGGTGTCTTAATTATGATTCTGACGAGTACATTATTTGGTGCTTTTTAGACGTGGGTTGTTAGTAAAAGAGGTGGCTGCTACTAGTGGAAAGGTTTGCCCACGCGTCGTCTAGAGACGAATGCACAGCGCCTTCCAACACTAGCCAGAAAGATTTAGGTGTTGTCACTCTGCTGGTCACTGGCGAAAGAGGACGATATTTTTCTTTTGTCAGGAAGGTTCCTTTTCTTTGCCCATATGTTACCCGTCTTCCACCCAGGGGGGTCCTGAGAGTTCTTGTATATATTTAATAATTATTTTTAATTTAATTTAATTTATTTTCTATTCACTACAGTACCTCCGGCAGATGAGCGAGACCTTTTCCCCATCAAAAAAAAATTGGATGTCCTCGGCATAATACTAAACCGAAGCTGGTGACTAGCTTTGGTTGTGAAACATTGAGTAATATAGAGCATTACTTAATTTCTATTACTCCCAGATCCACTCGGACCCGAACTTAGAACCTTTCAGGATACCATCTAAGTATCAAATTATTTGCATTTGATAGGACTGCGTGCCAAAAATATAAAAGGAAACTCGTCATAAAAAGCTACACAAAATACGTAAATTTGGACGTACACTGAATATGATTCCCGAACCTACCGGCATAAAATTACCCTTGAAGATTTGACATGCCGTTAAAATCAATTAATTACCAATCAAAAGAGTTTTCGAGATAAAAATGGATGAAATGAATATGTTGAATGCTAAATAGAATATCTTGATGAAAATAAACACTTTTTTCCTGATCAATTTCTCTGTTGGTAAATACAACTCCAGCCCCGATACTATCTGAATACCATTCGCGTATATGGTGTAAATTAATATATTCACTAAACTGTATCAATATGTCGGCGAATTTGTGTTAATATTGACAACAGTAACATTGTCGTAGATTATAATAGCTGAATGGTTTAATGGGAAGCAGATAGACGTCTGCTATTATATTACAAAAGTCCTTATCAATCGATCTCCCAAGAATGGAATAAACTTCAGTTCGTCTATCTTCACTTCCTCCTCTCCCCCCCTCTCTCTCTTTCTTTTTCGCTCACTCTCATTCTCTATAATTTAAAATATTGATAAAGTGAAGAAATCTAAAGAGTGTATCAAATTTTTTAAAGTGTTTTTATTTATTCTTTTTAATCACGTTGTTTTTCTCTTATTGCATACATCTGGTGCCGATTTTGGATATTTGTCAGCTCTAAGAGTCTGTAAGCAATTAAAAGTAGCTGTGGTTATTTTAAGCTCTAAACACTAAGAGAAGAGCCCGGGGAACACAACCAGACCCATTGAAATTCTTCGATAGGACCCGAATACATTGCACTTTGCTTGTTTCCACACTATTTTTGTCCTTTTTTTCTGAGTATCAAATTAGCGAAGATTCTTCCAAGATCACTAGCAGCTTAACTTTTTTTTTTCAATTGAAATAGAGGAAGACATGAATACAAGAGTCGAAAATAAAGTGGGAATGGAAAATAATAGCAAAACTATAAATGAACTGACAAAGACAGATAGTCCAGGAGATGAGACCGCTTTATTTCTGTGAGTGAGCGCTGATCATCTAAGCATTCTGTGTGAAAATTGCAACTTTTTTATCGACTCTATGAAAAAGATTGACAAACAAGATCGTGTGCTGAGGTGAATTTTAATGATTGTATATTACATAATATCGACTGCATAAAGATATTATACCTTAAAATTATGCTAATTAATTTGCCTAATTAAATATCAGACCATTCACACCTTTTCTACGTTAAATTCAATAAGAAAATTTAAAGAAATAAAGCCATTTCAGCTCTGGAACCAAAAGATATAGAGAGATTAATAGAGCGGGAGATACACAGTGTGTGTGTGTGTGTGTGTGTGTGTGTGTGTGTGTGTGTGTGTGTGTGTGTGTGTATGTGTGTGTGTGTTTGAGCGAGATAGAGATAGAGAGAGAGAGAGACAGCGTGAAAGCGTATGTGTGCGTATGTGTATTTGTGTGTGTGTGTGTGTGTGTGTGTGAGAGAGAGAGAGAGAGAGAGAGAGAGGGAGAGAGAGATTGAAATATATTTATTCAAAACATTATAAAGAATTTTGAGCAAACAGCAATCAGCAAACAGATCATTATGTTTGTTTGTTTGTTTGTTCGTTTGGTTGGTTGGTTGGTTGGTTGGTTGGTTATTGTACCTTTTTGTCCAGCTTAGCGTACTTGACTGTGGCATCGTAATATGCACATTCGAATTCCATTCACGCTATTACGTTCACTTTCGAACCTTTGGGCAAAGCTATGAACTCCCTTATCCATCCTAGCAATGGGTCAAACAGTTCAAATACTTTTCTTTAACAAGGATCGCTTTTGCATTAAATAACCCATAAATATTGATAATTCATTAATTAAAGAAACGAAATCAATCAATTTTGAGTTATTTTATGCCGAAGTCAGTTTAACAATGATGGTCTCCAAATATATAAAGCAGAAAAGATATCTTTGCAATGTTTTTAAATAGATAAGCACTTCACTATCTCACTCTGACCTATTTGGCCTTTAGATGGGACCATAAAAAGTAATAACGAGAAGTGTCAGAGTAGACTTGATACAAAAGGAAAGGAGGGAGACTATGTTTTGATAGCAAACAGCCTATTTTTACATTAATGGATTGATCATCAAATAGTATATTTTGTTGATACTAACATTTCTGAAAATGAGCAAATACAGTAAACTGGCATAAAAGGAAGTTTAGAGAAGATACAACTGATTGGGAAAGAAGATCCGCTACTCCAAGAAAATAAAATCTGACCATGTTGATAAATGATATATGCACAAAGCACAATCTATTCCAGAAAATGAGACGTAAAATACTTTAAGACTTTCAAATTAGAACGGATCACCTAATTTCGACCAGAATCCTAGAATTGGTGTTAATTAACAAGAAGATAATAATTTGTCAACAATTGGACTTGACTGTTTCAGTTGACCATTGAGTAAAAATAAAAGAAAGTGAAAATGTTGTTAAAATACTAGGATCTTACCAAAGAGCTAAAAATGGCGTGGAATATGAAGTTGAAAATGATTCCAATTTTAGTTGGTCACCAAAGCCCAGGAAAAGTGACTGAGATAACTGTAGATCAGAGGTAGAATAGACACCATCGTGACCACAGCAGTGTTAGCATAGGCTTGAATACTAAGAATTCTAGAGACTTGAGAAACTTCGCTGAAAAGCCATCAGGTAAAACTGATGTGTAAAACTCCCACACAGGGAAATAATAATGAAATTGTAGATGATGTGGTGATAATAATCACATAATTAGTGAATACTGTGAATAAGCGCAAAGAGAGAATAAAACTTGACACGACTGGGTGGGCAAGGTGATCCACTGGGAATTGTGCAAGAAGTTTAATATTAGCCTTAAGACAAATGCACAACCTAGAGTCCGTCCTAGGAAATGAGACAAACAAATTTTGGGGGATTTTGAGATACAAACGGATCATCTGATCTCGGCCGGATGACCAAACCCAGTAAAAAAAAGAAAATGTCAAAGAGTGGACTTTGCCGTCCCGGCTAACGACAGGATAAACCTGAATGAAAAGAAAAAAGAGAGATAAGTACCTCGACCTTGCTCGAGAATTGATAAAAAAAACTATGGAACATAAAAGTGACAATGAAAACTTTTATAAATAGCGCGCTAGGTACAGTCTCCAAATGATTGATACTGGGACTAGAGGACTTAGAAATAAAAGGACGAGTAGAAACCATCCAAACTACAGCATTGCTGAGATCGGCCAGAATACTGAGAAGCGTCCGGGAGACATGAGGTGGATTATCCCTCAGACTCCAGTGAAAAACCATCATCTAATGCTGATGTGAACTTTTAACTAACAGTTTTTCAGGGTTAACAGTGGTGTTGTCTGTCTTGTGATTGATTAATTGATTTTAACAGCAGTTCAACCCGACTTTAGTTATCTATGCCTAGCGGTTATGGAATTGCCTTCACTGGACGTTTTTGTTTACGTTTATTGTGGTTGTTACTGAAGAGATTTTTGTGCACAGTTAAATGATATCAGATAAACTTCAGTAATACAAACAATTTACACCCTGTTTATAGGCTTTCACATATTCCAATCCAATAGTAATAAGTGATCTTTTAAGTGACTTTTTGTGACTTGCATACAGTTATAGGATTTCAAGTAACTCATAATAAACCTAAGTAAACAATGATTTCTTCCTGTAGCTAAATACATATAATGTAAAGTTATATGATGCCAAGTATTCCTATCTAATTCAAATAATTTGCAAACAGACTGTTTCATCTAGAGTTGGACCTTAACAGATACTAACTTTCTCAATCAGAATGGGTCTAGTATAAATGGCTATGAAGGGACACTCTGCACTCACCAAAGCTCTAGAACAGAGTTTAATGATCAGACGCACTTTAGTGTCATACCCAAGACATCCATTATTCGGGGATGTGGGAAGCCTGAATCTTCTGCACGGGATATAGTCGACATGATGATCTCTCTCATGCGTTTCAAATAATCATAGTTTGCAACATATATTCATCCAATTATGAGCTTAATCTGATAATGAGCTTGCTAATCAAGGTTTAACAACAAGATAATATCGGCTTTGTCTTAGCGCACGTGTTAATCTTTGTGTTGAATCAAATAATGTTTCGTCAGTGAGTTTAGTCATTAGTTTACAGAAAAGTGAAGACGAAATATCAAACAGGTGAGACGCCATTAATTCTTGTTCGTTAACCCTTTTGTAGGCATTGCAGCATTTTAGTAATTTTATTTGTAGCTCAATGTAAGGAATGTTCCTATTTTATTTTCCTTGACCAGTTCAATGTTAATGTATACAGAGTTATTCGTCATCTCTACAAGGATAAAAGAATATCTGCCAACGTGAGTATTGGCATTTTTTAAAGTAATTTTTTAATTTTTTTAAACTATATATTAAACTTCTGCCTTGATTGATGATTTTGCCGTCTATAGATACTTCAAGTAGAAATCAAAATAAGCTTCACTATATCTATAAGGGATTCCCTATGGTCTTAACAATGACCAGCTATATTGTGACTGTTGTAACCGCGTTCAAATTCTAGTCACATTAGTCATTCTCTTTAGGTAGGACTAATCCCCCTAGGGAAAATCATGAACACTTTTATCCAGCTGAGCTAAAGGTTACTAAGAAAGTCAAAAACATTTCTACGCCTGGCTTTGGTATTAAATAACCCGCAAAAGTTTATATGCAATAAAAGAAAGAAAGCATTCCAACTATTCACGGGAAGTTGCTCAAAAAGTAATGACCCTTAGATATTCTCACAGATGATACAACAGATACAGGATGCATCGTGTTTGTTTTTATGGTATATCTTCCATCTTATTAATGCTAAATCCATTTTATACAAGTAAACAGTTCTAGTTCAAAAAATTCAGTTTAGCATAAGTATAGGTTTTTGTTCTCGCCCAGCTTAAGGTCAGAACAGTTCTATTTCAAGTAATTCAGTTTAGCATAAGTACACGGTTAAATTCTATTTGACCCAATGATACATATTTACCAAGCCCTCCGCTCGGGCAGGATATGACACAAGGTCAATTTTTAAGCGGAGTTTAACAGGTTTGAATTCAGAGTTTTCCTTCTCCTAGACTAGTTGCCTCACCAAAGCTGTAGAACCAAGTCTGCCCTACTATTTACACATAGCTGGAGGGAGAATAATTGGATTCATACCTTTTCCAAGGGTATTAGTGCTACGTGGAATGCAGTTAGCCTAGTCCTGGATTTGAACTCGTGTCGCCGTGTCCATTTCCTATGACGATAACCATTACACCAGGGGCACCTCCATTTGACCCAATTATAGGATCCTATTAGGTGCTACCGCTCCGGGCCAGAGTGGACCTGGGAGCAATGCAAATGAAGGGGTGTCCCTCTTCCCCAAAGGCTCCAACATTACTGGATCCTCACCATCAGATTTGTTCAGTGTCATATCCAGCACACTCGTTGGGAGTGGTCTTATTCCTCTGCAGAAATGCAATCCGTGTATTCTGCTGCCCTAGCCGACTGCTGGGTAACTTAACACGATTTGATACCACAAATTCTCAGCTACAAAATGCTATCTTTCCATAAAGTCATTACCATTAGATCTGCAGAGATAAACATGGGCCATCATCCACAGAGACAATCTGCTTAACAAAACCAATTAGGATCCCAGAAAAAATGTTTTTGTACATCTATTGTTGCACAATCCGCCTCGGTGGGATTGACATTTCTTTTTCTTTTTTTTTTTTTTCGCGGGATAACAGCTCTGTTGAATTCGTCCGATGACTTTGGTGATATAAAAAGATGACTCTAAACACTTTGAAACAGTCAGTTAGCTAGCCAGATATCAATAGATCTGAATAGATAGATAGATAGATAGATAGATAGATATGAATAGAGAAAGATAGACAAATAGACACAAGAAATCCCATGTGTTGAATGAGATACATAGATAGATAATGAACATTCCGATATATATATATACATATAAGCAGACTAAGATTGAAAAGTAAATGTATATGCAACGTCATTTATGTTTTTGTCATTAGCGACTGAAAATAATGTTTTCATTCGTAAATGAGTGAATTAACAAACACATACACACACACACACACATGCAAACACATACATACAAACTCATACGTCTGTTTTCGTTGGAGATACCAACACCGGAACATCGACAGTCTCGTTTCCGTAAAAGTCCCACAAGAATAAATTAAAATCAATAGGTGTAATTCTTATTGAATTGAATTTTTTAATAAACGCACCTCAGCATTCATATCAGACGCAAATTTCCTGATTGACGCTTAACCTTTGACTGCAATAAGATTTTTAAAAAAGTAAAGAAGTTAAACCCCTACCGCCATATCACCAGCATTTTCCTAGACGTTGAAGAGTCACAATTTTTCAAAGCTTTTTTCTAAAGCGGCCCTTTAATCAGCACTCTATGAAAGCTTGTTCATTTTAAAACACATACCAAACGCTAATAACTATGGGGAATTTGTTGTGTTTTAGCTGAAAACTTGTCCTATTCAATGATACCTTTGAACTTCCTATATACCTTGTAGTTTTTAATTCAATGGATAAGTAGGATTACTCAGAGTGGCTTATTTATATTAAACCTGCTTTAGCGTAGTGTAAGGGCACAGTTCTTGTATTATTGGCCTGTTAAACGAGATTCCTAATTAAAGATTAGTAATGATGCGCCAACTTTAGCAGTGCAACGCTACTTGGCTTCTCTCTCTCTCTCTCTCTCTCTCTCTCTCTCTCTCTTTTACACACACACACACACCCACACACACAATTCCTTCTCTCTCTCTCTCTCATTGACTGGAACTTTCTTTGTCTGATTTACGAAGAGTAAATAGTCGACTGTTAGATTTTGACCAACAATACAATTAATCACCGCCTACAATAAAGGGCTTTCACAAAAGGAAATTTCAAAAGAGAATCAATAGCCTAGATAAATCAATGTAAACACTGGAGACCTATCTTTCATTACCTTCTCTCTCTCAGCTCGTGGGTAGGTTTGCTAATATGCGGAAATTGCAAAGATTATAGCGTAATAGAAAATCGCCTGTCATATGGCGGTGTTTTAATGCAAGGAATATAATTTGCCCATGGTTGATCACATAAGAGTTTATCAATCCTGGTCATCCATAATGCACGTATAATTTTAAGCTGGCTTTTTATCACCTTTCAGCTAGGGAATCCAAAATCCTAGGTACTAGTAGCAGTAGTTTTCACCATTAGATCTCTTTATTTGTTTGGTATATTGTTGTTGATTGGACTCATCTTTTGGGCTTCATTGGCGTCGGTGGCATATTTTATTTTTAATTCTCTATGTTTCCTGTTTCTAGAATGGTATATTTCTTTTATATTTCACTCCTACGATTTTCCCCACTTTTGTATATATATTTCAAGTTCTTGAAAATGTAGGATAGTTCTCTTGACATGTTTGAGCATTTAATTTCGTTGGGACAATATTTCTCAATGTGGTCTGAGTCATTTTTGCCACACCTTCCAACTGCCACACATCCTTTTGAGCTTTCCATGTGGTGTCCATATTTTTGACATTTAAAACACCTTAATGAAGTAGTAATTAATTAACATGTTTTTTGTGTTAAAAAAGCAACACCATTATATACATACAGATGCTTTAAGAAAAAACAAACTTTAAAACTTTGATAAAATTGTTACACTGAGAATTTGTATGTTATCATTATCATCATCATGTCGTGCCGGCAGCACGGATATCCCTGATCCTCTCCCGCCACTCCTACGTATTGTTCATCGCTTCTGGCAGGTCCTAAGGGCTACTTCCGGTATCTTCACAGAGCTGCTGTTTGTAGGTTCGAGCTGGTCGTCGTGCTTTTGCTTGGCCATTTGAGGCGGTCCAAAGAGTACATCACTTATGCGTTCGTCCCTGCCTCTCCAGCAGTGCTCTGCACGTCTGGTTCGTCTAACTTTGATAGTTTCGTGATGGGTGGTAAGTGGCGGCACAATTGGTGCTTTGTGGGGGGTTGCCTTCAGGACTTGTTCATTATTGCTTGCAGCATTCTTGTGTAGTTGCCGTCTAGCTTTTTCTCCAGCCGTTTAATTAACGTCCATGTAGTGTATCCATATTGCAGTATCGAAACGACTGCTGCTTGGAAGAAACTGCGTTTCATTTTATCGGTCAGGTCTTACTTTCATATTACCGATAGCTTATCGATAGCTGTCCATGCCTTTGTTAGCCTCATTTTCGATTGATAAGATACTGCTTCCTAGGTAGGTGAACTTGTCTACTGGTTTCAGAGAGCTATCGCCTAGTGTGAAAATGTCACCTGTTTGATTAAAGCACATGTATTCCGTTATATGTGTATTGACATGAAGGCCAATGCTTGCGGATGCTCGTTCCAGAGTATGCAGTAGTTTTTCGGCTTGGACGGGTGTATTTGCGAGAATCGCTATGTCATCGGCGTCGTCGGCGTCAGTGGTTGTTTTTGCGGGGTACTTTCTGCTTCTTTTCTTTGTCAGCTCGAAGCCGTTGTCTTTGATTTTATCAATCGATGTTCTAAGTACGTAACACCGAAAAATTCAAATTTTTTAATCTATGGTATACCTAATCCATTTGAAAAGGAACTGATGTAACGGTTAACCTTGTAAATAAACAAAACAATCCCAGTTCAAATCCTGGACGAGTTCATAAGTTACATCATTGAAAAAGGCTGAGATCATAAGTCTCTAAAGCTGTCAATAAATTATCGGGCAAACAGGGATCTTTAGCCAACGAGAAGGGAAAAAAACAGAATTAAAAATTTGTCGATGGATGATTTGTGGTGTAAAAGTGCGCAATTCTTCGGTCAGTAACTCTTCAAGAACATTTGGCTCATTCGACACTAACATTCACCATTGTAATGTAAGTGATGAACTGCCAGTTGAATTCGTATACAAGGACTTGTAAAAATTTTCTCACCCCAACAAAACGCTTGGTTGGTAGCTTCTGTTTTATCGTATATCAATCCTTGAAGGTTATTTAATACCAAATCCTTCATATCTCTCTCTCTCTCTCTCTCTATATATATATATATATATATAATTTGTTAACTAATAGCTTTTCGGTAACACTTTTTAAATGAATCAGTTCTCATTTGTTTGCATAAAGGTAGATGGTTTCAAGTATTGTTATTTAACACAAATAGTTTTATTCGCTCTCTGTTATTTCGTTTCAATTATTGTTATTAAACAGTAGTAATTCTATTTAACTTTATTCATTCATTTTCCAACAGTCATATCGTTTAAAGTAGAGTAACTCGTTAAATATTACTATATGACCCATAGATGGAACCCTAATAGGTAATACTACTGCAGGTCAAGTTTCTGCTTCGGCAGTACATATACTAATACTACTGCAGGTCAAAGTGGGCCAGGGAGTAATGTAGTTAAATGTGTTCTTCACATTTCACAATGATTAAGGACTGGAGCCAGTTCATTAGATTGCTTAGTGTCATATCCAGGACACACTTGTGGGTGGGGTATTACCCCTTGGCATAAATGCGTCGGCGTCTTCTTGAGCACAGCCGACTGAGCTGGAGAGTTAAGTTTCATATACAGGGCCATCATTAGCAGGGTATTGGCCACTGTAGTGACGCGGTCTGCGTATTCTGCGACTCGTACTGAGTTAGTTGAACAATCAAAAAGGAGGAGATGTTCAAAACCGTTAAAGAAACCCATGACAATGATATGTGAAATGCGTTGAACAATTCGAGAAATCCTTGGAATAGAATATATGTTTAATGGCTCAATAGCATTCTCTTATTGGTAACAGCCTCTCATTAGTTTGTTTTCACTTCCTTCGTTTTAATGGCATACAAAATTTCGTGGGTTATTTAGTGCTAAATCCATCCTAGTAGAAATAATGTGAATGGTACTATTTAACACATAGGTAAGAATAAGGGATTTCATTCCTTTCCAAAGGGTATTAGTCCAAAAACAGATATAATCGATCGACTGGTATGCGAACTTGTTTACTACGACAAGGGGGCTTTCAATGTCATATTTGCGCTGTTCACAGCTCCGCCAAAACGGGGTCCAGTCGGCTGGCGCTGTAGACTACACCGACTACATCTCTGCCGACGAGTAAGATTCCCCCCAACGAGTGTCCTAGTTAGGACGCTAATCAATCTGATGGTGATATTTCAGTAATCCTGGAACTTTGGGGAATGCAGAGTACTCCTTAATTGCTATTGCTCCCAGGTCCACTCTGGATACTATCTATGGGTCAGATAGACTTTAATTGTGTACTTATGCTAAACTGAATTGTTTTAATTAGAATTATTTTTTGTACATTTAAACGGTGTAAAACCGAATTATTTGAAATAAAACTATACGTGCCTGTGGTGAAATGGTTATCGTCGTAGGAAATGGACACGGCGAAACGAGTTCAAATCCTGGACGAGACTGATTGCATTTCACATAGCACTAATACCCTTGGGACAGGTATGAATCCAATTATTCTCCCTCCAGCTATGGGTAAATAATAGGGCAGACTAGGTTCTTCTGCCTTGGTGAGGCAACTAGTCTAGGAGAAGGAAAACTCTGAATTCAAACCTGTTAAACTCCGCTTAAAAATTGACCTTGGGTTATATCCTACCCGAGCGGAGAGGTTGGTAAATATGATAAAACTATTTATACGTATAAAAATGGTATTAAAATTTGGTATTAAAAAAACCTAAAAATGCTGATATGCCATTAAACCAAACCAAACCAAACCAAACCAAACCAAAATCATCGAAAACGTTTGACTCTTCCTACACAAGCCTTCATTACTATTAACAGAAAACCTATAAATGTAGTTTAGTGATTCAGATCCGAAATGAGATTAGAGAAATCCCCATGGTGTAGTGAACGAGCTGGATTGCGACATCGTTGTTAGTGAGTTCGAAATCCAGTCACGGTATTACGTTCACTTTTGGACTAATGCCCTAGGGAGAAGGTATGAAGCCTTTTATCCTTACCATCGATGCGTTTATTTGCTGCACAACTGTACTTCTACGATGGTGGTTTTGGTAATAAATAACAGATGAATGTTGATATGCTATTAAAATAAATCAAATTATTGTATTTGACAGCATATAAGACGCATGGGTGTATAAGACCTACCTCAATTTCAGCTGGGCATATCAAGAAAACAAATAACTTATATGAGAGGTGATGGAATTATTATAACAAATACAATCAATCAGACTTTTAATCTGCATAACAGCCTTTTAAATAATGAAAATATGTGTATGAAATTTACTCTAAAGTCTAAGCTAATAGGAGTTGCCAGGTTGCTAATTTTGGCCAATTACCCCGAATTTTAAATCTACATATGGTATATAAGACGCAGGGGGATTTTAATAAATATTTTTAGTAAAAAAAAGGGGAGTTTTATATGCCGTCAAATACGGTAGACCATTTCCAAACGGTGTGCTACTGACTGACATAATCCAAATATTTGGTCCTGATTAGTGGCTGTTACTGACATATAATTCCGTCGATATTTTATCTTTTTAATTATATTATACATCAAGAGAATAATAATATAACACCAAATAAAACAAAGCAAAACCACACTTATCAGAATGTGCATTCAAATGCATATATATCATCATCACCATGTCGCGCCACCAGCGTAGATCTTCCTGATCCTCTCACGCCACACGTCGCCATCGTCCATCGCTTCCGGTAGGTCTTCAAGGCTACATCCTGTATCGGCACTGAGCTGTTGTACGTAGGTTCTTGCTGGTCCTCTTGCCTTTGTTCGCCCATATGAAGGGATCCACGTTACTTATGAGTTCGTCCCTACTTCTCCAGCAGTGTCCCACATGCCTGGTTCTTCTAACTTGGATAGTTTTCATGACGGAGGTAAGAGGCCATATAGCTGCTGCTATGTGGGTTGCTGTCTCCAGGACTTGTTCAATATTGCTCGCAGCATTCTTGTGTAGTTGTTCTTAAGCTTTTTCTCCATACGTTTAGTTAGCGTCCATGTAGTGCATCTATACAGCATTATCGACACGACTGATATTTGGAAAAAACTGCGTTTCATTCTATCGGCCAGGTCTGACTTCCATATGACCAATAGCCTATTGATTGCTGTCCATGATTTTACTTGTCGCATGTTGATATTCGTACCTGATAATGAGACCCTGCTTCTTAGGTAGGCGAATTTGTCTACTAGTTTCAGAGAACTACCTTTTAGTGTGGAGATGTTGCCACTTTGATTAAAGCACATGTATTCTATTTTGTGTGCGTTGACATGGAGGTCTATGCCTGCAGTTGCTCGTTCCAGACGATGTAGAAGGGTTTCGGCTTGGGCGGGAATATTTGCCAGAAGCACTACGTCATCCTCGTAGTCCGAGTCCGTAATGTTGTTTTTATTAATATTTTATGCGTATCGAGGTACTTGGAGTGTGATGGTTGTTGTCATGGGAAACATTAATCATTTGTTTGTACACATTTATATGGTTTCAAGTATTCATATCTAACACATATTCTTTTCAAGTAACTAATATTAATAAAACTTAGTTAATAATTGTCGTACAAGTTGCTTTTCTTAATGAAAAATAATTTGCACCATTATCAGGTAAATTGTATTCCAATCAAATCTGAATGATTTTCAAAGAGATATAATTGATCCATTGACGGGAATAGTAGTTACTAACATTTCATGGGGATATAGGAGGAAGTCAATAGAGTCTTGAGTCCATACGCACCTGAAGGATTGAGCTGCAGCCTTAACATCAGATGTTGATTCGTGTCATATCTTCCATTTTGGGAAACGTGGTTTTACCCCTTTGGTAAGGATGCAGTCGGCGTATTCTAAGCTAAGCCGATAAGAGAGGGTATTTAATTATAAGGTGAAACCACAGCATACAATATATGGTGAAAATGTTTATAAACGTAGAGTTGAAAAATATCAAGAGGAAAATATTTCACTTGAATGATAATAATATTCAGTCCCGAAAAGTTACCGGTGCAAGTAGAGTATAGGTATTGTCGTTGAAAATGAACTGGGAAAGTAAGGTTCTGTTTATTGGTAGACTACACCTCACTTCACTCCAACACCTTGAGAAAGAAATATCTCTTCTCTCCTGCTATGGGTACAGAGTAGTACAGACTGGACACTCAAGCTTTGTTCAGGTAACCGGACTTGGATAAGAAAAAACTGTTAGAGAGAAGATGGGCACTGCTAAGTAACATACTCATTGCACTGAAAGAAGGAATATTTCTTGTAATAGTATTGCAACGATGACAACAGCGACGAAACGGCTTTGAAGCCTTGTTAAGGCAACCAATTTCGAAGAAGGAAAAATTAGTTGTCTGAATTTCTGAGACGATACTTAAAGATTTTTAGGGTTTTCGGATTATTGTCTTCATAGTGAAATCCACAAAGTATCGGCCGATATATCCTCCAGCATTCTTCAGTTGTTTCTTATCGAGCTCGGAAACAAATATGGATCTTTGCACCACGTCTAATATTTTATCCACAGGGGTCGCTTCATCCGATTCTGTTAACCTTAACCGGGACAAAGTGTTGTGTGGTTACTTGCCTGCAAACCTCCAAATGATTGTCCCTTTAGAAGCTTAGAGAACAAACGCCTATAACCATTAAAATGTGTCCTACTGGACAGCCCAGGGTCGATTTTGGGTCTTATAAAATTAATGTCCATACATCACTAAGATTACTAATATTATATATAAATTTTTACCTGAGCCCATAGGTATGATTTTCTTACCTGAGCTCATATTACGATTTTGTATCTAACATTTTTGATTATTAGTTCCCATATTGGTCACTGTAGCCAACGTATGTACTGATACTTTAAGGCGTCTAATTCCCAATGTTCTTTATCAATTAATTTTAACTTCATCCCAAAAAGGCAGATGGCTTTCTTTTTCTTTCCATATATGATCCATCATACCCGACTTTTCAATTTCACCTCATATTACTGCTTTTCGATGTTCTTCTAGCCTTACTTTTAGTGGATGGCATATCTCGCCTTTGTATACTCGTGGCTTGACACGAAAGAGATATCACCGGAGAGTGGCGCCACTTGTGAATATTGTCCTGATGTTATATGGACTACATATTTTAGGATCTTTTCGGCTAGGCCTTTGACATAGGTCCGCGATACACCTGATAAATGTCGGAGGATATATCGGCCGAAACGTTGTGAATTTAATACTAAAGATGAAGACAATTTTACGAAAACGCTAAATGATAAGGGGAAACTGTTGGAGAGGAGATGGGCACTGCCAAATAACATACTCATTGCACTAAAAGAATGGTTATTTCTTGGCATTGTATTAAAACGATGACGATGACGACGATACGGCTTTAAAACCTTTTTAAGTCAACCAATCTTGAAGAACGAAAATCTGAATTCAAACCATTTACATAGTTTACTTCACGAGCCCTGGCTTGCTACTGATATAATGTAACGCATATCAGCTGATCATATTCCTTGGAGGCGCTCGAAGCGTAACAGTCATCTTCGTAGAAAATAGAATCTGTGACCCGAATTCAAATCTTGGACGAGGCAGAGCGAGATTTACTTTACTCTTTGATCCATCTGTTTTATCCCAGTTATGGCTAAATTCTTGGGCAAACAGGGTTATACAGCTTTAGTTAGGCAACCAATACAGGATAAATAAAAATCCCTATTCAAAATACATTGACTCCTCTTAAAAAAAGTAACTTTGTATCCGATCATGCGTGTGATGGAGGTATTGGTGAAATACATATGTCATTTGAAGAGGAGCTGGAAGCTTCAAAGTGACACAACTTTGATAGAAGAGATTTTACTCTTCATGGTACTTCGATGATATAATGGGTTGTGTGACGCTAACAAAATATCGGAATTTATGATTGTTAAAAAATTGCAAGAGAAATAATGACATTGGAAAATAAACACAATGGAAGATAAAATGTTGTGCCGGAACGCATGTATCTAAACAATAATGATGGTGATAATAGTCCAATTAATGCATTGATTTATGCCGAATCTTAAATTCAGAGCTTGTTTCAGTTTAGCTACCTAGAAGATAATGAGATTAGGTGAGAGGCAAAGAAAGTATGGTGGGGGAAGGAAAGAAAAAAAAAAGAAAGAGCAGAAAAGAGAGAGAGAGAGAGAGAGAGAGAGAGAGAGAGAGGTATTGGAAAATTTTTAAAAAAGACGAAAATATATCGCTAGGAAAAAGAAAAAAGCGAAAAGAAAAAAAAGAAAGAAAACGGGAAAGAACATATAAGAGAAAGGACAGAACAGCAAAAAGAAAGACAGAAAACGAAAAAGGAAAAGTAAATGCAGAACAGAGAAAAAGAAATGGAAGCGGAAAAAGAGAAACGGAAAGTGAGATAAAAGAAAAAAAGAGAAAGATAAAGATAAGCAGGGGGGCAGGACAGAGAGAGATGAAAGAAAAACAGAAAAAAAAGAAAGATAAAAAGCGAACTTGAAAGAGAAAAGTTGAAACATAGATGGAAAAAAATGAACAGAAAGCCATAGAAAAAGTGATGAAGAAGAAAAAGATAGAAAGATTATACGCAGAAAAAAGAAAAGAACAGGGTTGAGAGAGAGAGAGAGAGAGAGAGAGAGAGAGAGAGAGGGAGAGAGAGAGAGAGAGTTTAAGAAAAGACGATCGGAAAAAAGAGAGAAAAAGAAAAAGAAAGATCTAGGCAGAAAAAAAGACGCAGAAAATAGAAAATTGGAGAAAACAGAAAATCGTAGAAAACAGAAAGAGAGAGAGAGAGAGAGAGAGAGAGAGAGAGACACACACACACACACACACACACACACACACACACACACACACACACACACACACACAGAGAAAGAAAGGTGAGCGAAATAGAAACAGAAATGGAAAAAAGCGAAAAAGAAAAAAGATAGAAAGATCAAGATAGAAAGAGAAAACAGAAAATTTAAGAGAGAGAGAGAGAGAGAGAGAGAGAGAGAGAGAGAGAGAGAGAGAGATTATAGAATGCCGCGTGTTCGAGGTAAAGCTAATCGGAAACTGAAAGAGAGTGTGTAGCGAAAAAGAGAATCGAATTTGAAAAGAGAACCTTTGAATACAGTCGCCACACAAAGCTGCTGGCTACTGGGGAAAAGACATCATTTTCCTCGTGTCTCACTGACGACATACATCACCATAAAACCGAATGACGCTACCGCACCTGAGAGATTAAAATGTTACTTTCATATAAAAGGAATGAGTATATATATATATATATATATATGTGTGTGTGTGTGTGTGTGTGTATGTGTGTGTGAAAGTATCCTAATCTATTCTCTCAAGGCTTGTTTGTTTATCTGTTTGTAAATATTGGCAACAATTGTTGTTTCGTCTTATTCAGCCTCGCTTTCAATTCAGAGACGCGATTACACATCAGAATCAATAATTGTTGTGATAAGCACAGTGCTCATACAAATATCTAGACTCCTTCAATATATACATAACATTTTATAAAGTAAGCAATCCTAACGATAAGAGAAAAGTATTTAGTCGCTCGTATATTTCATGCTACAATGTTAGTTACTGAGCAATAATTTATTCAGAAACAAAAGTATTTATCATTAGAAAGTATATTGTTATTCGTCAGTAGTCAGTCTTTACGTAGTGCCAATTGTTTCGTTTTTTTAAGGACAAATGTATTTTGCGCTCAGATCAATTTATTTTTTGTAATATCACTAGTATTATATTATTGGAAATATATAGTACTGGACGTGAAGTGGGGATTTATCAAAAATAATAAACAAGCGAAAGAAAGGAAGTTGGTAGATTTTAACAGCTCTTTCTGTGGACTAACTACGATAATACGCTTAATATAGCAACGTGGGAACTTGTGTTGCACTACACCGCATGAATGGGACACTCAAGAAAACCTGGACTCAGTCGTGAAGGTTTGCTGGCCGAGGTCACAATCCAACTGTCACCCACCCGAAGCGTTTGTCAGGATTGTGTTTTCTGTGTATCCTAGAATATATATATCTTCATAAATGTACTCTGACAGTACGTAGTTCCTTGTCTCTCTCTCTCTCTCTCGCCAACACTCCCTATCATCTATCGCTCTTGGCTAGTCCTTCAAACTATAACCAGTGACAATGTGTAGAATTCCATAGAAGAAGATCCCTCGGAATTCGTCCTTACTTCTCCAGCAGTGCCCCGTATGTCCTGTTTGGTTTACATGGATGGTTTGTGAGATCGGATTTAAGTGGTATCACATCTGCTGTCTTGAGGGATGTTGATTCTAGGGTTTGTTGAAGATAACAGGTAATATTTTTGTGCTGTTTACCTCTAGCTTGTTCCCCATGCCTTTCATTGGCTGTCATGTGGTGCATCCATACTGTAGACAGAGCAATAACTAGGTAGAAATCCCGTTTTATTTTATATGAGAGGTCAGATTTTCATCTGCTTGATAACCTGTCAAGAGTGTTCTGTGCCCTTGCCAGGCATATGTTAACATCACTTTCAGTAGATGAGATACTGCTGCCGATTTATGGGAACGTGTCTACTATTTCAGAGATATGAGTGAAGATGGCAATTTCTTGATTAGAACGCGTGGGCTGTATTTTTTTGGTTCACATGGAGGTCAATGCCTCCAGCTGCTTTCTACAGACCATGCTGCTGGTTTTTGTGTTGAGCAGATGTATTTGTAAGAAGCACAAGATCATCAGCGTAGTCTGCGTCTGTGCTAGTTTCTGCGGAATATCTTCAGCTTTCAATTTTTTTAGCTTATTCGTCACTGTCTCCTACCAGGCAGAACTTGACACAAGGTCAATAACCCGAAGATCGGATTAAAGTGGGGGTATAGGAGAGGGGGGAAGTCGGGCACAAACCGAGGCTCAAACCTTGCTGGTTTGTTCTGCTCATCGACCCACTTGGTGCAATGTGGGCTTGATGAGCCTAGCTGGTCTTGAACCCAAATCTGGGTCCAGGCACGTATGCTAATAGCTTTAAATTGACAGCAAGGTCCACTGCTATACTAGGGAGACAAAGGTGTCAGTGTTGCAGCTCACTCATCCGAAGTTAGCCCAGCCGAAGCCGAGGGCCTTTCGGCCTCGAATCTGCCATTGATTTTGATACCCAACTAAGGCCAGGTAAGGATCTTTCCATTATAAGCTTTCCATTTTTAAAGTATTTTTTCTTTTATTAGATCTATTAATGTTTAAAGTACGTTGTTGTGAAATATTATAAACATCGACGACAATGACGAAGAAGTCGGTGTGTCCCTCTGGTTAGCGACCTATTGTTTTCGTCTTTTTGTAAAGCATCAGTACAGTTGTGTAAGCTTTTTGGGGGAGACAATATGCTGGTACTACTTGCTCCATCTTTCCTCTGTGTATGGAATCAAATGCTTTGGAGAAATCTATGAACAATAGTGTTGCCTCGGTACTTTTTTCAACGTACTCCTATGATTTTGTGGATTGTCAGAATCAGTGAGTTTGTTGATCGATTTCTCCAAAAATCATTCCGATTTTCCCAAAGAATTTTCTCCATTTAAGTTTGTATACGACTGAGAAGCAGGGGATTATAAACCTCAGCAGCTATAACTATAAGTTCTTAGTGTCTTCCATATTCAGTGGGTATTTCACAGAGTTTTTTTTAATCGTTTTCTTGCTTTTAACTTTTTTCAGTCCAACAAGTTCATCCGCCGTAAATTATCTTTGATGTCTAGTTAGCTTGTATTAATTTTTGACATGTTTATCAGTGATTTCAAGAGGGTTTACGAGTAGATTTTAAAATGTCCTTTCCACATTTGTAGTCTGTCTACTTGTCTGTCAGCTGGTAGTTTTGCTCTCGCAGTGTTATTAATTCCGCTAAGTTCATTTACCGTCTGACATGTTAATTGTTTTTGCCTATCTTCTTTCGAGGCGTTGAATTTAATGATTTGTCTTTGAATGAACTCTATTTGTTTTTTTAGACATGTGCTTGTTAGTTCTTGGGCTTTCTTAAGTTCCTGGGGATTGATATTTGTTGTTTTTTTTTTTAAGCAAGGATCCTTTTTTCATGTTATATCCTTTTTCTGTTATTAGCTTCCATAGAACATTATATTTAGCTCTTCGTATCGTTGTTATGCACCCAACTGCTGCTTATATATGGGGATTAACAAAGTTTTCATCTTCATCATGTCTCCTGTAGAGTAACAAAGCAATTCCTTACAGTTATCTGAGATTGGTTCCTTCTACAAATATTAGAGAAGGAGGACTAGTCACATCGTGACGCTTTAACTATTTGGTTCGTATTCCTTCGTAGGCTCGGCCGAATCTTTGCTGATTCGTCTCTGTGATTGAAAAACACCCCTTCAAAAGATGAGTATGACTCATTGTTCAAAGCGGATTTATCCACTTCTAGTTTATTGATATATAATCTCGCTGAACATTTTAGTTATTTGGATAAGTGTAAGTCCATAGATTTTCCCTACATTTTCGGACTCATTGGCCTAGTAGGTAAAGTGTTCGCCAATGGTCCGGGAGACCTGGGTTCAATTCCAGGTCGGGTCATATCAAAGATTTAAAAAATAGTACTTGATACCTCCTTGCTTAACACTCAGCAATATAAGGTACGTATCAAGGGTAAAGTACAGCCATCCTGGGAAAGGAGTAGCGCCCTCCCCTACACCTCGGTGTAGTAGCTATTGAAAAGGGAGCCTTCTGCTGGCCTCGACTAAGGTCGTCAACTACTATTATTTAGGCACAGTTTGTTTTCGAGTGAAAACTGTGTTTGTTATTCACCATTTTTGTTCGGCAAAAAATGTGCGATTTCCATCTTTGCCTATTTTAATATTCCTTCCTCCACTGATGATTAGAACGTTCTCTTTTAGGAATGTGTCAGACAATGGAAGAATGCTCGTTCTAGAAGGCGAGGATATCCCGGTAATCTCTGGTATTATTGGAACTGTAGTAAGAGACGATCGTTGTGCAGGGGTTCCCATTGAATGAAGCACACCTCATTTTTTTGTTTGATTCTCTCAATGATGTTTTGTGATTTTACGGCATGGAGACTGAGAAGCATTTCTACACCTTCTATGACGACATTGACTGAGTTTTTCAACAAATTACTATACATTAACACTCTAATTGTATTTTATTTCTTGTTCGTTATGGTATATTCTTTGTTCTGGTGAGCATAGGATGTGTACATCATGCTCGGCTGTAGATGCTGTCTACTCAGGAAGCTGGTTTATTGTGTTTAGACTCCTAACATTAAATGTCACTATGTTGACAATTCTTTTGCATCTAAGTAATTTTGTAATTTTGTTTTTGCTTTTGGTTCTGTTGCAGATTTTTCGAAATCTGATGTCAGAGCTCCAACCTAAGTATAACGCGCACATTTCTTACCCACAGGAAGGATGATGCGGTGAGGAGGTTTAGTTTGAAGTTGTATCATATTCTTTTGTTTGGGCTCAGTAGCTGATTTTTCGAACACTGTAAACTGAGCTCTAACCTCAGCAGAACGCGCACCTTGTATACCTGTATGAAGGGCTTGCAGTTGTGACGTAGGTTTTGAAGTAGATTCATTGTATTATTTCATATCTGGGTTTTTTTCCTCAGCAATTAACTACACATTTAAAGATGAGTTGCTGTAATTTCGTTATTAAACTATTTGACCTATGAATTTCTTCCGACTAGTACCTGGTGAAGCTCACCGTTGAGTCAACTTTGGATTCATTTACCTTACTTCATATTCACTATGCTGCATCCCATGGTCTCCATTGCTGTATTCTCGAGTGGCTCGAAAACTGTTCTCTTTCCTCAGAGGATTTTATCCAGTACCAAACCGGGACAGGATAACTCAATGGCTATGGTGAAAAAAATTTCCCCTCCTTTAGTCATAACTTAGTTAAATTCCAGCTATCCTATTTCATATGTGGGATTATCTCATTCAATCATTACGCTTTGAATCTATTTCTCCAGAATATTTTTGTCTGTGTTTACTGATGCGATTGAATTATTTCTATTTTGGTGGATTTTTTGTTTTATTTCTGCACACTATCAGACTTTTAGTTATCTATATTCTCTTTCTTCAAAACCAGACATTTGAAAGAGAATAAAAATTCAGCTGTTATGAGTAGCTAAAAACTTTAACTTTATTCATAGAATGAAATAAGTTTATTTTACCGTTATAGTCAAAAGTCTAAGTTAGTCAAAGGTTACTTAATGCACTGGCCAGGTAGGATTTCTCTTTATTAGTGTTAATACATATATATATATATATATATATATCAGTAAAGTTGGCGACCATAGTCAAGGGTGACCCGAAAGCTGCCTTTTCGATAGCTACAACACCAAGGCGTAGGAGAGGGCGCTACTCTTTTCCTTATATTGCTTCACTTTACTCTTGATCCTTACCTTACAATGGTGAGTATTAAGCAAGGTAGTATCAAGTACCATTCTTTGAGTCGTCGGTATGACTCGACTTAGGATATATATATATATATATATATATATATATATATATCACGGATTTCGTAATTCGGTCTCTTTTACTCTTTTAGCAGCATTGGTGAGAGGGACAAAAGGTTCACGGACACAAGAGAAGAAGGAAACATGGTACGAAAAGTGCCTTGTTCCTCGCAGAAGAAACACCGTGGTGACCCTTATCCTTTTTTTCCTGATTTGATGATTTCAATGACTGAACTGAGAGAATAAAAAAGACTAAAGTTTACTTTGTGCATTTATTTTTTGCCAAAGGCGACGTATATACATCAACAACAATCAAAACTTCCCAAAATAGAGATATTGTTTCAATAATTTGATATGTATTTTCCCGAAATGACCACCGGAGGGCGATATGCAACACACGATCAATTCTAACATGGAGTACAGCTGCTTTGAATTCAGAGTTTTCATTCACCAAGTTACCAAGTTTAAAGACCCCAGTCTACCCAGTTATTTACCCATAACTGATAGTTTTAGAGGGAGCTCGTCGCGTCGGCGGGTTGAAACTCAGTACTTGAAATCAAATCTTGGACACGGCTGTTTGAATTTTGAAGTAATAATCCCTTTGGGAAAGGAATAAATCCAACTATTTTCCCTCCAGTTTTGAGTAAACAGTAGGACAGACAAGGCTCTATAACCCTATGGAAATCATTCGTGGAAAAAAGAAAGTCTAAGTTCAAACTGGTTGGGCTCCACTTAAAAAAATGATCTTGTATTCCAGCGTATTCATAGTGGAGGACCTAGATAAGTAGACAATTATAGTTCTAAAATTTTAGTTACCAACTAGATTATTAACCTATCTATCCAACCCCTCCGCTCGGGCAGGATATGACACGAGGTCAATTTTTTAAGCGGAGTTTAACAGGTTTGAATTCACAGTTTTCCTTCTCCTAGACTAGTTGCCCCACCAAGGCTGAAGAACCTAGTCTGCCCTACTATTTACCCATAGCTGGAGGGAGGATAATTGGATTCTTGCCTTTCCTAAGGGTATTAGAACTATGTGAAATGCAATCAGTCTCGTCCAGGATTTGAACTCGTTTCGCCGTGTCCATTCCCTACGACGATAGCCATTACACCACGGGCACCGACTAGATTATTAAGTCAGGAAAAAATATTAAGGATTTGGGATAAGAAAAAAACCTTCTAAATAAAACCATCTAAAACAAGTAAAAAAGGTAGTGTCTTCCACGCCCTATCTTATACAAGAAGTCTTAAGAAGTTCAACAAGTTGAAAGAGTAGAAAAATATTTCAGCATATTACCATAGATAGATATATTGATTCAAGGAGAGAGAGAGAGGGGGGTAGAGATAGAGAGGAAAGATAGAACAAGAAGAGAGGAGAAAGGATCGATCGGTAGATGGATATATTCAGAGAGACTGAGAGGGTGAAATAGAGAGAGAGAGGGGAGGTAGAGAAGAGGGGAGATATAAAAAAGAAGAGAGGAGAAACGATCGATCGATAGATAGACATATTGACAAAGACAGAGACAGAGAGAATTTACGCATTGAAAGATAGAAAAATGAAAAACGTGGTCGCAGCGTTCCTATGTTCTACACGAAGTCTACAGAAGTTCGCTTTTTTGGAGGGTCAGAAGAACGTTACAGCACTTTCCCGTTGATATATATATATATATATATATATATATATAACTTAAATTGTTTTCGTGATAGGAGGCAGGTGGCCGTACAGTGGGTGTCTTGTGGGGTGTTGCCGCCAGGACTTGTTCAAGATTGCACGCAGCACTCTTGTGTAATTGCCGTCTAGCTTCTTCTCGAGCCGTTTTGTTAACAGATATGCAGGACACTGCTGGAGAAGCAGGGAATAACTCATAAGTGATGTACTCTTATGGACCCCCACACATGGCCATGCAAAAGCAGGACGACCAGCACGAACATACATTCAGCAGCTATGTGAGGATACGGGATGTTGTCCTGAAGACCTGCCTGGGGCGATGAACGATAGGGACGAGTGGCGAGAGAGGGTCAGGGATATCCGTGCTACCAGCGCAACATGATGATGATGATATATATATATAAAATTAACTTAACTCGCGATTTAAGTTAATTTTATTATTGGCTCCACTCGTGTTGAGCACTCTTGTAATTTGTAGTATTGCAGTGTTGACGGAAGGTTTTAGTTTTCTTTTGACCAACTGATTGCATATCTCTTGATTTTTTTTCACGTGGTGTGACGAGGTTAGCCTTTTCTTTCTTTTTGTCTTATAATATTTTTTTCTTTTTTCCCCCGGGCGGTGATTCGAGATATTTTATCTCTTGTTCCTGGCGGGTTTTTTTTCTTTTTTTCCTGGTAAACGTGAATGCTAGTAGATATTAGATTAGGAAATATATATATATATATATATATATATATATATATATATATATATATATATATATATTCCCATTGTGTTACAAATAGAGATGTTTTTATTTACAAGAAAAGATAAAATGAGAAATTTAAACACTTTGAAGAACCCGCCCTACTCCACAGGAAACGAGAATAACGAGGATCAACAAGAACCAGAAAATAAGACCAAAGTAATGAACCTTACTATGAGCGAAATATATAAACTTATGGTTTTAGTATTAAAGATTAACTGCTTAAATCATTAGACTTAATCAGGGAAACCTATTAATTAAAAGATTCGGAAAATATAAATCTAATTATTTTTCAAAATACTTATTTCTTATATATATATATATATATATATATATATATATATATATATATATATATATATATATATATATATATATTTAATTCACGGAAGATTTCCCTTGATGATTGTTGTTTTGACAAAAAACTCAATGAAACCCAGGGTCGCAGTCTATATTCCATGAATTAAATATATATATCTAATACATATTTATTTATTTATCATTATATAATAGCTCCATCCTAGATACTGAGCATTCTCCATATTATAATGCACTTGGTTCGGCACATACCTACAAGATGATTTAGTGACAACCAACACTCTTATAATATATATATATATATATATATATATATATATATATATATATCTGTATATATACATATATATATATATATATATATATATGTGTGTGTGTGTGTGTGTGTGTGTGTGTGTATAATTAAGCTACGTTCTCGCGTTTAATTGATCGCAAAGGTGGCTTGTAAGAAAGTTTCTCTAAATATTTTAAAACTCATAGCTTGTAATTTATACATATAGCCTAAAATACATGTTATATGATTGGTGATTGGCTAATGAAGTTGACCACTTTTTTATTTCTTTTTTTACGTTAACACTAGGTCAATTTTTAGGTGGAGCATATATATATATATATATATATATATATATATGTGTGTGTGTGTGTGTGTGTGTTTTAGACTCAGAGTCAACGGAGCGTGTTAAATATAAGTAAATTGTCTTAGGATCAGATAGGCGAAAATCTTAATATCACTGGCGTTGTTTATTTTTTTGTCTTTGCAAACCTAACTAAGCATTATACATGCTCTTTCTCCGATCTATATCTTTATTCATAGATATTGCAAAGTGAATATTATATATAGTGTTATTAACACTCCTAATGTCTACACATATATCAAATATTGTGTAGACAAGATCAAGAACAACACATTCGATGTGTTCATAGGAGGGATTAAATCCACCGCAATACCAATGGCTCTCATAGCTTGGATGCTACACAACGTCGTACTAAATAACGAGGTATCCCCGTTGCAAACGTAGTCATAGATTTGATGAAACAAGGCGCCTTTCCTATAGTATTTTGATACATACTTTGATTCTCACTTTTGCACGCCGTGGAGATAGTAATGGCTTGGGTAATTTGCTAGAAAGAGAACTGAAATTTTAAAAATATCCAAATAATTTTCAGTCTTTCTACATTAAGCCAGGCTGAGTTTTTTCTTTTAATTTAAGAGTATATCAGTCGATATTAGCTGACTACGGCAGTGCTACTGTTAGCATGTTACTCATTACTATTTGCTGTATGATCGAGTGGTCAGGGACTAAGCGGGTTCCTCCACCAGACTTACTTGCTGATGAGAATGTGTACACACCCGATTAAAAAAAAGACCTACCCTTGGGATGGAAACATCTCTTATAAGACCAAGTGTCATTTGATTGATTGATAGTTTGATCTTTGCAGCATGTCAACCCGCCGAGGATTATTTATCATCTAATTATAAGATAATTGTGTTTATTGAACGTTTATATTTGCATTTCTTTTATTGTTTTTGCTCACATTTGTACAATATCAAATATTCCTAACTAATAAAAATAAACTGTACTTATGCTAAAGTGAATTGCTTGAAATAGAACTGTTTTGATATTCAAACTGCGTACTTATGCTAAACCGAATTAAAATTAATTTCAAATAGAAATATTTATATGTATAAAAATGGATTTGGCATTAAATAACCTAAAATAGCTGATATGCCATAAAACCAAACGAAACCAAATTAACAAAGATAATTTGTAATTTGCTGACTGCTCCATCCCAGTTGTGATGAGGGGATATATATATATATATATATATATATATATATATATATATATATATATATAACATTTGTTTAATATTATTCTTAATAAATCGTTTCGGTATATTCTTTCATACTTTAAGAAATATTTTAGATGCATTTTACCGCCATTCACTCTTGGTTCTTTCTACAACAGCGTGGAAAACAAGTCAAAATTGACGAGTGATAAATTCTAAATTCATACATGAAAAAAGAAATAAAAGGAGCAAGTGAAAGTTTAACTCCATTAGCTAACAGCTAATCCTATGTGCATTTTAGTCAAGGCATGTTACTAACAAGCTATTTAGGTAAGTCATCAGACAATGTACCTTACTCGTAAGTTAATAATTATATTTAGTGAAACTTGTTTACAAGCGGCCTTTCTCAGGAATTGAACTCGAAAAGGTGGCTTAATTACTTGTCAATAAATAAATAAATGAATACATAGCTAAGAAGTGAGTATTTAAAAAAAGAATTAATTTTATATTTTTATGATCTCAGAATAATTCTATGGTTTTAAGTAATCATTCATATTTAACAATCGTCATTTGTTTACGCAAAATTCGGTGGTTTTGAGTGATTAAAATAGTCACTAATTGAATCAATAAAGTTTGGTTTAATGGTATACCAACATTCAAGGGGTATGTAATGCTTAAGCTATCCTTGTACAAGTAAAGATGTGGTCCTATTTCAGCCATATCTGGGGTATAAAGGATTCCATACATTTCCCAAGGGTTTTACCCTGAAAGTGAACATATTGGCACTAGTGGGGATCGAACTCGCTTGCTATGATGTCGGAGTCAATAATGTTAAGAGCAGCACCACGGGGACTTCCCCATTATAGCTCCAAATAATTATTCTTAAAAAAATAGTTACAGTCAAGTGGTATGAAGTAATCATACTGAATACAAGTAATTTAAAACAGATCATTTTCACCATAAGATAGAACGCTAACAGATACTTCCAATCCTAGTCAGAGTGGGTCTGGGAGTAATGGCAATGTAATCGGCACTATGAAGAGCTTCAGAAACGGAACATCACTATCAAATGCATACCAGTTTCATATCCAGGACGTATATTTTATTAGAATGGGGTTTAACCCTCTGTTATGAGTACAGTCAGAATTCTATGTCAGGCGGAAAGTTCCATTTGGCACGCACGTAACATGAGGGAGATGAAGGACATCCTTTAAATAGAAACTCAGTCTAGCGATTCACTGCAAGCTGATCAGGTATTTGGTATTCAGGACCACTCTTCACCAAATTGATCAGGGAGAAAATGTCAAAAGTATGGATCTGGACTTGTGACAATCTTTAATCAAGTGAATACACATGTGCATATGCAGATCTTTTTGATGAGCCATCAACGTTCTTTGGGATGGATAGTGAACATATAAATATGATTTCTGAAATTTATGATAGGATACATTTGGAGAAATACACAAGTGAATAAACAAAGGCAAGTTGAAAATTACAATTTAAAAAAGGAAAAAAAACGAAATTTAAGAGAGCACACTGAAATATCTCTTATTCGCCTTTTGTTTCGCACTGTTGGAATGAAGCGAGGAGGTAGTAATTTAGAAACTGGAAACTAATTCGCTTATCTGATCGGTAATTACTGACACTGTCGATGAGACACCCCAGATCCGTTTTTTTTTTCTGTTTTGTTTTCCATTTTTTTTACTGCAAAATTTCTTTTATTTATTTATTCATTTATTTTGTCATTATCAGGAATCATCACTTTTACAGCTGCAGCAATAACTCTAAGACAAATTAGCAAGCTGCTCTGGAAGAAAACAAAACCCAAAAAACAAATATCGAAAAAATAGAAAAAAACTTAAAAAAAAACCTAGTAAAGAGGATCAACAGTCTCGTTTTGAGAATCCAATTTTCAAAATGATCAGCTTTTTCTTTCTTTCTTTCGTTTTATTTTATTTATTTAGTTATTCTCATCGTAATTCTTCCTTTGATCTTATTTCAAGCCTAAAAGCTAAGAGCTATAGGAAACATGATATTCAACATTCACAAACGAGCAAGAAAATGAATCCCCTGACCAGTTAATGAAATATTTTGGAAACTTCTAAATGCAAGTGAACAATCCTGATTCAATGATGAACAACAGAAATCGAAGCCCATTCAATTATATGCGACGGACGAATCTTTAGAGACCAAAATTTCTCTTATAAAACATTACTTGACGTTTCAGCAGATTCACGCAGACAAATGATCTAAAATTCCTGTACATATTGTGTGTTCATGTTTGTTCATGTGCGTGTATGTGTGTGTTAACGTGACCAAGCAAAACGTCGCACCAAAGTGACATTGTTTATGTGAACAATAATTTAAACTGTTTTAAAATATAAAATAAAACCAACTTGTGTGAAATTTGCAAGTAAATGATAGCTTTGTAGTGCCGGGGTTCGCATCTACGCCATATGTTAAAACACCAACTCACGATATAAGAGATACGATAATGAAATACTAATTAGAATCGTTCGCTCTCAGAACATCATCGCCGCTGCCTGTTATAAGAATCCGTACGATATATCGCCATACCCGCCTGAAAGAAAGGGGCTCCCTCGATATGTATCTAAACGGCATCTGAATGTGAGTCTACAGGAGTATGTGGGGGGGTCCCTTGATTATCTTCAATTCTGCACTAAACTGAAGGAGTAATACCAGTTGGTGTCCCATCAATAGGTCAAAAAGACTTGTTTAGAAATGAGACATTGTGCCAAAATAAGTCTCTTAAGGAAAAACTACACTGGATACCATTTAGGACCCTATTTTATAGGAGGGTATGTAACCCATATCCAGGGTCTATAGACAGCATATTGTTAGCACTATCGCCAGGGTGAATGATAACTGACACAAGACACATAGATTTGATGTTTGGCAAGGGCCCTGTGAGTCTCTCCCAAGCCCCAATAAACTGTTATTCTTTCCAACTAAATGAATATTAATTGCACAATTTAGATACAACCTTAGAAGTTTTGAAGTACATATCATTACAAGCATTTTTTTTATAATTTTGACCAAATTGCGGAAACGTTTTGAAAATAGCGTAAACTATTATAAAGAAACACAGCCTTATGTAAAAAAAAAAAGAAAAAAGAGAAACGATTTTTGTTTATTAAGAGGTCTTAGTTTCTCCACTTATACGATGTTCATCATCATCATCATGTCACGCTATCAACACGGATATCCCTGACCCTCTTTCGCCAGCCCTCCCTGTCGTCCACTGCTTCCGGAAGGTCTTCATGGTTACAACCTGTATCGGCACAGAGCTGCTGTATGCAGATTTGAGCTAGTCGTCCTGACTTTGCTCGTCCATGTGAAGTGGTCCACAGGAGTACATCACTTATGAGCTCGTCTCTATTTCTCTAGCAGTGTCCTGCATGTCTGGTTTGTCTAATTTTGATAGTTTTCGTGATGGGTGGTCGGTGGCCTTACAGCTGCTGCTTTTGGGGTGCTTCCCCCAGGACTTGTTCAATATTGCTTGCAGCATTCTTGTATAGTTGCCATAAAGCTTTTTCTCCATTCGTTTTGTTAGCGTTCATGTAGTGCATCCATATAGCAGCATCGACACGACTGCTGCTTGGAAAAAACTGCCTTTCATTTTATTGGTCAGGTCTGACTTCCATATGACCGATAGCCTATTGTTAGCTGTCCATGCCATTGCTAGTCGCGTATCGATGTCTTTTTTGGTTGATGAGACACTGCTTCCTAGGTAGGTGAACTTGTCAACTAATTTCAGAGAGCTACCGTTTAGTGTGGAGATATCGCAGGTTAGATTAAAGCGCATATATCCCGTCTCGTGTGCATAGACATGGAGGGCGATGCCTGCAGCGTCTCGCTCCAGACTATGTAGCAGGGTTTCTTCCCGAGTGGGTGCATTTGCCAGAAGCGCTATATCATCAGCGTAGTCCGCGTTGGTAACTGTTTTGCGGGGTACCTTCAGCTTCTTTCCTTTGTTAGCTTTAAACTGTTTTCTTTGATTTTATCGATAGATGTACTAAGTACCTAGTTTAGACAGATAATAATGAGGTATGGGGCTAATGTGTCTCTTTGCAGTACACCTGTTACAATGTCGAAGTAGTCTGTGTCTCCATCGAGAGAACGGACGGCGTTAAGCAACCCTAAAGTCACGTAAAACGCTAGTCTGGATAAGAATCTGTGGGCATTTATTATGACGCAGCCCGTCTCCACGTGGACCTTAAAATGATTTCGCAAATTCACATATAGGCAAAAATAAACAGTAATTAAGCTAATGAGAACATCCTAGTCCCCTTTGCAAACCCCGATGGATCAGGAGTTTCTCTAATTCATTACTAATTACGGCGTAAGGAATTTGTCTACCAAAGTTTATTAAACATTTGAGAATATATAATTAGTCATTCGATTATATCACTTATGAAATCACTAAGGTGAATTACTAAGCAGATGAAAGACATAAAAAGATCAATAAATACTGACCTATTGGGAAACGAATCACTCGAGCTGATTAGAAACGTCAATTAACTTACAGGGCACAACACCAGAAAATTGATTTGATCTCTAATGTTAAAAAGGTTAAATACAGGATTTCAGTTTATCTTTCATTTAATGTATGTTTGGGTGTTTGGTTGGCTGGTTGGTATTTCATGGCATATCAACTATTGAGAGTTATTCAATACAAAACCTTCTGCACACACACACACACACACACACACACACACATATATATATATATATATATATGTGTGTGTGTGTGTGTGTACATATATACATATATATATATATATATATATTATGATGGTGCCTTTGCTGAAATGGATATGGACATGTCGACCAGAGTTCAAATTCAAAACGAGGCTGTTTGGATTTCACAAAGCACTGGTCGTATTAGGAAGAGTATGAATCCACATATTTTCCTTTCAACTATGTCAAAATATTCGTGTACCTGAGCTCTTCAACCTTGTTATTGCAACAGATATAGGAAAAGGAAAACTCCGAATTCAAATCTGTTAAACTCCGCTAAATAATTGACCTTGTGTCGCATCCCACTCATGCTGACGACTTGAGAATATATATATACATATGAAGGTAGCAGGAAAAAATATAATCCAAATGGGTGAATATATCATGATGTGAAGTCGACGTTAACGTTTCGGTTATAATAACCATCATCAGGACTTGGATATAAAATAGTTCACAATATCGATGGGTGATTGCTGAGATGACAGGAGCAAATGAGAAATATACAACGAAAAGATAGATAAACATGCACATAGCGTTTAAAATTCAAAAGTCATCAGAACCCTAACCCTGTCATCTCAGCAATCACCTATCGATATGTGAACTATTTTATATCCAAGTCCTGATGATGGTTATTAAAACCGAAACGTTAACGTCGACTTCACATCATGATATATTCACCTATTTGGATTATATTTTTTCCTGCTACCTTCATACTGTCGGATTTTATCCATATTTACTTTCATACTGTCTTTTCGGAAAAAACAAATACCAAATACATTCTTACATAACATTTAACATGGATGATTCCTAATGATCTATACATATGAAAACTTATTTGTTGCGTATTTCTCAATAAACGGGAGGTTTTGTCTCGTTTCTTTGAAAAATCCTACATTTTCAAATATTTTTCCACGTGCCAAACACGTTCTGATGACTTTTGAATTTTGAACGCTATGTGCATGTTTATCTATCTTTTCGTTGTATATTTCTCATTTGCTCCTGTCATCTCAGCAATCACCCATCGATATGTGAACTATTTTATATCCAAGTCCTGATGATGGTTATTAAAACCGAAACGTTAACGTCGACTTCACATCATAATATATTCACCTATTTGGATTATATTTTTCCTGCTACCTTCATACTGTCGGATTTTATCCATATTTACTTTCATATATACATATATATATATATAAGCAGATAGATTGTTGTTAACTTAATTTTGAAACGGGATTGTAGAACTCATTTCTTTGCACTCAGTTACATGTATTCCTATCAAACACAAATAATTTTATTTGAATTAAAACATTTGGTTTCTTTTTCTAATGGCATATCAACCTTTTTAGGTTATTTAATGCCCAAGACATCCTCTACAAGAATAATAGCGATACTATTTAACCCATAGCTGGTAGGATAAGGGGTATATGTATTTCCCAAGGATATTTGTCCAAAAGTGAAAGCAGTAGGTTGAGTGGAGTTCGAACTCGCTTACTATGATTCCGTTGTCCCTCGCTTTAACCATTACAGCACGAGAACACCCCCTATAAACTATTTTTTTAAATAGTTTTGATTATTTCTATTTAGCATTAATAAATATATTTATCAAGTTTGTAAATAATGTGTACACAGCTGTACCGTTTAAAATTAATAATGATAATTATCCTCTTTAAATGATCAAACACTTCTTTTTGGACCATAGATGGGACCCAAACGGGTTGCATAATTCAGGGTTACAGTAAACATGGGAGTAATGCCATTGAAGGGATATTTATTTTCCAAGGTTCCAGGACTGAATCCTCACCACAAGAAACAGTTTACTGTCATACCAAGGACATTTACTGGGGGGTGTCCTCAGATGAAATTCAGTAGGCATATTCTTCAGCACCTGTTGACAGGGCGATTTAAAGTGTGTGCCGTTGAAGATCCTTGTAAGAGCATAAATGGTTTTTGTTGAGAAAAATGGAATCGGTGAGACGAGACTAAATTCGGTACGTAGCACTCAGCGTTTCATTTAACTGAAAACTGGGAAAAAAATTATTTCCCTCCCTTGATGTGGGTAAATATTTGGACAAACTTGGTACCCTAGCCTGGGAGAAGTATGAATAGAATTTACATTCTCTATTAAAACCCCAAGGACCAGTGTGGTTGTGTAAGGTCTATCATATACCATGATTTACAGTGTGAGGGAAAATATGTTTGCGCGCACTTATTCTTTATATATATATGTATGTATATATATATATATATATATATATATATATATATATATATATATATATATATATGTGTGTGTGTGTGTGTGCGCGCGCGTGCGCATATATATACGTGTATGCATATGAAAATGACGTTGTATTTCTGATTTTACTTGTGATGCGTGATGATATACATTTTAACAAAGTTTATCATTATCAACATATCAAATGCAATAATAATATCATGAAATTTACAGTTAGTTTATTAAAATCAAACAACACACACACACACACACACACACACACACACACACACACACACACACACATAGATAAACAGATACTTATCCATACATTCATTCATATATACATATATGTGTCTATAGATATAATTATATATAATTAATTATATACACATACATGTATATCTATATACATAGGTAATTATACAAATCTCCCCCACACACTTAATCATTCACTCACACACACACACACACACACACACACACGTGTTTATATATATAGTTATATATAAGTACTTATATACACATAGATATATATCTGTATACATATGTAATTATACACAATCCCGCACACACACTTACGCACACATACTCACTCACTCACTCGCTCAAACACACACACACACACGCACACACATACATACATATATATATATATTGGTTTGTGTCAGAAAATTAATATTTTTTAAAAAGCAGGTTGTAACTACGCATTTCAAACACCTAATGTTTTAAACGCAACTGGAAATTTCGTTATTGATGAATGCTTTCATCGTTCATTCTTATTTCCTTGGTGAAAGAGTGCGCCATGCACTTTAATCTATGATCTCATGTCTTAAAATGGACGACATTAAAGTGTATATTCGGCATTTAATGTTGTTGGAATTAAAGTAAAACAAATATGCTACAGAAACAACAGAGAAAATACCTAGTTTTTTTTTTTTTTTATGGCCAAGGTCCCATTATTGACTGAAAATACCAAAAATGGTTTTCATGGTTCCATTCTAGTGAGACATCATAGAGAGATTACTCTACACCACGGAGCTCATCATACCAAATTAAAGAGGAATAAGTGAATTCAATCAGCGTCAGAATACTCGAGAATTAGCAATTGATCTAAACTCATTCCAATCCACCATTTGAAAAACGTAGGTAATTGATCTAGAATGCCTTATTTTTATATCATACTCTTAGGGAGAAGATAAAGGAAGATGCAGAGTAAAAAGTCTTCTTTTTCGTTTGGTTTCTTTGTTTAATGGCATATCAACCTTTGTGGGTTATATAATGCCAAAGCCATTCTCCTAGAAGAATAGTAGTCGTACTATTTAACCCATAGCTGGGAAGATTAGGGGGTTCATACATTTCCCTAGGGTATTTGCCCGAAAGTGAACGTAATAGCGCGACTGGAATACGAACTCGCTTACTACGATTCCGCAGTCCATCGCTTTAACCATTACACCACGAGGACATCCGCTCTTTTCTTTTTAGCCTGAAAAATGACCTGCTTCTCAATGATATCATTACAGCTTACGAAGAAGGTGTCTTTTATGATAATGTTAAATGCAAATGGTAGTGGATTGACAAGTATGTAACTGCCCAGCTGACCCTAAAACTGGAGCATCATGGAGGAAAAGATATGCTGTGGGTATTTTGGAATCACCGTAGTATCATCCAGTTTAAGTTTTCAAACAATAATCTGATACTCAATGCGGAGGGGTGTAATGATTACAACGTTGGACAGCGGAATCGCAGTGAGCAAGTTCCAACTCTAGTCGCGCTATTACGTTCATTTCAGAAAAGTATGCCTGGGAAAGTTATGAATCCCCTTATACTCCTAACCATGGGTTAAATAGTACCACTATTGTTCTTCAAGAAGAATGGATTTGGCATTGGATAACCTGAGAAAGTTAATATGCCATTAAATGTGTGCAAGAAATGTATGCAAGAAAATAATTTAAGAAAACCTCCCGCGCTCCTGAATAAAAGAAAGGTTCTACATGTCTTAAGATAACTCAAGACTACATTCAAGAAGAACCACGCAGGAAAAAAAAAGTTGATTTAGACAGGGATCTCCATTGTTTGCGGGCGGGGGGTATTTGACAAAAATCTTTTCAAGAAGATAAGGTGAAAACATTTGTGGAAAACTTCTTCCGCGAAACCAGCTCAATTTTACTTTAAATAGTCAACAAGCTCTCTGATAAATGACAAGAGGTGCGTCAAAATAATGGCGACTATACGGTAGATTTAAAGTAATTCCTTGTAAAATTACTTTTTCATAAATGTTACTAAAACAAACATTATTTATGACTCAACCCAATATATGTACACGCATACATTTGTTTATCTATCTATTTATCTATCTATCCACACAGGGAAATACACACACAAATACGTATATATATATATATATATATATATATATATATATATATATATATATCATGCACTATTAAAATAAACTATCTATTAGGTAAGTTGCCCGATTTATTTTCTTTTGATTTTGTAATATTTAGCACAAACTTAAAGATAGTTATCTACATGATAAATATTTTATTGATGAAGAAAAATATATCTTAAGGAAAAAGTTTCTCGGAGTAATCGATAATAAGTTTTGATGTATTTTAGTAATTTTAGAGCGTATAAAAACTAGGTCTGAGATATTTTGTTTTATTTGGCTTTTACGAGAAATTGGTGGGTCGTCTTCTGTACAAATATGTATTTTATATCTTCAATACAGTTCTTTGCTTCATACAAAACGCAGGAGTGCTACATATCAAAAGTATTTTGTATTAGAATCCAATGACTTTCTACGAAGACTGCAACTGAAGTGTTAAAATATATCAGATCAGATTAAAGAAGCCACACTCCACTCCGGAATGCACTTCCATTCTTATCTAAAAACGTTCGAACTGCATTTATTTGCTGGAGTTCGACGTGCCCCAGAATGGAAATGTTCCTGGAAGAAGGATATCTTGAAGAAAAGAAGCTGGCTTTCTGAGGAGTTTCTTGCGTTATATTTCAGCATTGTTGTGAATGGATAAATAGCGACCAAATGTCTACTGTGTCATGGGTTCCTTGCATATGATAATAATGTGCTATTCTAGCGGCAGCATTGTTAGAGTGTTCGATTTTTACTGTATGCTGCTTTCTGATAACCTTAGCTAATTCAAGTAAATGATATACCAACAATCTATTTATTCATGCAAAATCTCTCGCATAATTTCAATAGCACATTGTTTCAACATAAAACTTAATTTACTTTATACAAACGGTATATTACTTCTTATCAACATTCTATGATTTCATAAAACAATGCTGGGATTATCGTAGACCGGTAATGTATAATCATTCTATTTCGATTATGGTTTCTTCATTTAACTGCATATCAAACTTAGTTGGTTATTTAATGTTAACGCCGTCTTTATAAAGGAACAGCAATGTTACTTTTTAACCCAAAGCTAAGGGGATAAGATGATTCTTACCTTTCCTAAGCGTATTAGCCCGAAGTGAACGTAAAAGGGCGACAGGAGATCGATCTCGCTAACTAGGATATTGTAGTTTTGTATGTTCGTCACTATGACACAGAGACACGCCGACTGGTGATTTCGTTGTAATTGCGAACCTTGTTGTGGTGGAGAAGAAACGGATACTCATCTCTTAACATTTGCATAAACCTTTTATGGCGGTGCCCGTGGTGTAATTGTTATCATCGTAGGAAATGGACACGGCGACACGAGATCACATCCTGGACGAGACTGATTGCGTTTCACATAGCACTAATACCCTTGGGAAAGGTATGAATCCAATTATTCTCCCTCCAGCGATGGGTAAATAGTAGGACAGACTAGGTTCTTCAGCCTTGGTTAGGCAGCTAGTCTAGGAGAAAGAAAACTCTGAATTCAAACCTGCTAAACTCCACTTAAAAAATTGACCTTGTGTCATATCCTGCCCGAGCGGAGGGGTTGGGTAAATATGATAAACTTTTTATCATTACTATACTGAGATGGTACGAGAGTAGGAGTCACGGGTTATCTTTGCTTGTTGTCTGGGAGATAAAGAGAAGAGAGAGGAAGAGGTGGAGAAAAAAACTTACTTAATAGTAAATTCTACTCGGGATAGAATCTCAACTCCCAACCGACACGAAATTCATTCTTCTACATTAGTTAACTGACTTTTTTCTCTGTTCTGCTAAAGGATATTTGAGAACGTTCTTGATTTCAATATAAAAAAAAAAAGATTTTTGAACGATTTCTTTGTTCTCTTGTGTCTTTCTTGAAAGGTTTACTCTCACAAAGATGGTGGAAGAAAAACTGAGTCTGAACAAGCATGACCAGTTGGGTTTTCAGGTTTATTGATATGTAAATGATTCAAGCCAGCCATTTTAATAAACAGTCTTTCATGGATAAGAAGAAACTCCTTCTATGTTCTTATGAAAATATTTCAGCTTGTAAATATTTCTTGATTGTTTTTTATTCTTGGTAAGGTTGGATGAAATATCAACCATTTTAGGTTATTTAATGCAACACCCTTTCCATATCCCTGCTATAGGTTAAATAGCATCACAGCTGTTTTAGAAGCATGACTTTGGCATTAAATAACCCATGAAGGTTGAAATGCCACCAAAAAAAGAAACCAAACCAAATGTTCCCATATATATAGGTGTACGTGTATGTGTGATTTATCAACGAATAGTCCGTAAATACCATTTGTAAACCAGCCAGAGCTCATTTGTTTGCACAGAATAAAATGTTTTCAAGTATGTATATTTATTGTTTTCAAACAGTTACACGGTTTCGAGTATTGCTAATACTGATAATCTAATTTAATATAAATCGTTTGTTTGCCACATAGTAAAATGGGTTAAAGTATACTAAATGATTAAACATTTCTATTTGACTGATCGGTGAGGGCCTAACTGATACTATCAATACAGGTCTGTGTTGACCTGAGATTAATGGCAATGAAAGGATATTTCCGAGGGGACTCTAGGACTGAAGTCCGACCATCAGGTAGTTTAATGTCACATGCAGGACACTCTTTAAAGGAGACTTACCCATATTTACCGACCCCTCCGCTTGGGCAGGATATGACACAAGGTCTATTTTTAAACGGAGTTTAAAAGGTTTGAATTCAGAGTTTTCCTTCTTCTATACTAGTTACCTCACAAAGGCTGAAGAAACCAGTCTGCCGTACTATTTACCCGTAGCTGGGGGGAGAATAATTGGATTCATACCTTTCCCAAGGGTATTAGTGCTATGGGAAATGCAATTAGCCTGGTTCAGGATTTGAACTCGTGTCGCCGTGTCCATTTCCAACGACGATAACCATTACACCACGGGCATCCCAAGGTGAAGGAGAATTATCCCTTTGCAGAGACGCTGTCGACATATTCAAATATGCAATGGTCTTATATTTAAATATGTTAGTTTTGTTTTAGAAAAAAGTTATTCTCTGAGTTTACTTACAAATCTTTGTATCCATTGGGCAAATAATTTTCATCTACTCTCTTTTCATGAATAATTCAAACGGCTGTTTTATCCGCAAAACTGAATCCCATCTTCGTAAATATTCACCAAAACAGAAAAAAAAAATTAGCAGAAAATTGCCTGATGTAACAGAGAAAGTATATGCAAAAGAAATGTTGAGAATTAATTTTCAATAAAACGGAACGGCCAAATGTATGCTGACGTTCAAAGGGTTTTTCAATTAACAAAGTTTGAGTTTGTATTTAAAATATGAACTTATCTAATAAAGTATGACAAATATTAAATATTTTATTGCTAGCAAGGTTACCACGCAAAGCTTAGTAATATAGACGAAACAAACAAAACAAAACGTATTTATGAAAGAATTAATAAAAGAATTCAGATGATTAAACTTGTTGAGAGTAAACAGTTTAGACTTGTTACGGCAACCAATGAATAACTACATTAGAACTACTCAAAAACACCTGGGGTGGGGGTAAATATAAACATTTCATAAATACGAAGCAAAAAACACACGGAAAAATACACACATATATATATAATGATATATAAAGATACTTATACACATATTAATAAGAAAGGAAAGTTATATATATATATATATATATATATATATATATATATATATATATATATATATATATATATATATATAATTTCACGAAAAAAAACAATATTCATTCATATTAGGATTATAAAATTATTTCCATCCTCTTAAGAGCATTGATATGAATCAAAGACTATAAAATACTTTTAACAGGACTTCATCAGATCCGATAGGAAAATAAAATGAATTACAACCAGATAGGACGGTTACTCAAAAGAAGGAAGGGAGGAAGGAAGAAAGAAGAACAGGGAGTATTGTTTATATATGTAATTATATACATGCACATACAATATATATATATATATATATATATATATATATATATATATATATATATATATATATATATATATATATATATATATGGTTATATATAAATAATAAGGGATATATATATATATTATATGAAGGTACTTTATGCATGTTATATAAATAAATTTCACACTCAACGATATCTATCTATCTATATATATATATATATATATATATATATATATATATATATAAGGGTATATATCTTGTAAACATGTTTATACATATTACTTAAAGACGCATGCTTTTATATATATATTATGAAAATGTTATTTAATCCCAAATCATAGGTAAGTATATATATATATATATATATATATATATATATATATATATATATATATATGCCCCGGACAACAATATAAGATCACCCGCAAAAATTAAGAAAAAGATATGTTTTAAAATTATAAAAATTAGATATAAGAAACCGAATTTTAGAAATTTAGAATAGGAAGAAATTTAAATTCATTTTTTTATGTATACTAGCATTCATGCTAAATTTTGAAATTTATATTTGACATAAATATAAGACTATGAATAAAATGAAATTAAAAAGGACCTAATTTAATTTAAAAATCTATTATATATAATCTACGTAATATAAAAGCTATTAAACTGTAATACTTAGAATACTGAAAACGTAAATGGCTAAAGGAACTAAATTATCTGAATTTGAGAAAGGCGAGATTTCAGTTTTGAACAGAGTCAGAAAATCTCAGAGACAAATTTCGAAGGCTTTAGGATGCAGTTAAACAGTTACCTGCAATTACTTGAAAAGTTCAAATTATTATGGAACAAGAAAACAAACTGGCAGGTCAGAAAAAATTATCCCAACTGTTCAAGAGAAAAATAATTCGCGAAGTAAAAAAAAAAAAACGCATCCTCAACACCAAAAATATTAAGATCTCTCGTAGATTCTCTTTGCAGTACTAGAATAATTAGAAGACATTTCAACCACGAAAAAATTACGCATAAAAAGAATTGGTTGTCCAAGGTTAACTATGCAGTACAAAGAGAAACGACTGGAATATGCTCATCAATATCATACCATGAGTCTAAAAGAATGGCGACAAGTTTTCTTGGACGAAAACAAATTCATTTTAGACGGCTTTCAGATGTACTAGCACGCAAAAAAATTTCCAGAAGAGAATTAATTGACTAGGCATAGAGGAGGAGGATCTATTATGATCTGGTGGGGGCTTCTCATCCTCAGGATAACTTAAACTACAATTAGTCAGTGTTCAACAAAAAAGCAGCAAATTACGTGAAAATTCTAATGACTTATCTCTCGTCTATGTGGAGAAGAATGGATTTTTCAGCAAGATTATGCTGCTATCAACAATGCATCAATCACAAAGAAGTACTTGCTTGAACAAAAAATAAAACTTTTTAACCATCCAGCGCGCTCTCCAGATATCAATCCAATTGAAAATTTTTGGAGATTGATTGTTTCCAAAGGTTATGAAGGATATCGTTAGTACTCAGCAATTTTTGTACTAAAAAATGCAATCTTAGACGCATGGGAAAATACATTTGCTTCAAATTCAGAAACTAGTTGATAGTATGCCTAGCCGAATTTTTTAGGTTATCAAAGCTAACGGCGGATCTACAAAATATTCAATTAAAAAATTGCTTTTATATTCAATAGTTCTACTCACTGGTCTTATATTTATGTCAAAACAATTTGTTTTCAAAATTTAGCATATAAAAATGATTTGAAATTTCTTCATATTTTAAATTAAATTGTTTATGCCTTATCTTTCATATATTTGGTTTTCATAACTTAAAAATATAAACAGTATATTTTTCTTCGCTTTTTCTAACTTAAAATATTGGAGGTGGCCGTGTCCGCTGAAGGGAATACGTACCTATAAAAAAGACACATTAGGTCAAAGTGGTTGCGCAATTTATCATGACTTGTTAATTCGGTATCGCTTATACGTGGCATGAACCAGTGGTCTAGTGGTAGAGTTTCGGCTTCTGCATACTGTGGTCGTTGGTTCGATCTCCAGTGGTGGAGATCATGGTGTGTACTGCTGATGAGACCTAATAAGGTCGAAATAGCTTTTTCAGTGCTCCGTATGTCATGTGTAGGTGTGTGCATGATTTTTATGTCATGGTAATTTCTAACTTAATATATTAATTCCTCCATTCATAATTATAATTATATTTCCTGTCCATGAGGCTTATTTACGTAGACTCGTAGCTCCGACTTGGGAAGACGTAGCCCCGGAGGTGGCCGTGTCCGCAGTAGGAAATACAAACCTAAAAAAAACACACATTAGGTCAAGTGGTCGTGCAATTTACCATCACATGTTAATTCGGTATCGCTTACACGTGACGTGAGCTAGTGACCCATTGGTAGAGTTTCGGCTTCTGCATACTGTGGGTGTTGGATCGATCTCCAGTGGTGAAGATCACGGTGTGCACTGCTGATGAGACCTAATAAGGTCGAAACAGCAGTTCAGTGCTCCGTATGTCACGTTTAGGTGTGTGCCGGATTTTCTTGTCATGGTAATTTCTAACTTAATATATATAATTTGTAAACGAATAGTTTGTAGGTAGCATTATTTTTAAACGAGTCAGAGGCAATTTTTGTGCCAACAGTTAAATCGTCTCAAGTATTTCCTTGTAACACTAATAATTCTATTCAATTTAATCCCTTCGTTTGGATAAAGTTAAATGGGTTTCAATTATGAAAAAGAATTATATTTCTATTCAAATCTGCATCTAAATTTCTTGGTATCTGTTTTCACAGGACGTTAATATTCCCTATTGCTCCGAGTCAGAGTGGACATTTGTGTAATGGTAATGAAGGGGTAGTTTTTCCTCAAATCTCGAAGACCAGAGCCTCGTCAACTGATGCATTTTAGTGTCATATCTAGGACACTCGTTTTTGTGATGATCTTAACCTTCTGCTGAGAACCAGTTTGGGGATTATACACACACACACACACACACACACATATATATATATATATATATATATATAATGGACAAAAGGGATATGAAAAATAGGAATATTACTTTTATATAGTTTACTTTTTGATAGTGCTCGACTGGTCTCGAGCTTCGATCATCATCAGGAGAAAAAGCGATGTAAAATGTATCGTTGGTATAGCATATCCTTTTGTCTGAAGAATTTGGTTTAGTACACATACACACTCACACACGGAAACACACGAACACAGACAGATATATATATATATGTATATATATATATTGAAGATCATCCACCACCATTATTTTGACCACTTGTCTTTTGACTGTTTTAACTGTTTTGTTTCTTTAAAAACAATAGCTTTACATAGGTCAAACTCTGATATGAAGTCGCTAAAATATTTTTGAATCAGAGTTAAATGATCTTGTTCAACTCAGAGAACTTTTCGAGATTATCAAGCAAACCCAATATTGTCGATCTGTTGAGATATGTAGACTAGGGAATTACCACATTAAATCCGTCTATCAGACGGTGTACAGATTTATACTGGAAATAATTTCGTCCCCGGAAACGATATAGTTGACACGACAGAAATAAATGTATAGTTCAATGTGACTAAACCACAACGCAATCATTTCGGTTGTTAAATCCTGTTCTCTCTGAAGACAGTGTTGCCACAGGTCTGATACTTTAATATGAAATTCACCTGCGTGTGTATACAATGAATGCATGTACATGTCATAAATACAGAATAAAAACGAGTCTTTGAAATAAAGATAAAAAATTATTACCGTATTTTCGAGAGGTGCCATGGTCTAATGGTTATCGTCGTAGGAAATGGACACGGCGACACGAGTTCAAATCCTGGACGAGACTGATAGCATTTCACATAGCGCTAATACCCTTGGGTATATGAGTCCAATTATGCTCCCTCCAGCTATGGGTAAATAGTAGGGCAGACTGAGTTCTTCAGCCTTGATGAAGTAACTATTCTAGGAGAAGGAAAACTCTGAATTCAAACCTGTTAAACTCCGCTTAAAAATTGACCTCGTGTCATATCCTGCCCGAGCGGAGGGGTTGGTAAATAGGATTACCGTATTTTCCGATATATAAGATACAGTTTCGTTTGTATTCTCTGTTTAATTATATATCAACATTCGTGGATTATCTAATGCCATAGCCATCATTGTAGAAAAAATAGTTGGGATATTATTTTACCCAAAGCCGCTGTGAATATAAGGGCGTTCATAAGTTTCTCTTGACTATTCATCCGAAAGTTAACGCAATAGCCCAACAGGGTCTCGAACTCGTGCACTCATGCACGTTAGCCTTTTTAACACGGCGACTCACCTTCATAAGCTGAAGTACTCACAATGGTATTTGGAGACCTGATTACTGCAAATTATCCAGTTCCTTTAAATTTCTCATAAAAAAAGACATTAGTAGATGATCTTGTTATGAAACAAACATTTTTCATGTAAAGTTTATATTTGAACAAGTGTTTGTTTAGTAAGATACGCATCTGAATTCCTGGGTCTCAGTTTCTTTGTTTAATGACAAATCAACCTTCGTGGGTTATTTAATGTCAAAGCCATTCTTGTAGACGAAAAATAGTGGTATTATAGCTGGTAAGGTAAGCGGGTTCTTACCCTTACTAAGAACATCATTTCAAATCCAATAAATTGCAGACTACAATTCGAACTCGCTTACTATAGTGTACCAGTCGAGAACGTTAGCCATGATGCTATAGAGACTCCACCCACCTCAGATTTATTGGAATGTATCTTTGTTGCCCGGTATTTAACACTCCCTTACGATGTTGGGATGTAACATAAGGTTGGTTTAATGTGGGTTGCCTTGCTGTAAAGAAGCCTCCTGAGAGATGGTTACAAAAATTTCTCAGTTCAGTCGGCATTCCCATTCTGGAACGCCAGTGACACCAGGCAATCAACGAAGATTTTCCGTCATCTAAAAATGTATCCATGTACTGCGTAAGAGAAAATGTACTGCGTAAGAGAAATATAAGCAATTTATTTTCAGAGCCTACCTGGTATGGATGTCGAGTGTACAATCTCTCAGAGCTATTTTATACACGTTTCACTACTTCAATCTTTTTTTTTTTTTTTTTTTTAGATATATCTAGTTATTTTGACCTATCCTTTTGGTAGAGCCGAGAAGGTGCAGATAGTATCTTTTGCTGAAGAGGTAGCAATACCCTAATCAATGAAAGTGGTATTCTGATAACCATTATTGATATAAACGTATGTTTCTTCTGAAGCACAGATACCAAATCTTATTGTTTCCAGGGAAAAAGTATTTGGTTGTAAAGGGATATTAGTATTATTTAGTATCAAACTCTTCAGCATCGAATTGGTGTAACCAATAGAAAACGCGAGTACAATTTGAAAATATAGTAACTGTGCTGAATTTTGATTAGGGATGTAATCATATGTAGACTGTTCTTTATTTAGATTTCAGGTTTTTTGGCTTATACTAGGGTAGTCCAAAAAGTTCCAAGTCTCACCTAAAAAGAATAACCATAGTTGAACATTTTTATTTTCTCAACACACTACCACTTTTTTCAAACAAGAAAAACTAAAATGATTCCAATTAAAAGACAATTACAAAATTCGGTACGGACCCCGACTACGGAAGACTAGATAATTGGATTTATAAGACCAAAAAATCCATCCTTGATCGCCGTGGCGCAGCGTATAGAGGCGTTGAGTCTCTACGGTTTTAGTTGAGCATTGTCAGAAGATAGCGGTTTCAAATCCTACCCAAGCCGGCCAGAGGTTTACTTGGTGCGATAGACAACGACTATGGAAGTAATTACTGTGGATACGGTTACAAGACTCAGCATTCCTATCCGAGGTCCTGAAAAAGGCCAGAGGTGAAATTTGGCCGAAATGTAGTGAAAGAAGAAACAACACAAAAACTATCAAGATGAGGACAAAAAGTCCGTAAAAAAATAATTCTCAGATTAAGAAGCCACATCTCAAAATGATTCCAATTAAAAGAGAATTAAGAAAAACTAAATCAGATTTCCGTTATAAATTTCTGTGTCGGTGAGACTCATACAAAAATGAAAGTTATGTAACAAATCGAAAATCTAGTAGAAGCTCAGAACGTTTTGAGTGACCCTAGTAAATAAATATCAAATGATATCTGTTTATATTGTAATTTATAACATCTCACAAGACATAATAAAATCATAGGTAAAAAAGAAAATTATATTTTCTTTAAGATATGATTGCGGTGGACATCTTTATGTGTAATATTCTATGTATGAAATTTAACTGAAGCTTTACAGAAGATTACAGTAGTTATTGAAAAAGATTAAAAAGTCAAGCAGGCTTTAAGTCTTAATTACACGGAAAATAGAATTGACGGAACAAGTAAAAATCTCGCCCGAGACAGATTATTTTCCCTTCATTTTAATATCTAACTGAATAGTATAATTTTTTTTTCATCCTAGCTTTATTATATTAGTAAGTTAAACTACGTTCACTGTTAAACTGCTTTTTTGGCAGATGTATGTGGAAAGATTATTCGTTGGGCTCCATAGGGCCTTACTCTCAAGCAGCACCCACCTCATTGTCTAAAAGGTGTAAGAGGCAAGTTCATTACTCGGTACCTAAGGCACACTTCAAAGGAAATGCTGACAGAACTAAGCATTTTTAAAAGCTGCCGAATGAGAGGTTTACATCTTGTATGACGCCTCATAATAAAACGACCTTATGTCACATTTTTGTTTGATAAAAAAGCTAAATGAATACCTTAACTATTCTCTCTAATCTTAATAAGAAATGAGTCCAAGAGAAAGAAAACCCTGTTTTTAAACCAGCAGCGTGGCCTCTGGAAGTAACTGGACGACAACGTAGACTGTTTTACTACAGCTTCTGTAATCAAGGAAGGCATTTGGAGCTGAGATCCCTAAGGTAGTCAAAAGCGTTGCTTTTCATCCTTCTCACAATGCCTGAATACCAACCTAACAGAATCAGTACCCATGTATCAGTCGAACTCCTATTTTGATTGGTTTACTGATTTCAACGGCATGTCAACTTGTCTGGAGGTATTTCATGCCTTGAATTTAAGGAATTGCATTCATTCTGTGTTTCTGTTCATATTTTAGTTGATTTTGTTTCTTTTTCTTATCAAACTTTGTAGTTTTTATAATGAAAAATCTATCCTTGTTGAAAGGTAGTGGAGCTTTTTATTCAAGAGGTAGGGGAATAAGGGGTTCATACCTTTCCCAATGGGATTAGACCGAAAGTGAACGGAATAGCGCAACTGTGGTTCGAACTTGCATACAAGGAAGTCTCAGTCCAGCACTTTATCCATTACACTACTACTCATAATTTTTGCACAGTTTCTTAAAAACAGATAAATGATTTTAAGAATTCCTGCGTAATACAAATAATTTTTTAATAGATATTTTTGAGCCATAGATGGTAACCTTTCATGTACAAACACCACAGTTCTAAATGGGTCTGTCAATAATGGCAATGAAGAGGTTTTCTTCATTTACCAGGTGTTCAAAACTGAAGGTATATCACCAGATGCACTTGGGATATACTGAGGGCATTCGTATTTAGTTGGAGAGATTTTATTCTTCTGTAGCGGATAAAATCAACAAATTCTAAACCCCACCGACAGGTCAAGCCTTTCTTGGCCTAAAGTTCAATTTTGAATGTTCAATCTCTCTACGTCCAAAAACGGTATAGACGGCTATTGCAAAATATAGAATGACAGCTTATTTCCTAAAGTATTAAAAACTGGCGACCGAAGTCGAGAGCGGCTCGAAAGCCCCCTTTTTATTAGCTACTACACCGAGATGTATAGAAGAGTGTTACTCTTTTTCCCAGATTGTTCGATTTTAACCCTTGATCCATATTTTTAATTCTGAGTGTGAAGCAAGGAGACATCAAGTACCATGTTTGGAGTCTTTGGTATGACTCGACCTGGGATTGAACACTTTGTCTCCAGGCCATTGGTGAACACACTACTCACTAGCCAATAGATAGTATAAATTAGATTTGATTCAGTAATATGTTAAAAATAATTTCAGCACAACTGTAGCTAATTTTAGCCTAACTATTCTTTTTATTTTTCATTTTTTATATTTTTCAGGCTTTCTAAATCGAAAACGGTAAAAGGTTTACCTCAGAACAAAAATAACACAAGAAAGTTTTCACAACGGACAGAAGGAGAAGAAGAAAAAAAAACGACACTATTGATTTTACTTTCAATCCAGAAACGGTGTTTCTTTAATCAGAAACCTTGAGTTGTCTAAAGAAACCGTTCGGTTTTCTTATTAACTTGTGTGGGGGATGAGACAAAAACAGCAAAGAAAATAAATCACAAACAAGCAACTTTGTGAATCGAACGTTCCTCAGAAGAGTTAAGATCTCCGTTTCAATACTTAATTTTACTCAGGGAATGCTGTAAACGATTCTTACAGTATATAAAATAAGAAAAAAAAATCTACAGAATCAGAGGAAAGTTTCAAATTGATTTATTGTTCTATTTTATTCTTTATTGTTTTATTATTTTTAACCCTCTCCTTCACCCCATTTTGGAAGCTGCTGGTTCTGTATAAGAGAGAGAGAGAGAGAGAGAGAGAGAGAGAGAGAGTGAGAGAGAGAGAGAGGTGGGAAGGCGAAGGTTAAAAAATGTACGGTAAATTTTTCTGCTGTGTCGACGGGACTATGAGTTTGCTGACCATATCTCTTACACCAGGGTAAAAAACCTTTCTAAGCAAAGAGCAGTTCTTGGTATAATACACTACATTTTTTGGTGAAAATCCACTTCTAGAAATTAGGTAAATCTGATGTACCCTAGTTCATTGAGATTACTCCTTGTTACACTCCGAGCTGGAGTGATAGTAATTTTTGGGATCAAAAAGATATGTTTCAAATCTATTTGTATTAAACAAGACAGTGTACAAAAAAAAAAAAAAAAAAAAGAAACAACACCAAGGAAGTAGATATGAAGGTACAATAAATGCAGTTCTTTATCTCTTAGACATAAATTAACCCTAGCCAAGTTGTCGTGCCGTTAAAATCAATCAGTTATTCATTTATTCATTTGATTTTTTAAGATCTTCTTAAAATTTTCTGATAATGAAAATGTCACGAATTGATAGTAGAACAATAAAAAGAAAGGCTTCCTAATGGAAAAAAAATTTGTAAATTTTTTAGCTTTGGTCTTGTTTTCTGTATTTTATCTTTTCTATAATTAGCGTCTTAACTGCTCAGCTGGACTGTCTGTATCTCAATCATTGTTAAAAAATCGACTACGTCGTCACCGGTGTCAGTCAATACCGAATCTGAATTACGCATAATTTTTCCCAGAACCCGCTGGAGGGGACATTGTGTCGTGGCTGACGTGCTGAACAGTGACAATAAAGTAAGTGAATTCAAACTCCAGTTGAGATATTAATTTCACTTTCAAATTAATTACCTTTAGAAAAGTATAAATTCCTATACACTCTCTTGTCCAGTCGACAGCACCTCTGTAAATGGATAAGACCCCCCCACTCAACGAGTGTCCTGCATATGACACTAAATAATCTGATGGTGAGGTTTCACTGATGATGGAGCTTTAGGGAATGCGGAGCACCCATTCATTGCCATCGCTCCCTGGTCCACTCAGGCCCAGAGAGGTAGCACCTGATAGGTCACTATCTCTGCGTTAAATTAAACTAAACTGTGTACTCATACTAAACTGATTTGCTTGCATTAGGACTGTTTGACTAAACTGAATAGCTTGACGTAGAAATGTTTTCGACAATTAAACTGTGTACTTATATATAAACTGCGTACTTCAGCTAAAATAATTGTTTGAAATGGAACTGCTTTTGACATTGAAATTGTACTTACGCTAAACTGAATTGTTTGATATAGAACTGTTTTGATATTTAACTGTGCGTAAACAAAATCAGTTCTTATACTAAACTGAATTTGACTAAACTGAATAGCTTGAAACAAATGTTTTGGACACTTAAACTGTATACTCATGCTAAACTGCATTCTTTGAAATAATGTCTATATGTATAAAAATTGATTTGGCTGTAAATAACCAACAAAGGTTAATATGCCACAAACCTAAACTACAAACCAACCTATACTCCCCGACTCTATAGGTTTAATAGTACCATATCTTATCTTCGATAAGAATACCAGAAGCGGAACTATCAAACTGCTGGTCTTCTTCATCAGTAAGAATCGCCGTGATAGTTTAATGATTTGGCATTAAACTAAGCATGGAGATTGATATGGCATTAAACAAAGTAACCAAACCAGAACCTACTGGATAACAAACAGACGGATATTATTTATCTGACTGTTATCATTTATCTGTACAAATGTTCATGGCCACACCCTAGTTGATAAAATTAAGAAAAGTCAACAAAATTTCATTTCGATAATGTCGCTGATTTTTTTAAAATCTAGGATTAATCAGAATTAAAAGTTTGTCTTTATTTTAAAAAAAAATGTATTTCCTTAATGTGCATAGGATGGATAACTTCTTTTTGTTAAAGAATTTCTATTCTTTCCGGCTTTTTAAGATTAGATTAAATCGTGTCATAGATATTTCAAATCGTGCTGGACGATCCTTTCTAATAGTTATCTATACTCAGAATTCATCTTTGACGTTAAACTTCATTTTCTAGTTCTTTCATTAAGTTTACAACGAATTTCCTTTTTGACCCATTAAACATTCTCAGGGATCTGGTCATACACATTCTTGTTCTGAAGTCACTCCACTACATTTTCCCATTGATTTTCCTAATTTCGAGATTACCTTGTCAGTGTGTGTACTGATCCAAGACCTCATTCGCGGGCAGGATACGACAAAAAGTACTTTTTTCAAAAGGAATACAGCTGCTTTGAACTATGAGTTTAATGAACTCCAGTCGCGCGATTGTGTTTACTTACGGACCAATACACTTGGGAAAGGTATGAACCCTCTTATTCCCCAAGCTATTGGCTAAATAGTACCAGGACTTTTCTTCAAGACGATGGTTGACATGCCATTAAACAGAGAAACTAAACCAAACCTTTGAGTTTAGTTTCCTAAACCAGTTGCTGTACAAAGAGCACATTCTACTCTATTACTTAACAAGAACTAGAAAGAAAACGGATTGATTCATGCCGTTAAATGGTTTGCTCGAATTGATGAATCTATCAGCAAAAGTCCTCAACAGTTAAAAAACACGGATCAGAAAATAGTAAGTAATATAAATTCGACTATATATTCAGCAGTAGAAGATGGCTAGGTATTTAACTATAGTCGGACATGGTACGGCATTTAAAATCTTCATATACTTCAGAAGAGCATTGAAAGAGTTTACGAATCATTCACATATTTGACCGAACCTTAATTTTTAACCGAAAGGACGTAAACGTAAATTTCAGAACAAATTGAGTAAAATTGTTTGATTAGATCAGAGATTGTTTGATTGATTTTAATAGTACCAGTACTGTTCTTCAAAACAGATGGATTCGGAATTAAATAACCCACGATGGTTGACATGCCATTAAACAAAGAATCCAAACCAAACTTATGAATTTAGTTTCCTAAACCAGTTACTGTATAATAAGGTTCATTTTATACCTATAAGTTGGGAAATTGCATACTTTATACATTTATATTCATATATTTGTGTATTTGCTTTTGGAAATTTTCTTTCCTCACTTATATATGGTATCAAGTAATTCTATCATATACATATAATTTGCAAACACACGTAAGCAACCTATAGATGAGTCCCTAATAATTACTAACTCTTCGGATCAGAGTAGAACTGTCAGTGATCGCAATGAAAGGTACTCCACACAGGAAGCACACAACCAGATACAGTTTCGTGTACTAAACAGAATTCCTCTTTTGTTTATCAAGAGTCTTACCAATCTGCCGCGGATGTAGCATATCCACGACCAAAAATACGAACACGTGAAATAGACATATTCATACCGATACGGAAAACGTTCACAATGTTCATACGCATATTCATAGGAATCCGAAAATACTCGAAACACTTGACAACTCTCTTTTGGTTCAGATACGAAACTTTTTATTAGCTTTTTTAGCTTAAGATTTTTCGACATGAGGAGAGAGAGACACAATTTCTTACTATGCTGACTTTTCCACCTGGCCCCACCACGTGCGGCACATTTCGTAAACCCCAAAAGTCGACTACTTTCCTCTAGACTCGAATGTCAACTTACTATATTATTGTTTCAAATTTCAAAATCCTCAGCGCTTCCGGGCATGACGTCATTCCCATCCCCGGTTTCTATTTACTATCTTGGTTTTTTATTGTGACATTTGTGATTGTCACATCCATCTCGCGCGCGAGGGAACACCTGCACTTAATGTGTTTACCTAACAAACCCATGCACTAAGCGAAAGGTTCTCAGCCTAACTAAACCGAAAGGCAAGATATATAAAACGAAAAATGATAATATAAAAAAGAAAACCCTCCGCAATTGTATTACACGGATATAGTCAGTGAATTTTAAGACCCACTGGCAGGGTGATCGAAACATCAGGTTGAACATAAAGATAATTATGAAAGTAACATATATCTCAATAGTAGGGAAAATGCTTCCATATCGTCTTCATTTTTTTATGTGAGGGTTATAATTTTCTTTTAATTTATTAGTCTTTTGTGAGAAAGTAACTCTGGCTATAAAGAATTATTAGTTAAAAACACCCGATATATTTTGAGAACTTCTTTCTTATAACTGCTGAAATAAATTCTTTTAAAAATACCGGAGAAAGATATTGGGTATCGGATTTTTTCTGAAGCCGGATTAAAAAAAGAAAACCTTCATATATTTAACGTATTGATCTATTTAAAAAGATAGACAAACATTCTGGCGTTTGCCGAATCAAACTGAAACATTAAATTAGACCGATGAAGTCTGGTCGAAATTAATAGATCATAAAAGATAAAACCTAAGTTGAATCAACCTGCCATTTGGGAAAAACAAACCCGGAGATGGTCGCTCCTTAGAGTTTTCAAAATTACTGATCGTTTAACTACTTATGGCATCCGATCGATATTAACTCATCTAACACTGAACAAGGGGCTTTAAGCTCAGAGAACCGAGTCACGTAACCTGACGTGCATATAATTTCCTCAGGAAAAACATTAAAACTTCTTCGTGCAGAAAGTAATACCGACGCTCGATAAACTGACAGATATAATTTAAAACTGCCGTTGTGCTTCACTAAGAAATTCTTGGGATAAGAATTGATTTTAAGCGCATTTGAAATCATCAAATGACGATAATGATCATCAAAGCTTCCCGACAACACGGATTCCTTTTGGTTTCTCTCGCCATCCGTAAGTAATGTTGAGTGCTCTGTCTAGCGTGTAAGATGACCGTATCACTAAATGGTAATACATAATAAACTAGTATCCTACTTGTACCGAATTCTATTCTCACAAGGTGTCTCAATCTTATAGTCTTGTCCTAGATCAAATTAGGGGTCCTTAATGTATAAAATAACATCACAACGCCTTAATTTATTGAAAAAAACTGACAAGTTTTATTATCTATTTACATAAAGTTGAGAGCAGGCTAAATATTAGATAGGCTTACCAAGATACTCGCAAAAAGTCATAAACAATTGACGTGACGTCATCATATAAACTGACAAGTTTTATTATTTATTTACCTAAAGTTAAGATTAGGCTAAATAGTACATAGGCTTACCAAGATACTCTCAAAAGTCATTAACAGTTGATTTGACGTGACCATTAAAATTTTTCATCCCTGTCCTAGAGGAAAAATTGTTATATTTTGACCTTCGACCTGGCCCAAAAATACTATTCCAAGGTAATACACCAGAAGGAAGTGACACATTCTAACGGCCAGTAATCGAAAGAGATCGCGTGGGCGGATTAAGGCTTATGATATTGGACAAGGTGAAGGTCCCATTGTGCCATTACAGTCATGCACCGGAAGAGAGTAACCTCTGAACAGAATGACAGTTATTTCCGCTTGATGACGATTAAACATTCGATTTCAAAGATCCAGTAGGCGATCGTGTGGGCGTTGAGTTATCATTTAACTCAGTTGAGTTTGGGTCCCAAAGCAGTTGCCAGCAGAATTCCAGACAGCCAGAGACCAGATGTGGTAGGGAAGGCCACACCCGAACGAGGGGGCCCTCGGAAAAGCCTTGATGGAGTGGACCCCAAGACCTCTGGTTGAGCATCTAAGAGAACAAGAAAGACACAACGTGACGGTCATAACAGTGGGGTCAAAATATGAAGTTTATGTTCGGTCTCCAGCACCCTCTCACATGCAACCCTTAAACAACCCTTTCGAACCCTTGCAATAAATTGAGAGGTGAATATTTTTCTGAAGAAGTCTTCTTGCGTCGTTTCTTCCTGTGTCTTCCTCTTGCGTCTTTCTGCGTGCGTCTTTATTATTGAGTCGTTTATGATACGGCAAATGAGTATATAACAAAATGATATCGTCAAAATTTCTTAAATATATCTACAGACACATGATTAATTTTGTTTTAATCAAAATATCATAATTCCAAACTACTTTTTGATCGTAATCTTCAGTTCATATGCGTATCATTTTTTACCGTACTTGGTCTTCCTCTAGACAGAACCCAGCACAGAACTGATGATTGTAAGATTTTGCTGGCCGGCCAACACTGTGTGTTTATATGTAAGAGTCCACTGGTGAATGTTGTTTGAGAGTTCGTCATTACTTCTTCAACAGTGCACAACATTACTCGTTCGTCTTGGATGATTTGTTTGATCGGAGAAAAGTGACAGCAGAATTGTTGTTTTGTTGAGCGCAGCTTCAATTTATTTATTTTTTTTTTTTTTGAAACAGTACTCAGCATCTTACTGTAGTTCTCGTCTACCTTTTTTCTAAGCGTTCGTCGCAGTGTAGCCAAACAGTAGTAGTGACAATTACAGCGTTGATGAATCCTCTTTTTATTTTCTTTAAAAAAAGGCCAAGCGGAATCATCCTTTTTTGGTAAAGAATAAAATGTTCAAAGCTTTTCAGGAGACACTGTCTTTTCAATTTGCACAGGTAAAATTTAAAGAAAACCTTTTGGGCGAATTACTTATCTTCACATGGAAATATCCTTCTTTATAATAATATAATTTTTTATTCCTATTTACATTTTATACGAGTCTTTCTTGCCTATTTCAGCTAGCTCTTTTTCAAGGAAGTCTGAAGAGAATAAAGTCCCCTCAGGTCTCCAGGACCTTTCTGAGTATTCTAAATAGTCTTAACAGAGCTGTAGTCTTGATCGTTTCGAATCTTCCTTTGAAGTCCACTTTCACTGAACTTTTTCCGAGTTTTCTTAACCTTTCTAAGAACACCAACTACAATTATCTCTACATCAAAATTCTGATTCTCAAACGTTTTCATTAGTTAAAGTTTTCACTTGGTGGTCACCAGGAGCTGCAAAATCCCCAGATTGATAATTCTTGTCATCTTTATGCTAGGTTTGATCTTCTGGCTAGGATTTGGTGATCCGTTTGTATGTCAAAGTCCCAGCGAATTTTATGTGTATCATTAATATCACCTTATGAAAATTTATGGTTTTAGCATATGCCATTTTTCAGTATGGCAAAAATTAATCTTCTTCTTCGATAAATCCCAATGGATAGCTTTTCCCGCCTATTCGTACCTACGCATGTATTCGTGTTATGTCAGTTTATTATATTTACTTAAATGATTGATTGATCCATCTATCTCACCACAAAATCTACACTTGTTATTCGTCTGTTTATTATTATTTTTGGCGAAGAGATTATTAGTTCTTATGGGTTATTTTGTACTACTATTAAAAGAGACTGCGTTTCTCTCTTCAGCTTTCCTCCAAGTAGCTTCCTTTAATTCATCTAATCTGCGATTTGTTTAGTTTGTTGATTACTTTTCTTAACTGAATCGTTCCGACCGCTCGGCTTTTCCCTTTACTTTGTACGTAAGATGCTGAAAAGTTCCATGACAAATCCCCGCGAAAAAATGTCATTAAAAAAAAAAGTTTTTTGCAATAACTGTTAAAAACTAATAAGTAACAACATTATAACATTTTGACTAATATGTAGGTTTTATGATTATATATCATTCTCTTGTGGTCCGACTAAGAACTTTTCAAATTCTCTTTGTATTTTTTTATATAGTTAGCGAAACACAAGAACTGGAACGAGGACCTCATTGCATGATATCTTCGTGTTGGCAAAAGTATCCAGAATTCTCCGCCATGGCCCAGATGAGACACTAGGTCAATTGATAAAGGTTAAAGATGGTTTGAATCTAGATTTTACCTTCTCTAGTAACCAGTTGCCTAACCAAGGGTAAAGAACACATGCTCTAATGCCTTTCCGAAGTGTAAAAGCCCGAAGTAAAAACAGTCTCGTCTTGGATTTGAACTCGGGTCACTGAATTTATTTCCTATGACTATATCATGCTCAGCACTCTTCCGATTCTCAAGTAACAATATCAGCAATGAAATACTCTTCGCTTTATTATTTTTCACACAAGCAGGGAAAGTTTGCATATTTTTTTCTTTCATCTGTTCCGTGTGTCCCCCAAAAATCAGCAAGTTCCTCAATTAGTTTAATTGATAATAACTTGTACTCATATCAATTAGGGGGTTTCCTCGTGGTGTAATGGTTAAAGCGATGGGCTTGTAGTAAGCGAGTTCGTACTCCAATCTGGCTATTACGTTCACTTTCGAGCAAATACCCTTGGGAAAGGTACGAACCCCCTTATCATCCCAGCTATGGTTTAAATAGTACAACTGCTGTTCTTCTAGGAGAACAAAGGTTGATATGCCATAAAACAACCAAACCAAATCAGTCATATCAATTAATCATCAAACAATTTTTCTTGATGTTTCTCAGAAATTATACCAAAATTCTGGTAATTTTTTTAAAAATTCCATCTTGATACGAAAAACAAGTCTTCAAAATATAAAAGTTTACAATTAAATTTTGAATATCAAAGACCTATTTTAGAAGTCGGTTTGATCGACACTAATGATATTCTGATGTAGTCAACTTGGCTGAATATGCCTCATGAGGAAGAATTCCTTGCCCTTATAAAATTATTTTATCTTTATTTGACAAAGTAATATATGCAGAACAGTTGTCATGCAATAATTCAGCATTTTGGTTTCTTATTCTGTAAATGATATTGTTTCAGCTATTTCAGCTGTTAAACTTAGAAGGAAATAATCATAATAATTTACAGCAAAAGTTTCATTATTATTCAGTCAATCATACCACAAAACATCTTTAGTAATCCCTTGAAAAGAGAATGACTGGAGTACGAGGAGAGAAGCGTTCACGTGTATGGAGAGTAGTCATCATTCTCAGATACGGGAAGAGGCGTTTCCAACCAGAACGAAGAAACTTATCGAGGTGTTGTGCCCATTATCAATTTCCCCTCTCTTCTCTGGCTTCAGAAAATGATCAGAGAGAATAAAACAACAGAGGTCTTAACACTTGTTACCCGTGTTTTTTTGTTCTCTTCCTCCCCACCCGTATTAACCTTCACCGACATAGTAGTCATCGGTGCCTACGCTAATCTTAACTTAACTGGCTCGGGTCAGCAGTCGTAAAAAGATTACAAAGCCTCATTTTTTAATTAATGTGCCCACGACTACGTTGTTTGTTCTATAAGACAAAATAGATCTACTTTGCAAACTATTTTCATATCTCCCCTTTTCGTCACTTTTTCTTAAACAGTTTCAGAATAAGTGAAATATATAACACTTTGTCCAGCATGATGTGAACATGTAAGTTTTAGAAGTATTTTACTGATGTATGACGCCTGAGGCCCTCCAGGGCGCGCTTTTGGCGAAGCCCCGGGGCCTGTTCTGGACTTCGGTCCGGAGCGTGGCCCTGGAAATGGAACAATGGCAGACTTGGGGCCTTTAATTAGGCACCTAGTTTCGACTAGGCTACCTTCGGGTGGGCGAACTGCATTTTTGTCTCCTTTGTCCCCCTTGTACGGCACTAGACCATGCGTCTAGTTTGAGCCGCAAACTAGCATACGTGCCCTGGCCCACATTTGGGTTCGTGAAACTGCTTGCCTCATCAGGCTCAGATTGCACTAAGTGAGCCGATGAGCAGCACAGACAAGCAGGGTTCGAGTCTCGGCTCGTTCCCGACCTCCTCTCCCCTTTATCCCCACTTTAATCGGCCTTCGGGCTTTTGACCTTGTGTCAAGTCGTGTCTGGTGGGAGGCAGCGACAAATAAATGACGCCTGAGGCCCTCCCAATGAATGTATATATTCTGTTTACTCTTTTCATGTATTCCCTACTTTTTACTTGTATTCGTTTACAAGTAAACATTTTAGCATTGTGTACCATATTCACAATTAACCGTATGTGCGAAATGGACATAAAATGTTCATTACTATAGAATATATAAAGAACATTGGAATCTCGGAATTCGAAAACACGTAACGACTTCTTGTTCAGGTACGAATCCTTTTTATTAACTTTGAGTTAAAGGTTTCGACGTAAGGAGGAGAGACATGCTGTCTTATTCATTTGGCCCTCAACTCGAGCGGCCCCCATTGGGCACACGTTCGCCTCGCGCCTGCGAGCTCCAAAAGTCGATCCTTCTCGTTTGGCGTCTAGTACCCGACTCTTATTTTCTTCAAATTCTCACACAAACTTCCGCCTGCTTCCGGTGCGTGACGTCACCCGCACCTTGTCACCCAGTATCGTCTCGGACTGTTATGACATCTGAGTGACACCTCCATCCGCCCGTGCGCACCCGCGTTAACACCTGCTTCAATGTTACAACCAACCAACCCATGTGCTGAGCCGAAGGGTTCTCAGCCTAACTAAACTCAAAGGCATGAACCGAAATCCCTCGGCTATTTTATAACAATTGCACTGGGGGTAAGAAATGATGTTAGAAATGAGATGAAGAACAGAATAACATAAGTTTAAACTTTATTTTAGGGCTTCTGCCAACCTGAAAGGAAAAGCACGTATATATTTGCGCGCTTTGAATAATCTAAAAAAAAACATTCATAGTCACATGAATATTTAAATTTTAGTTCTCTTCTGCCGAGTAGTGATACGAGCTGCTGGTGCGTTTAACCTGGCTTCTCTATCAAAAGTGTTCAGATTTTTTATGTTACCGAGAGATTAAGTTGTTTTTTTATTGTCTTAGCTTCTTTGTTAATGTAAATTGATGCCCTTATAAAATAAAAATAATCAAAAATTCAGATAAAAGACTTTCATTTCTTTTTTGTTCAGTGGCATATAAACCTTTATTTAATACCAAGCCATCCTTGTGGAAGATCAGGCGTGGAATAATTTAACCCATAGCTGAGTGGGGTATGAGAGTTCGTATCTTTTTCCAAACGTATTACTTTGAAAGGGAACGTAGAAGCAACACTGGACTTCAAACTCGCCTAATACGATGTTGCATTCCAGCACTGAAGTGACTGACACTCAAGGACTCCCCCTAAAAGACTTTCCCTTCTCCGCTTTATCTATAAATGACTCGTTCTATAGTCATCGCTAACTACACAGCAGAAATCAGGGTTACTCGAGCTTATAATGTTTTTTATTCCACAGTGATTCTTTTCTCTTCTTTTTTTCTTTTTTTTTTTCAATTCATATATTATACGAAGAAATACTTGAATAGTTTTTCAGAAAATGGCACCAGTGGTGAGACGAAGAACAGATTAACACATGAGTGGAAAAAATTAATTTTAGAGATTCTAAAAACCAGTGGGTTGAACAGCTGGTGTGTTTAAATGGGCTTCATCACAAAAAAGCATTCTTGATTTCGGATCAGAAATAGAATGATGTGAATTGAATAACGGATGCCCTAACATTTGCGGCAATGTGTATTTTTGTGTCTCTTCTCAAGTCAGACGACCAGATATCGGTGGTATAGAAGCCGTCGGTGACTCAACTTCAAAACAATAAATAGTAAGCTCCCACTGTTATTCAAAATCATGTTTCCTTTTTGCCTTGGGGAAGGTCGGTTCTCCTATTCGCTGCTTGATCATTTTAACTGCGGAAACAAAAGTGCAAATAAATCCTCTAAAGTCATCTAACACTCTCACCTTCCACTAGTCAGCTCCATGTTTCCCACACTCATGTTAAGAGAATGTTTGATTCATTATTTAGATGAAGTATCATCAAACATTCATATTTGATATAATGATCTACGTTACCTCAATAACCATTACGGAATGTTCTTAGAAATGAGCGTAGCTTAGAATTAGCTCGATGCCATGGAGCACCTAATTAGGACCAAATTAATCACGAACTCATACTTAATCTGTGAGGTTAGGGATATTCAGTGTTCTCCAAGCAAAACATTTTGATTGGTAGGAGAGGCTTGGGGTCACTCAACAGAAACAGGCCAGAACAAGTTTACGTTTTGAGTTTTAGGCAGTCTGATAGTTTAACACCTTGTATTGGCGGGTTTATTTTGTTTTTTTAACATTATAGAAGCTCCGTTTTAGAGACTTTGATATAAACTGTATAAGATGCCAAGACTTTCCTCTCCAGTCAGAGCGGTGGTTTGGAAACTCACGGAGATGACCGAATTATTAAACCATTATTCAACGTGGTAAACAAACGTATATTTGTCATCTTTTTTCTCACCCAGGGTTAAGTGACAATCTTTTTCACTCCGATAAGAAATAATGATTTTCTTAGTCTCATCGTTGTATCACCAGGCTTCTATGCTTTGATCAGTGTGAATATTCGTAAAAAACGAAGGTATACACATCATTGTTAGTTTGAACCTTATCATTTCCATATGCCTCGTCAATTGTCTTTGCTTTTGTCTTTTGTATTGCCAAATTAGATGATGATGTTGATAAGTTACTGTCCTCAGTATCATCATCATACGTCAGTTTAAGAAAATAAATGAGGATGTCGGGAAACAAAAAAAAAATTCCTCGTAAGGATTAGGGGTCTTACTTTGCACGATACGTTTATCAGTGGTTCACGTGAGAATTTTAAGCCTAATATTTTTTGGTGGTCGTTCTTCGTGGCCGTTGGGCGAAAAAATGGGCATTTTTTGTTTAACAAAATGGAGACGTTGTTTCCAACTCCGGTGATGTAATCTATTTCATCTAGCTGTGAAACGAAGAAGACAAGGAACATATTTACAATAATACTCTGCTGGATATGATTTATTTTTTTGAGGGGGGACATGCGTTAATTGTTGTAACATTTGTTATATGTTCACACTAATGCTTTAATTAATATAACTTTATGTCGCCTTTTCTTTTCGTTTATTCAGTGCTACTGTATCAGTAGATATTATAATGTTCCAACGGGAATTTAGTAAGAAGGAAACGATTCAACATTCTTTCTCATGCCCAACTAGCGGTCTATAATAACAACCTTAAAATTTCGTTAATAAGCGTAATCCGTTAAAATTATTAGATGAAACACGGTTAATTATTATCATCATTGATATTATTATTATTACTCCTTTGGAGTTTTCACAGCAAGTCTACTCAATTCTCCTGTACTCTTCTCAGTACTTTGGCCGTTCTCAGCAATGCTGTCGTTTAGATGGTCTCCACTCGTCCACCAACTTCTAAGTCATCCACGCCCTTTAATAATCCTTTAGTTACTGTGCTAAAAGCCCCAATCACAATTGGCATAATTTACACCTTTATGTTCTATAGTTTTTTCAATTCTGTAGCAAGGTCGACGTACTTATACTTCTTTGCAAAATTTTCAGTTTTATTCTGTGGTCAGCCGGGACAGCAAAGTCGACAATTTTGAAAATTCTCTTTTTTGTTGTTGATTATTTCAATGTTCTTTTGGCCGAGATTAGGTTATCCGTATGTATGTCAAAGTCCCATAGGAGTTTATGTGTGTCATTTTCTAGGACAGGTGCTGGGTTGTGCATGTACCATTTGTTCGTATGGTCAAATTTAAATTTCTTGCACATTTCCCAGTTGATCACCTTGCCCACCCAATCGTTTCTAGTCTTATATAGAATACTTCTGTCCTAATTTGCTGCATTCGCTTATTATGTGATTGATCGTTTCGTTTCTGTCACCACATAGTCTACATTTGCTATTTTGTTGAGTCTTATCTCTTCTCGCTTTGATATGATTGGTTCACATTGCGTTTTTTGTGCTGCTTTTAGGAGAGATTTGTTGTTGTTATTATTATTATTATTATTATTATTATTATTTGGGTATTTTCGTTTGTTGGTGGTATGCCATAAGACTCTGAGTTCCAATAAATTTTCCAGAGTCATCTAAGTTTTCAGGCCAATTTGAACAATGCTGTAGCGGGTCTCGATTCTTCCTTTGATTTTTATTCCTCCACTTTTTCATCTAAGCTTTTTCCGACTATTTCAAGTGCATCAATGACAGCTGGTAACGCTGGTACTACCATGCTCTTCTAATTGAAGTTGGTGAATTACGAATGGTCCCTAAAGGCTTGAAGTAAAGGAGAAAAAAACAATGAGAATTGGAAATCAGAAGAAGAACCAAGAACTTCCAGATTCCAACATTGTTTAGATCAGCAAGAATACTCAGAAGAATCCTAAAAAACTGAAGAGACCTGCTATCACTCAGGTAAGGATAACCAGTTAAAGCTGGCGTGAACAACTCGAAAGGAGTGAAATAATGATAATAATAATAATATGGCCATTAGCTAACACTGGTGTTAAAAACACTTAAGGAGTATGAATAATAATAATTACGGTTAACCTACATATATGTTTTCTTTTTTTAAGATAGGAGAATCAGTTTAATTGCTCTCCAAATGGACACGGTTTTCTTTTTTTATCCCACCAGCTTTTACCATTTTCCAAATACGTCTCTCCCGTCTTTTACTTTACATCTTTATATTTCTCTTTTGTTTATTGACGTTTAATTATGTCTCTTGATTGGTATGTAGCCCATTTCCTGCGTTCCATTCAAATGGCATCTTCTTCGTCGATGTTTATACTATCATTATCTATTGATGACTCCTTCCTTAATCTATTTACGATTCTGCAGATCGAGCTCAGCGTCAGACTGACATACGTAATGGCTCGTTCGTGTCCTACTTTTCGAAACTGATTTGATAATCTTCCAGTCAACATATGCATGGGTGACCGTGGGAAGCAATGAATCCTACTGACTTAATTTCCAGCACACTTTATAAATCTTGTCTGCTAAATGAGACTGATTTTACACCTTCTCTTGTTATGTCATCACTGGACTCGTAAGCTAGTTTGTTCAAGAGGGCGCTACTCATGTAAAATGTCATAAGCAAGAATAACCTACCGAAGCCTATCCTCTGCAAGATATGCACATCGCTTGAATTCTTTGTTTTACTTTCCCCATAAACAGTTTCCATACCATTCCTACGGTGAAGAAGAAGCAAGACGGCAATTACACAGGAATGTTTCGAGCAATATTGAACAAGTTCAACAACCCACAAGGCACCAACTATACGACCACTTCCCTCCCATCACGAAAACTAAACAAGTTAGACAAACCAGACACGCAGGACACTGCTGGAGAAGCAAGGACGAGCTCATCAGTGATGCACTCCTATGGACCCCCGCATATGGCCAAGCAAAAACTGGACGACCAGCTCGAACATACATACAGCAGCTATGTGAGGATACGGGATGTATCCCTGAAGACTTGCCAGAAGCGATGAAATATAGGGAGAAGTAGCGAGAGAGGGTCAGGGATATCCGTGCTAGCGGCACGACATGATGATGATGATGATGATGATGATGACTACGATGATAAGTTGTTTTCACACCTTCCCCACGGAAGGTGAATGTAATACAGCGACTGGAGATCTGTTGTATTGTCATGGTCATGATTAACTATACAAACACATAATACATATACCTATATACACATATACACGCGGAATCATAACGACACGATAATAAAGACGAGGGAAGACGTCTTAAAAAAATTATACCTCTCACTTTATTTGTAACATTTGTGTGTGAGAGGGAGTTGGAGACCGAACAGAACTGCAATATATTGACCCCCCACTCTTATGGCCATCAGCGTTGTGTCTTTCTCGTTCTCCTGATGCTCAAACGGAGGCCCGGGGGCGCAGCTTTGTGCTGGCTTTCTCTACCACATCTTGTCTCTAACTTATCTGATCTCCAACTCGTCTTTTCTCCAACTCACTGACTTCCTGTCTCACCTAGTATTATAATAGTTATATAATAGTTCAATCGCCCACTCAATCGCCTACTCAATCTTTGGAATGGAACGTTTGATCGTCATCAAGCGGGAATAACTGTCATGCAGTTCAGAAGTCACTCTCTTCCGGTGCATCAGTCTATGAGTGTATCATGGGCTTTTACCTTATCCCATTTCGTCAACCAAATCCGCCTACGCAATTTCTTTCGATTACTGGTCATTGGAATGACTTCCAATGACCAGTAATCCAAGGAATCACTTCCTTGTAATTCCAGTAATTCCAAGGAATCACTTCCTTCCGGTGCATCACTTTGGAATGGCCGGGTCGAAGGTCAATATACAACAGATCGAACTTACACCGATGTCACAGTCCAGCGTGTTAGTCATTATTCTTGAGCATACATAAGATATATAAAATTCTGATTTTCATGGTAGGCTTCATGAACTTGAATAATTAACTTGCTACGGATTTTATTCAATGTTTTCTTCAAATGTTAAGTACTATGTCTTTCAATGTTCGATGTTGTTTGCTATATGTGATCTAAGGGGGAAAAAACGAAGCCAAACCTAATTATCGTTTTCTTGAGAGTACGGTGCCTTACAATTAAAATCTTTGGAATATTTTGATTGAGGTAATTTTCTAACAGACAGATGAATATTTTGTAATTAAAAATATGTGCTATTTAAATGTAAGTTCAATTTTTTCTTTCTGTTCCAATTTTTAACCAGAAATGCTTCATACACTTCTACATCCAACGTAAATTTATATTCACATGCGCAGATATCAACATTAGAAAATAAAGGTTCCAGTTTTTGCTATTTTTACATTCCGATCTTTATATTATAACAAAACCATTGGTTATTCATTCATCAAATATAGCGATTTTATATGTTTTTTTTTTTATTTTTTCTCTATTTTCATGAACTTATGGTCACTCCTTTTGGCTTTCTTTCTTTCTTTCTTTCTTTCGTTTACTTCTCCTTCAGTTTCTTTTCAATTGAATCTTTTTCATTTCTTCTTTTTTGATTTTTCAATTTCTATTTCTTTATCACGTTTCTTTCTGTTATTTTCCTTCTTTCTAAGTTAATCTTTCTTTCTTTTAATTTTATTTTGTTTCCTTCATAACTTCAGGTGTTTCCTTTCAAGTCCTTTTTCCGTTGTCCTTTTACCCTTTTTTTTCCTGACTTTAATTTGTCTTACGATAGTCCCTTTTCTTTTCTTTTCTTTCTTTCTTTCTTGTATTGTTCCACTCTTCCTTCAGTCTATTTTTTTTACTTGCCTATTTTTCGTTTCTTGTTTTATTCGTTTTTAGTCGTTTGTCTTATTTAATTTTGTTTCATTTTTCTTTCTTTCAATATCTTATTTCTGCATTTCATTCTGTGTTTTTCTGTCTCGATTTCTTTAGATACTTTTCGTTCTTTTTGTTTCTCTCATTATTTCCTCTGTTTTTCTTCAATTCGCTTTTTTTTCACAGTTTCGCTTTCATTCTTTGATTAGTCTTCCAATCTTCCTGTTTGATATTTCTTTCTTTCTTTCTTTCTTTCTTTCTTTCTTTCTTTCTTTCTTTCTTTCTTTCTTTTATCTTCTTATCTATTATCTGTTCGTAGCATTCATTTATTCTATTTTCTCTCATTTTCTTTCTTTCTTTCTTTCTTTCTTTCTTTCTTTCTTTCTTTCTTTCTTTCTTTCTTTCTCGCCTATTGCATTGATGAGTTTCTTTGTTCCCATTTTCTCCATCTTTCTTACTGTATTGAATACAATCATCGATACAGAATCAAATTTCAATTAAATTATCAAAGTCTTTTGCAAGCAGGTGCGCATATTAAAAATCCATTGAAAATCGAAGATCGTTTCGGCCTTATCATCTCACGGGATGGTTTTATAGAAGCTCGGCAAAGAAAAATTACTTTTTAATTCATTAAAAGTAGACGGCTAATTTCACATACTACTTCTCGTTCAATTTAATAAATATATGTAAAAATTTGAATGAACTGGTTTGTCTAATATTCAATTCATAGCCAAGTTTTAATGTAAGATCACTAATTTCGTCTCACATTACTTGGATCAAATATACTAAATCCATATTTCTCTTTCTATATATATATGAGATGTGTTGAAAAATTATAGAAAGTGAAGCTGTGTTTCCCAAGACGTAGGCGGAAGGGGTTAATACAGACGAACTGGTGGGGCTACGATATCGTAGCTAGTGAGTTCGAACTCCAATAACGTTACAAAATTCGCTTTCAGACCACATAGTCTTGAGTAAGGTATGAAACTCCTTATCCTCATTGTTATGGGATAATTATAACCTCTACTGTTTTGCATCAACGATAGATTTGGCAATAAGTAAACCATAATGTTTGATATACCACTAAACAAAGAAATAGACCAAACCTGACCTAGACGGAAAGGAAAATGAATGAAGTTAAACTGTATCTCTAATCCTTCAACAAAATTATTCCAGCTAGATTTTCATTTATCGAAGAATCTCTGAAACTGTTTATTTTATTTGTCGTGTAGTACGTATTTATTTTTTATAATTATAATTTCATCCTTAGATGACTCTATTTGGTGTGAAGATCTATAAACTTGTCATAGATGTTATCTCATATTTTTTACATATATTTCTTGAATTGGGAGTGGTATTTGCATTTTTGTTGGATATGTAGGCTTATCCCATTCTTTATCCATCCAAGAATTAAGAAGAAACGTTTTATGAGGGAAGCAATTACCATCATCGACAGTAGTTTGTTCTGAGAATCACCCACCCTATTACTAAAATAAATTCTTTATTGGCTTACTTGCAATATCATTTCGAAAGTCTTAGGTCATTTCCCCTTGTAATAATTCGTTGATTACTGGAAAAGAGGTTTGGATTTGCGGACGTAATTTCAAATATTCCTACCAAATGCTAGTAATTTTCTTACAGATCTATTTGGTTCATAGATGGAACCCTACAATAAATTGGAACCGTACTCTAAATTGAGTTATTATTTGTCTAAAATCAAGTGTTACTATATTCAGAAGTGGTGATTGCTTGAATATTTTTCTTTATATTCTCATATCTTTTCGCTTATAGATTTTAAAAAGCAAGATTAAAAGAAAAAAATAATTGAATTGGAAATTACGCTTCAACATTAAAAATAAACAATTCAGCCAAGAACAGAAAAGGCAGATTAAAAATCACATAATTAATTTAATTATGCTTCATTTTAAATCGAGATTATGAGTAGAGAATCGAGAAAATAGATTATGTTTGATAAATTCGAATATTTCTAAATCGAATAAAAGTAGTCATAACAATATTTTGAAATTGTAATGTCAGTTTCTTCAGAAAAATATGTAATTTATTTTCTATAAACAAGCCACACACTTTCTCAACTGAAGACATTTCTCCAGGCAATGACCAAAGGTAGAAAGTCGTTGCGAATAATCGAAACTTAATATCACAAAATATATTCTCATTTGTCTTATTTCTTTTCATCACAAGAGTATGTAGCTTATGAGTTCGTCCTTACTTCTCCAGCCGTGTCCCGCATGTCTGGTTCAAAAAATATATTGAAAATGGTACAGTGTTTTTAGTTTCTCGTTTGTAGGTAAAATCAAGAGAGGTCTCTATTTCATATAATCTATCATTAATTTTTGTTAATAAAAGCTTTTAAAATTCACGAACGAAAGAGCTATCCAAACAATTTCAAAAAACATTATTCCAATTATAATCTATTACATTGATATATCATTTTATTATTAATTCACTTACAGTCACTGAAAAAAAAATTCAAACAATCTTGGTATCCAGACTGCTATACACTCTTTTAAACAATTAGGAACATAATTAGTTATAAGAAGAACGCGATTTATAAAAGATCTAAAACTGCCGCCTTCGCAATTGCGTGTTCAGGTTGTGATAAAAGCTAAGTTGATGAGACTTCGAGATCGATCAAATAACGTAATTATGAACACGTCCGAGATTTTAAAATCAATAACGACAGAAAAGCGTTAGTAAAATACAACTTAGAAACCAAATATTGTTTTAATCGTAAATATTTATAAATATTAGTTAATATACATAATAAAGAAGATAGAAATATTGTCTAATCTACTATTATTTCAAATGATAACACTATCAAAAATGGGCTGGAATTCTTTAACTTATCTTCTTATTAAGTTAAATTAGTTTTATATACTGTATTTATTATTACAAAAGAGTATTTACGTGGAATAGTTTCATTATGGTATTTCACTGAAATATTTTCAAATCTTGATTTGTATTGAAAACCGCACGGAATTATAAGCAACATATTTTTTTTACGTAGAAATCATAGAAGATTTCAGATCTATACATCATCATTATCATCATCATCATATCGCGCTGGTAGCGCGGATATCCCTGACCCTCTCTCGCCACTCCTCCTTATCGTTCATCGCCCTAGGTAGGTCTTCAGGACAACATCCTATATCCTCACATAGCTGCTGAATGTACGTTCGAGCTGGTCGTCCTGCTTTTGCGCGGCCATGTGTGGGGATCCATAAGAGTACATCTCTTATGAGTTCATCTCTGCTTCTCCAGCAGTGTCCTGCATGTCTGGTTCGTCTAACTTGGATAGTTTTCGTGATAGGGGGTAGGTGGCCGTACAGTTGGTGTCTTGTGGGGTGTTGCTGCCAGGACTTGTTCAAGATTGCACGCAGCATTCTTGTGTAATTGCCATCTAGCTTCTTCTCCAGTCGTTTTGTTAGCGTCCATGTAGTGCATCCATATAGCAGTAGCGATGTGACCGCTGCCTGGAAGAAACTGCGTTTCATTTTATCGGTTAGGTCTGATTTCCATATAATCGATAGCCTATTGATAGCTGTCCATGCTTTCGTTAACCTCGTTTCGATGTCCTTTTCGGTTGATTCGACGCTGCTTCCTAGGTACGTGAATTTGTCTACTAGTTTAAGTGGGGTTCCTTCTAGAGTGGAGATGTCCCCCGTTTGGTTATAGCACATATATTCCGTTTTGTGTGCATTAACATAGAGGCCTATGCTTGCTGCTGCTCATTCCAAACTATGCAGAAGTGTTTCGGCTTGGTCAGGTGTATTTGCCAGTATCGCTATGTCATCGGCGTAGTCGGCATCGGTAATTGTTCTTGCGGGGTATCTTCTGCTTCTTTTCTTCGTCAGTTCGAAGCCATTCTCTTTGATTTTGTCGATCGATGTTCTAAGTACGTAGTCGAGACAAATGATAAAGAGGTACGGGGCCAGCGTGTCCCCTTGTAGTACTCCTACTACAATGTCAAAGTATTCTGTGTCTCCATCCGGTGATCGTACTTTTATTTTAGTGTTTCTATAGAGAATCGTTATTGCCGCTACGGTTTCTTTAGGTATGCCGTACGCTAGTAGGATTTGTTCCATCTTTCCTCTGTGAATGGAGTCGAAAGCCTTGGTAAAGTCGACAAATATTAATGTCGCTTGTAGGTTCTTTGCCCGTACACCTTCGAGGATTCTGCAGATGGTTAATATTTGTGAGGTCGTGGATCTATTTCTTCGGAAGCCATTTTGTTTTTTTTTAAATCTTAATTCTAATAACATCTTTTTTATTGGTACAATGAAGATATCCTTTTTTCGTAAAGAATTGAACTATAATTACGTCACTGCATTTTGAAACATGACGTTATAAACATTAATGCCACGCTAAGTTTTTTTAAATTTTTATTTATATTGTTTCATTTGAAAATACTTTTCGGATAAAGCATTATGATATTGTTTCCTAACACCATCCTGAAGATGGTTTATTAGAAAACCAAGTCAATATAAATTTATTAATTTTCATATATAAATAAAAAAATGTAAACAAAGGCTGCTGCTGCTGTTGCTAAAAATAAAATACCTTAAAATTCCCTTAGCCAACGTAGTCCGCTTGTAGCTGTGTGGTCTGAAACCTTAATCTATCGTAAAGTTAGACGGGTTTCGATCCCGGCTTCGAGCGTCCTGCGAGTCTAGCCACACTGAAGAGTTCTGATAGAACGAAACAGTCTGTCTGTGGATGACAATATATACGCTCCCCCATGGGGGTTGAGCACTCTGGCGAAGGAATTGTCGGCCGCCCCTAGCGTAATGCAAAGCTCTTCGTAAGAATTGAGCACTCTGGTAGCCGATAGGGTATTAAAAAAATGTAAACAAAGGCTGCTGCTGCTGTTGCTAAAAATAAAATACCTTAAAATTCCCTTAGCCAACGTAGTCCGCTTGTAGCTGTGTGGTCTGAAACCTTAATCTATCGTAAAGTTAGACGGGTTTCGATCCCGGCTTCGAGCGTCCTGCGAGTCTAGCCACACTGAAGAGTTCTGATAGAACGAAACAGTCTGTCTGTGGATGACAATATATACGCTCCCCCATGGGGGTTGAGCACTCTGGCGAAGGAATTGTCGGCCGCCCCTAGCGTAATGCAAAGCTCTTCGTAAGAATTGAGCACTCTGGTAGCCGATAGGGTATTAAAAAAATGTAAACAAAGGCTGCTGCTGCTGTTGCTAAAAATAAAATACCTTAAAATTCCCTTAGCCAACGTAGTCCGCTTGTAGCTGTGTGGTCTGAAACCTTAATTTATCGTAAAGTTAGACGGGTTTCGATCCCGGCTTCGAGCGTCCTGCGAGTCTAGCCACACTGAAGAGTTCTGATAGAACGAAACAGTCTGTCTGTGGATGACAATATATATATATATATATATATATATATATATATATATATGATAAGTCTGTGTGTGTCTGTGTTTCTGAGTGTGATTATTTTCTTGTGATGATATAATCATTTTCACAATGCGATATACACAACGAAGATATAATACGAGTCTAATCCAATTGCGAAGCAGTCACTTTTCACGTAACTAAAGATTATATTCAGCAATTATTTGAGTTGCTATTTCTGAAGCCATTAAGATATTTATATTTCAACAAGGTAATGAATGCCAATGGATGTGACCTTCCATGCTGACACGCAAGACATATCAAATCTCCCTAGCATTACTTCTGTTTGCTTTCACAAGACTTGGCCAAATATTTTAACCCTTAGTTCACAGATTCCCCACCTCCATACCTGTGGTTTCCTTAGAGCCAGTTAGATAATTGATTGCAACATTACAGCGATTCCAACTAATGTACTGGACCATTATTCAGATATAAAGGCAGATCTGATTGGTTGTATTGTTGCTTAGCAGTACTAATGTAAAACTGGGGATTCCCCGACTAGAGGAATATGTACAACGGAACAAATACAAGCCGTCTAGGTTCTAAGAATTAAAGAGATAACAATAGCACGAAGTCAAAATCGTCAACACTAAATAATGATAAATTAATCAGAAGACTATTCTAAGAAATAGAAAGAATACTCTTATTTATCTGGCCCAAGAAATAGACTCTTATGACGATAGAAATCGTGTGGTAAATACGCTTTTTATTTTTAAACATCAAAAAGTAGTCCTACAGAGAAAAACTTTGAAATAGAAACCAGTAGTAATCCACTAAAAATTGACCTTACTGTCGAGAGTTTTGATTAATACCTACAATCATCATCATCGTCATTATCATCATCATCATCATCAAATTCTGCTAATAAAAGGAAATCCCTTGATTCTCTATTTCTCTCTCTGTCTCTCTCAATCCGTCCCGATCATTCAATTCTCTAGGTAGGTTTTTTAGACTGTCCGTACATGTTTTTTCCTTGTAGAGGAGTTCAATGGAGAACGTCGCTTTTGAGTTGGTCCTTACTTCACTCGCAGTAGCCAGAATGTATTGTTTGTCATACTTGAATGGTTTAGGAGATGGAAAGCAAGAGGTCGTACTGCTGTTCTTGTTTTTGTTCAAAAGAGTACCTAGATTTTTTTGTGTAGTTTTCATGAAGGTTTTTCTCCAAGCGTTTCGTTCGAGTCCATGGAGCGCAGTCATACAGCAGTACTGATACGACTACTGCTTGAAATTCTTTTTCATTCTCTCAGAGAGATTGGTTTACAATATCACCAACAATCAGTCCATATCTTCCCTATAAGTAAGTTGAAAGAGCTTCCAACTGATGAGATAACGTTGCCGAGTTATGTCAACTGGTCTAAATGAACCGTAAAAGTATAATGTTTAATCTGAATGTATAAACATTATTCATTTAAACTTACATTAAACAATTTTTTTTCGTTTTGAGCATTTTTTGATTTAAACATATTTTTCATTTAAAAATTTCTAATAGATATCTTTTTCCCCCCCACTTAAGCGCTTTGACGTTTTTTCCATGCTGGTTTTCAGAAGGTTTACTTCAGTATTCGAAATATACGAGCATTTATTTCTATTTTTATTTTTTAGGATTGAATTTATTTAAATCTTGAGGAACTTCCAAAAATGTAAGTTTTTTATTTGTAGACGTCACAGCAATCTACCAGGAGGCACCGTAGCGTGACTATTTCGGTAAGAGGAAATAGACCCAGCAAGCCAAGTTCAAATCCTTGATGAAGCTTTATATTTCATGTTAATTCTCTTTGGAAAGGCAAAAACTCATCTCTTCGACTCAGCTCTGGATGAATAGTAGGGCAGATAGTATCCTCTACTTTTGGTACGGTATTCCGCCTTACTCATGGTGGAGTGCTTGTGTAAATGCACACTGCAATCCGCTCTCTTTAACGCCATCCCTATGATAACTGGATGCGTTAATTTTATTAGTCCTTGACAAAATCTGTGGTGAATTTATTAACAAATTCTATTGTATTAAAAATTATGATAACTGGATGCGTTAATTTTATTTGTCCTTGACAAAATCTGT